>CM051839.1:40615490-41087417 GCA_028451465.1 Erethizon dorsatum
CTTAGGGGCAATCAACACATATTTGAATTCCTACTATGTGCCAGGCTCTGTATCAGGAAATAGGGGTAAAAGTGTTCCTTCTTATTAAAGAATTTGTGAAGGTTAGGATGGAGTGTCAACTTGATTGGTTTTGAGATCACCCAGGGATTGTTGGAGAGCATTTCCAGGTACTGTAGGTAAATCATAGTGGAGTGGCCTTGGAGTCTATGTCTGGATTCTTGTCCCTTCCTCTGTGGCACTGTCCCCCCTCTCTCTTCCAGGATGCCATGAGCTAAGCAGCTTCAACCTTCCGCCATCATGTTTCTGCTTTGGAGCCAGCTAACCATGGACTGAATCCCCTGAAAACAAGAGCCAAACTAAACATTACCACCTTTAAGTTATAGGTGTTGGCTATTGTGTCCCAGTGACAGAAAAGTAACAAAAACAGAACTTATAAATATTTAATATTATTTAGTAAAGCATGTACATATTATATGGAAAGAGTGAAAGAAACAGAATAAGCACCACAAAAACCAAACAAACAAACAAAAAAAAACCTAGAAGGCAGAAATCTCAAAGAATGAGGGTAAAAAGATTTAATTCTTTTTTTTTTTTTTTGTGGGTACTGGGAGTCGACCTCAGGACCTCGCTCACCAGCAGGCGCCCATGCCGCTGAGCAATATCACCGGCCCTTTTTCCATATGTGGATTCTGGGAGCTGAACTCAGGCCCTCGCGCTTACGCCACTGAGCCATTTCACCGGCCCAAGATTTAATTCTTATAGGGCAGAAACAAGAGAATAAAAAGAGCATTTACAAGTCACCACATCTCAAGACTCAGTTTCCTCATGGGCCATGTATGGGAATGGCTCAGATAATTTTAATGACTACACAACTATTGACATTTTCAAATAAGTTCCTCAATTCTTAGATATTTCACCCTTTGAAAAGTGGAGCCTAATTCTCCTCCCCTGAGTGAGGGCTGGACTTAGCAACTCCGAAACACTACAATATGGTGGAGCTGACCAAAAATAGGTCAAGAAAACATTGCTGCCCCTTCTTTGTTCTCTCTTGGATGGTTAATTCTGGAAAAACCCAGACACCATATCAAGTAGCCCTGTGGAGAGGCCCAAAGCAAAGAAAGGAGGCTTCCTGCCAAAAGTCATAGGATCCACCCTCTAGGACACAGGTCATCCAGGCCTAATCCAGCCCTCAGCTGTCTGCAGCCTGGCTGCCATTTTGACTCTAATCTCATGAGAAACCCTAAGCTAAAACCAGCCACCCAAGCTGTCGCTTCTGGATTCCTGACTTTTAGGAAGTTCATGAGACCATCTACATTTGTTGTTTTAAGCAACTAGATTTTGAGGTAATTTGTTTCACAGTAATAAATAACTAATACTATCATATAAATCAAGCATTATATAATGAATATATTATAATTAAATAATGAAAAATGACTTCATATTTTGACATACAGAGATTTGGACATTAGTAGGGGCTCTGCATACGGAACTGTTAAAGATTTAAATTATGCGAGTCTGTTAGAAATACAAGGAAATATTAAAGGACCATATAACTCCATATAACTTGATCATAGTCTTGTCCTTGACCCTGAATACAGCTATAGTGTAGCCCACTGGGACAGTTCATTATAATATAGTGTTTTGGGTCCTGTCTGGTACTCAGTACAGATTTGTTGAATGAGAGAACAATGGAAAACAAGGAAATGTGTAAGTCTGGGAAGAGTGTGAATACTATTGTTAGAAAAATCCCTACTTTGTGCCAGGTAGAGTGTAAGCCTTCATGGCAATAAACAAGCATCTTCGACTACCTTATTGAAGAAAATTAATTTGAAACTATCTACTGTCTAAAACTCATTTAGACAGAAAATACAGGAAAGAAATTTGATGAAGGTAGAGAGCTGTCGGGCAAAGCGGAAAACGTAATTACACAAACCTAAGACTGTCTTATCAACATCTCAGATAAAAGATGTTTCCCTGGACAATGTGAATTTCTACCAAAAAAAATTTGAGTAAGCCAGTTTGAATCATATGAAAGCAATTTTAACCAGTATTTATTTAAAACTGGCTAAGCCCTAACACAATCACATGAATAAGGGCTGTTGCCAGTATGATTATATACCACTTTTTCTAAAGTTTATTTGTTATCTCAGCATACTGAGCTAAAGCTACAAATAAAGGTACAATAAAATGATGATAATTTAAAATTAAATTAAAATTTAAAGATGTTGAAATATTTATTTATTGTATGCAAAACATTTTACTTAAACTGTGTACTTTAATAATTTATACATATATATTCCATTAAATGTCAACTCGATTAGGATCTAAATAAATCATTGGGGTTCTGAAAGAAGAAATGTGGGCTTAGAAACAGACCCAATTATTGTTCTTGTATCCTGTCTCTTTCACCTTTAATTGGAGTAACAAGAAGTCCTGCTTTTTACGTGGACTAAACATTCATGTAGCAAAAGGCTTGAGGTAGTAGAACATTTTTAACACATTTTCACATTTTTTTCTTACATTGTTCAGTTTACTTTCAATACCAAAACTTATATACATCTGTTTGATACTTTAATTTTGCTTTTTGTCTAAACAATAGTGACAATGAAAAATAAATTCATTGAACTGTAATCTATATAAAAATCCTGAGCACACATGTAATTTTGGCTTGGGGTAGCACCATCCGAAGCTATACTTAGAGGAATCCATGGCATACATGCTACTTTCCAGAGTGACTTCATCCCTTGCTCCTGGCTCCTATATCCTGAACCAGTCCCTTGTTGCACAGCTGGACACACTGATTGGCTGCCATCCCAGTTCCAGACTTTTGGCTTCATTCCCAGGACTCAAAATCATAGCTCTTCTTACTAACTTTATCTCAAATTATTAACTGATAATGAGCTCTTTTTTGGAAATGGCTTCAGCCCTCTACCACACACATCATCCTTCTAGTGGCTGACATTAGATGAAGCCTGGCCCACAGAGCAGGGATAAGACACCGTGGGTTTGGCGTGCCTGCATACATACGAATTATCCACCCATGGCCTGCATGCTGCTCTCGAACCTGCCCAATAGAAACTGGGCCTCTGGCCATCTGCAGCCCTCCTGGGTAGCACTTGTCACAGAGATCCTGTTTCTGAAAGCTCCTGCTTCACTACCTCTCTCAGGGGCCAGAACATTTACTCTTTGCCAAACCCGCAGATGGGGAGAATAAGAAAAATCGTACATTCAAGACTTTATTCCAGGATGTGAACCTCAAAAAAGTTAAAACATAGAAAAAGAGGGGCCAGTGAGATGGCTCAGTGGCTTAAGCGCCTGCCCGGCAAGCGCGAGGGCCCGAGTTCGACTCCCGGAACCCACATACGAAAAAGGGGCCGGTGATATCGCTCAGCGGCACGGGCGCCTGCTGGCGCGCGAGGTCCTGAGGTCGACCCCCCGGTACCCACAAAAAAAAAACAAAAAAAAAAACCATAGAAAAAGAAAAACAGGAGTTGGAAACTTGGCACTATCCAATGTTAAGATTTTCAATCTTTGATATACACAAACACACAAACAACCCAATGCACATTGACTCAAGCAATGATTGATCAGAGCTCATAATAAAATCCTCAAGCCTTCTTCAATTTTAAAAACCCTAACAAGAACTACTTGGGAGGGGAAATACAAGAAAAAATGACTCTAAGGTCGATATTTTCCATCTGTGGAAGATAGATACAGGGAAAAAGAAAATGTTCCTCTTGGCCCACGAGTGTTTGATCTCTTTCATGGCCATGTGCCAGTAATGGCTCAGAGCTTTAAAGAGCACGTGGAGCAACAAGGAATGAATGGTACTTCGAAGTTAACACAATTACCCATTCATTCATTCAGCCATTATATTGTGAGTTCCCACTATGTGTGAGAACATCTGCCTGCCCAGAGCTTAACATTCTCATATAAGAGGAGACAGACAAAAATCACATAAATTTAAAACATATGGCAGGTTGTGCCAAATGCTGAAAAAAAAAATAATGCGTCTAGCTAAAAAGGGAGTGTGGCAAGTGCTGTCATATACATGGTATCAGTGGAGAAGTTTCTTCTTGGGAAAGAACAGTTGGTCAAAGGCCAGAATGAGGCAAAGGAAAGTAAGCTCTGCTGAGGTGTGGGGAGAGATTTAGGCAGAATGAAGGATGAATGTCGAAGTCTGGAGACAAGTGTATGCTTGGAGGACTCAAGGAATGGGAAAAGGGCCAGAGCATCTGCAACCCACAGTGAAAGCTCACAAGTGTTAGGAAATTACTTCAGAAAGTAGCCAGAGGCCAGATCAGATTGGTCCTTGTAAGCTATAATAGGGGCAGTAGCTCTGGACTTTTTTTCCCAGTGTCATCAGAAGCCATTTTGGGGATATTCAATTATTGATCCCAATACTTCACTTAGCTGTAATAAGATTATAAACTTGAACTCTTGGCTATATTTTTGCAGTCCCCTCCCCTAAGGGTTGAGTGTATTTCTTCACACTGATATTTATGACTTGCATTGGCCAATGGGAGACTAGCAAATGTGACACACAAGGCTAAAATGTGTTCATGTGAGTTGCCTAGGTTTGGGGGCCATTACCCCGATTTCCATTTAAAAAGCAAACTTGGGGGGCCGGTGAGATGGCTCAGTGGCTTAAGCGCCTGCCTGGCAAGTGCGAGGGCCCGAGTTCAACTCCTGGATCCCACATACGAAAAAGGGGCCGGTGATATCGCTCAGCGGCACAGGCACCTGCTGGCGCGCGAGGTCCTGAGGTCGACCCCCTGGTACCCACAAAAAAAAAAAAAAAAGCAGACTTGGGTTAGGGATGCGGCACATTGGCAGAGTGTTCGCCTGTCATATATGAAGACCTGGGTTCCCTCCTCAGCACTGCAAAAACTAACAAAAAACAAATCACGTGCCTTCAACCAGGACCTCAGAGTAAGATTCACATAGAACCCATCCCAAAGCCTCCAGCAAGGCCACAAGCCAGCTAGCCTGTAGGTGGGGAAAATGGATGCTTACTACGATAAGCTACTGAAAGAATGTTTTCCTACATTTTTATTACTGCATATTGTTTGTACAGACTGAAGAGTTTCAATTTGGCAGTTTGGTACGTGCATATAACATACTTTAATCATTCCCCCCATAACCCCTCTTGTCCCACCCACCCCCTAGTTTCACATTCAGGAGTGGGGTTTCAATGTGTACAGAGTATTTCAATCCAATTCATCCACCCATTCTCCCATTACCCACCCTCTGACCTCTCCGCTTCACCCTTATTCCCTTCCTCTTGTCTAATAAAAATCTCCCCAAAGAGTGATTTATAAAGCAGAATAGTTGACTAATACATCATAGGACGAATTCAATCAACAGACTAAAGTAATCCAAAGTATATTTTTAAAAGACCACTCTGACAGCTGTTTAGAAAGTAGATGAAAGAAAGATGAGGGGGAAAAACGAGATGAGCTAGAGGTTGCTGCAAGAATTCAGGTGAGAGGTGGGGATGGCTCTGGCCAGAGGACAGTGGTGGAGGTGACAGTGTTTGTTGATGAATGGGACATGAGGTATGAGATAAAAGAGTGTTATAGCATTGTGTTACAGCAATTTTATCATCCAGCACATTCTTTTATCCTTCTCACCAGCCCAGCCTACATTTCTAAGCATAAAAATCAGCATATAAAGAGTGTTTTTGTCAACTGCCATCTATCCAGAGACACAGTTGCTATAGCAGCCAAGCAATTCTCTTTGGGCAGCCAGGTGGAAACCAAATCATCTTGAAGACTCCTAGAACTGAATAGGGAGATTTTCCTTCAATACCACACAACAAACTTTATAATTGCCTTAAAAAAAGAGTATCTAAATCAGGATGCGCTGGTGTGGCCCATAATTATCCTTTTTGGAAACAACTCTGTTTTTCCATGTTACAATTTGTGCGGAGGATTTCGTGGATATTGCTGTTCTATCTCAGACTTACTCTGCATTTCCTGCCTCTTCAGAATGGGTACCTGTACATGAGTACCTGTGATGGGCCAGGCCAGGGGACACACCTCATTCATAGCCAAGGTTTAGCCCCAAATTTATATCATCTCTGGTGAGCCAAGTTAGACAACATTAGAGCCACACTCCTTGGCCTCCCTCTGGGATTTCTTCCTCCAAGCTCAGAGCCAAACTAGTCTATGAAGTCTGATCTCTCTCTTCTAGCCTGACTATAGCCAGGATTTCCTGCCTGCATAATGTACGGCTACCTCAAAGCCCTCACCACTCAGGTAACAAACTAGTAAAGACAGTCTCCGGGACCCAAGGAGTTATAATCCCCTCACTTCTCCCATGAAATCTGCAGCCTCTAGAGCTCCCACAATCCAGGTGCCACATTATCTTACAATACACTCCACCCACCATCTGTGTGCATGTGTAAGTACTCGGGGGGGCTCTTCTGTCCTTTGTGTCCACAGTGGGCTCTCATAGGCACTTGTACTTTTCCCCCTTGAGGGGATGGAAATGAGAGAGGGGCTGTGGGTGCTGACATTGATGAAATTATTTCTGACATCCATTATACCTTATAATAAATTAAGTAATTTTTACTATTGTACCTTGTGACATTAAGAGTCAAACAAGTCTTTTAAATGCCTAATATTCACCTGCCAGCCAGGGAAGGAGCTGGTCTAGTGGAATACAATGAAGAACTAGCCCCTAAAGCTTGTGGCTGTTCAAAATAGGCAGTGCTGATGTGAGAAATGACAGCCAAACATTCATTTAACTCATTAAAGAAACTCAGGAGTACTCAAAATAAATTGCATCTTGGCACAGAATTTAAGGAGAAATTGCTTAGAAAAGAGCTTAGAATTGTTTGCAATCTGTAGGAGGGATACATTTCCTGCATTTTAAGAAGAAATCTCACAAATTTTCAAGAGAGATTTATTGTCTGTTGTTTCTATGCAGCCAGAAAGTGCTAGGGAAATAAGATGCTTTCCTGGTGAGAACGCTGTTACTTGTTCTGATATCCTTGTAAGTACAAGCATGCTATCATGGTACAATTAAATCCACATTTGGAGACAGTAAGCAAGCACCATACCCAATGATGCAATCACATTCTACAAGGAAATGACTCTTCTGCATGTTACCTGCTTCACAATCCTCTTTTCTTTCATGTTCAGGGAAACATGTACCACTTCGCTCTTCTATAGCATTAGAAATCACAAAGGGCAGGTGGCTCTAAAGGGCTCATCTAGAATCACAAGTATCTGGATAAAGTACTAATGTCCTAACTTATTATTGTTAGTATATCCTAGATGAGAAAGAGATGGATTCTTCAAAATCTTTAGAGAAATTTAAACTATATTTGTCTAATGCTCTCTTGAGATAAAAATGTGGGGAGTCAGGCTATGTATTAAATTGCACTGTGAATTCCCACAGGACCTGTAGCAAGTTTCCATACTTCACCTCTGTGTACCCATTGTTTCCATGAAGATGAGGGTGTGTGTGTGTGTGTGTGTGTGTGTGTGTGTGCTCCTCCAAAATGATGGTATCAGAAAGAAGGAGGGGCAAGGAGGTGCTAATATCTTGTGAACTAAATTATTCTACTCCTGGTTTTTACCATGTAGCACTGAAGACACTATGGTTACATCTCTGCTATGTTTGTATGTGGGTCCATACATTGGAAACTTGGTCCCCAGTGTGGTGTTAAGAAATGTTATAGAACCTCTAAGGCATGGGGCCCAGTGGGGTGTCCTTAGTCACTGGGGGGTGCCCTTGTGTGGCATTAAGGTAGTTCTTGTTGGACTTCTGGCTAGTTCTCAAGACAGAATTGTTATAAAAACCTAAGCCTGACCCATGGAGCCTCTCTTGGGCTTCCTGGATTGGGAACATCTTCTCCCATTGTCATCCTTCATGATGTGACAGAGCTGAGCCAACGCCAGCAGCATGCCCTTGAACCTCCAAAACTTGTGAGCTAAACTTTCTCCTTCCTAAGTAGCCTGCCCCAGATATTTCACTGAAGTAACAAAATGTACCTTATACAATTGTATAGAAGGAGAGAAAGATTCCAGTTTAGAACATAAAGGATAAAAAATATGTCATATGAATATGGTTATGGTCTCTTTACATCAATATTCATATTTGAAGAAAGTTTTAAACATACAAAATGCACACATGAGCTGTCTCCAATAGCCTATGAGATATATCTGTCAGTGTGTCCCTCAGCAGCTCCATCAACAAAGTGTTTTTCTAAGTTTCTCATCTCAACTTTTATTTCACCTACTCAGGCAAACCAAAAACCACTATATTTTTCCTTCTTCCCTGACTCCTCCTCTCCCCAACTTCCATTGTCCAATTGCTCAATAAATCATAGAAATTCTGCCTCTAAGAATCTCCCAGATGTATTCATTCTTCTTCATCCCCACAGTCATTGCTAGAACTTTACCATCTCCTATTGGATTATAATCCTATATCCTAATGGATTCTCTGCCACCTGTCTCATTTCTCTCCAACCTGTCTTGCATAGCTGACAGAATTAGCTTATGGAAACACCTGATAGTGTTGTTTACTAACTTAAAGACTGAATTTTATGACTCCCTGTTGCCTCTAGGATAAGCTGAAAGACATCTCAATGATTTTTTTTGCATATCTACTACATGCAGCCTATTAAATATAGTGAATGCAAAGATGAAAGGCATGGCCTCTCAAGGTACCCACAATGTATTTGTGGGAGTTCCAGATGTGTTACCAGCTGTTTACAATACAATATGTGCAACTACAAAACTATGTACAAAATATGCAAAAGTGTAGAATAGGTAATGATCACTTATTAAAAGGAATTTACAGTGGAATTACATGTTTCATTTCTTCCTGATTTTGTACTTGTACTGGGGACTGAACTGAGGGTCTTTGAATTGAGCAACATCCCCAACTGTTTTTTATTTTTCATTTTTTATTTTGAGATAGGGTCTCACTATGTTACTAAATTGCACAGGCTGGGCACAAAATTGTGATCCTCCTGTCTCAGCCTCCCAGAGTGGTGGGATTATAGGGTTGCATCACTACAGCTGGCTCAGGTGTAACTTCTTTAATAAACCCCTTTTTTTACACTGCTTTTTCTCCAGGCTATACTGTCATTTCCTTCCTTTGGGGTCCTGTTAACATTTTGTTCATATTATCTTAACAAATATGATATGCAGATGGAGACCCAAAGATATCTATGCTCTAACCTTTGGGATCTGTGAATATGGTACATGGAATAGAAAAAGGGACTTTGCAGATGTAATTAAGGTCATGAAATCTTAAAATAAAAAGATAATGTACATTAAATTAATTACACAAATTCTTAAAAATAGCTTTTTCTGGCTAGAGTCAGAGGTGTAGGGGAAAGGAGTAGTCACAGAGATTGGAAGTATGTCATCATTGGGGGTCACAGGGAAAATACAAAAAAGAGTGCATGCAGCCCCAGGAGGAAAGTCTGACCCCTCAGATGACAGCCAGCTAAAAGCAGACCTCAACCCTGTAACCAGAAGAGAGTGAATTCTTCCAACAATCTGAAGAACCTTGGAGAAATTCTTCCCCATGGGTTCTGATTAGGAATGCAGATTCGCCAAAACTAACTCTAGCCTTGTGACACCCTAAGAAAAGGACACAACTGAGCTCACCTAGACCTCAGAAACTGTAACATAAGTTTTTCATTGCCATTAAATTTGTAGGGTTAGGGTTTAGTGTTAGTGTTAGGGACAGGGATTAGGTGTGAGGGTTAGGGTTATAGCAACTTATTATGGCAGCAATAGAAAATCAATACATCATACCATACCATATATCATATTCAGTTTCATTATTCATACATAGTTTATATTCACTGGGAGTTTGGTTTATTGAATGGAAGAATTTTGTGTTAACTATAAAGCATTTTTCCTAAAGATTGTGATTACTCCAGAGAAAAGTAAAAAGATGGGTTGTCTGGAAGATCTTAGGTTGTCCATCTCTCTCTCATAAGAGACCTTCATTTTGTGGCTTGTTTGTTCTTGTTTCAATCTGAATATAAGCACTATGCTTGGAAGACCTTCTTAGTACCAGAGTCATAAATGATTGTGACACTGTTCTTACTTCATGACTCTCAGGCATTATGACTTAAATGCTACGCCAACAAATTAAGGTATTTTGTTCTCAAACACTTCCATAATCTAGCCCCAAATATGTGCTCTATAACTTCTCCACTCCTTTGTCTGCCTAATAAGTGATTGCCCTGATGTATTCTGAACTTTAAGGTGGTTTAATGAACATGGGCCCTCTTGTCTTGGGCAGGGCCTGGGATTTCTCCCCTGCCAAAAGGTACAGTACTCACTGAGGTCCTGCACTCAAGTTCAGTCACCAAATATCTGGGCAATAGGAGTCAGCCAAAGTGATATGCAAAATTAATCATCACCAGGGTAAATCAACTTCACCTTCATGTTACAGGGGTTGCCTGCTTAGCCTACTTACATAATACTCTACTGTAGAAAAATATAATGGTATGCAGTAAGTCAAATATGCCTCTTAGACTATATTTCTTTCAGTCTTTTGTCTCTTCTGATTTTATAAAGGATTGTTTTTCTCACTCCACGCATATTCAACTACTAGAACAAAATGTTAAACATGAAGTCCAGCTTTCTGGAGAAGGATTCGAAAGCATCCTCCTTAAAACACATCCTTATAGTCAGTGCTGTTTCCCTTAAAGTAATTCTTAATGAACCCACAAGGGAATGAAAACAAATGAGGCTAATGGAAATTTATTCAAATTACATTTCAACTTCATAAAATCCTGTATGGAATATTATTATTTGCTCCTTTATGCAAAGTTCAAAGAGCTTTATACTGCAGAACTATCATTTGCAGTTTTAAAAATGTTGTGAGATCCTTCTTTACCCCATCAGGCTTTCTGTTGAGTAGTGCTGTTCCCATTCTGCAACAGAGCCCCAAAAACCTACTCCTTTGGAAAAGCTGCTGGAGTGGACTTCCATTATTCAGCATTCTGAGTCCTTACTGAGTGGTTATTCTTCCTGCGGGGATCTTTGGACTGTATCTCTGTCACAGGCAATGTGCTAGTTTTGTGAGTACAGTTTTTGGTATTTGTTCTACAAAAGCAGATTCAGGCAAGAAATTATTTTCTTGTCCAAGCTTAATACAAAGGCATATAGTACAATTTATAATCCAGCTCAAGCCCAACAGTATAGCTATTTTCTTCTTTAATGCCTGATTGGATGTTCTTTTTCCTGGGATGTTGACTTGATGTTAATATTAAACATCATATTCTTTTACATGTATTTTAAACTATGAAATTAGTGTGTACCTATTGTTGCTAGTGACACATTTAAAATTATCAAAGAAAGGCTAACAATTTCTTCTATCTCCCTAAGAAAGCCAATTTGGTGTGCATTTTTTAACATTTCTCCAAGGTTAGACAAATACACACACACACACACACACATCTGAGTGTTGATTTTATAAATGTCGTAACAACTATAAACCTGCAACTTGTTTTTCCTCAATTTAAAATCCACTATGCACAGCCCTATAAGTCAACAGATCGATACATTTTTCATTTTAAATTAGCTATATAATTTATCCTGGGTTCTCCCTCAAATCCTAAAACAGGGCCTTGCCCACAGGCAGTTTATTCTGGAAAGTGAGCTCAAGGATCAGGAGCAGGGGAGATAGGGAAATGAACAGTGGGTGATAATCAAGCTGGTCAGAACTGAAGATTTGGAGCAGAGTAGATATATACCCCAGAATTTCCTGCCCAAGGATTATAGATGAAGCCACTGATAGACTGGCTCCCTCTCACTAGTCGTCAGGATACATGCCATACCCTTGGGAATTTCAGGTTTGCTTTTATATTGGAATAGCCGAATTCTCACCTACAAATGTCCCAAGACTGAGGGAGCCTGGACACAAAGAAAGAAAAATGATGCAGCTGAAACAAAGTGCTGCCAATTACACCTACAAGCAGCTGGTTGCTACAGCAACAGCTGGAGTGCAATGTGGACTGAAGGGCTGTGAGATGTTGCCCAAGAGATGTCTAAAACAATTGCATAATGGTCCATAATGTATATGTACCACATTTGTTTAACTCTATACAGTTGAATAGATACTTACATTGTTTCCTATTTTATTTTTTTGCCACCAAATGTTGCACCAAGCATCCTTAAACATATGTTCTCATCTACTGGTACTTTTATGTCTATAAATGTTTCCTGAAGTAGACTTTCTGGTTCAAAGCACGTTTCATCTATTAAGTCATTAATTTCGCCCACAGCACAGTTATTACCATTCAGTTTTCACATGAGGAATTAGAGGCACACAGGTGTCTAAGATCTGAAGGCAATTACAATTTTTAAGTGGCCGCTGAAAGATTGATTCCAAAAATATACTTGGACTGTAAAGAAATATCGTAACATTATTAAATTAATTTGCTTTTATTTTTCATGGTGCACGAGATGCATGCAGGACCTTATGCATGCTAGGCAAGTACTCTACGTTCCCAACCCTACATTTTTTTTTCTTTAACCTATAAATTATGTTTCCATGCTGCCATATAAGCATCATAGCTCCAGGGAAGGGAGGAGCCTGTAATCCAGAAGAGGAAGCTGATCCAGCAGGGTGCTTTTCATACAAGAGGAGGAAGAGGAAAGCCTAAACCTTGCGGGAAAACTTACCTGAAAGGTTATTTTGTTAGATTTCTATTGCTATGATAAAAAGACATAAACAAAGGAAGGAAGCTATAGTTTGGCCCACAGTTTCAGAAGTTTTAGTCCATGGCACCACTCCTTTTAGGCTTGTGCTGAGTCAGAAATACTATATCAGGGCAGAAGGGCATGGCAGAAGAGAACTACTCACCACAGGGTGTCTGGGAAAAGAGCCAGAAAGGAAGGGGTGTGGAAAGAGGTATAGTCCCCAAGGTCTTGCTCTCACAACCTATTTGGTTAAAGTCGGCCCTATTTCCTAAGTTTCAATTATGGCCCCATAATACCATCAAATTATGATCTCATTGAAGAATTAATCCACGGATTAAGTTAGAATTTTTGTGTTGTGGTTTATATCTAGATGTCCCTGCAAAGTCTCATGCACTCATATGTGTGGCTTTGGGGAAGTGATTGGATCTTGGGGTGTGGTACTAAGCAGTGGATCAGGTCACTGCTGAGCTGATGCCTAAATGTGGTGTTGGGAGGTGAAGCTTGATTGGAGGAGGTGGGTCACTGGGAACATGGTCTGGAAGGGTCTATCTCCTTCTTTCCTCCCTTCATCCTTCTCTCTGTTTTCTGTCTGCCACACCCATCTGCCATGCGCCCTCCCTTGGAGCCAGCCTACTGTGGACTGAAACCTCTACAAACTGTGAGCCAAAATAAATCTCTCTTCCTTTAAATTGTGGGCATCGGGTATTGAGTCCAAGTAAGGAGAAACTAAAACACCTTGAGATCCAAATGCCTTCCAAAACCCCATATCTGAACACACAAGATTTTAGAGATGTTTTAGAATGAAATTATGTCACTTTTAGGGTGGGTTTGGGGAATTAGTTGAGGGCTACAAGGTTGACAGTTTGAGCACGGGACCTCAGTGTGAGTGTTATACATTTTTGCAGGGAAGAACTTTCTGCAAAGTACCATACCCGGTACCTTGTGCTGTACCTCAATTATTGGTTAAAAAATTCACTGATAAAGCATATTAGGAGGTAAAAATGCTTCTATCGTGTGTCCTGTTATTTCCACCTTACACCAAAACAAAAGTATGTGTTCCACTAAAAGAACTAACACTTTTTATAACTTTGGAAATTACTTTTTTAAAAGGGGAAGCAAAAGATATACACATGCAATAATAGCTCGCTTATAGTCAACAGGGAATGCATCTTAAATTCCTAGTTATGAATATTTTAATAAATAGTATCAGTAAAAGCTTCTCACCCCTTGGCTTATTTGTAATGCTAAGGATTCACTTAGTGAAATAGCTCTTTAAGGACAGAGGGAACTCAAAATAATTTAATTTTCAAGATCATAAAAATCAAACATACTCCAGGGAAGTTTTGTTAGCCATTGCCAAGCAGAAATAATTACCAATTTTCTGAAAGCATAGATGGATTTTTAGTTTTGATGAAAAATAGAGGTTCATCGATCTGCCCATTGAGAAAAACACAATGGACTGATGTCTTGAAAGCAAAATACTTGCTATAACATAGAATTCCGAAGTCCTTCAAATAGGTATAATGCTTAAATAAAGTAAACTTGGAACTCAGGAGGTTTTCCCATTAGTGAAGGTGATATATCCAACTTTAGAACCTTTTCCCATCCTCATCACCTCTTCCCTCATGCTCATCTGAAAACTTGTACAACTAAGAGCATGAGATTAAATTGGTAGTCAAAATTCAAACTTCTCCATTTGTACAGGACAAACAGCACCTGCCTCTCAGGCTTCCTGTGAAGATTAAACAAGATAACATAGAAAGTATGCTGGCCTCAGAGCCTGTCACACACCGCCACAAGGAGATGTCAACTGTTATCATGACATAATACATTATGGGAGAGAGAAACAAAATGCTTAAAAAAAAAGTAACTATGTTTATTGAGGCATATAATATCCACAAATACAAAAATACTCCAGGATTCTTCTGACATAGAACTTATAACTGCTGTAAGGCTTAAGTACCGTGAAATGAGAGACTTCCAATATAAATCATGGTATATATTTCCAGGCAACTTCCTTTCAAAGTAATTCTATCCTCTACTAGAAATGGTAGGGCAGAACATATTGAAAAGTAGTCAGATGTCCTTCAGGTTTTAGTTCATTATAGATTGTTTTATTTAATGCACACATGTTATAAACTAAAGTCTCTACTGAATAGAGATATAGGCGCTATAGCCCAGAATTTAGTATAACTACATTGGATCTAATCCAAAGGCTTTTAGTTGCATGAAGTTCCACAAGGACTTCGTTAAAAAGTGGCTACAATGATCATACATACTGGTCCCTGAAGGTGGTATTCTAAGGAAAGCCAAATATAATATGTGATCATAGAATCACACAATTTATGAATTGAAAGATTCGTATAGAACTTGTTATCCAATCTCTCTATTTTATTCTAAGGAAATAAAGACATTGAGAAAATAAGTGTAGTAATATTCTTTAATGAAAATACAAAGAATGCGATTATTGGGGTGGTCCTCATGAGGAATGACTTATTCTGATACATCATCCGCAGCCTCTTTGCAGAGCAGAACAAGCAGAGATTATATAGTGATTCTGAGAAACATGACAACATCCTCAGCAGACACATATCTGGTTTTCTTCTGAAAACATATAATGCTGACCACATGGTCTTGTGTTTGCTCATTTCCCCGCCCTGCCCAGCCTTGGCTCAAGGGCTTCCCGTTGAGCAGGGACTTCCCAGTGCCAAGTCATGCCAGGTGACAGCAAATCACATGTGAATGGTACAGACTCCACTATGTCCTACTCCTACAGCCTACAGCCCTGCTTTCACAGCTTTGTCTTAATCACCAACGTGTTTAGCCTATGTGATGGGCCTTATAAACAAGAATAATAGCAAAATAAAATCTTTTTATGTTTGTATAATATTATAAATAATGATAATTCTATGAATTATTATTTCATAGTAGGCACTGTTCTAGCAACAAAAATTAACTGTAAAAGATAGTTGCACTTAGCAACCCTTTCATGGAGATGACAAAAAGGAGAACAAGAAAGTTAAGTAGAATTGCCAAGAGTCACAAACTAACACCCAAACTCCAGGAGTGTAATGCCAGGACCTACACTTTTAACGATGATGTGCTCAGTTCTTGCATTCTTCGCCACTAGATTTGGCAGTACTTCATCTAATCTTCAGAAACATCTTCTGAGGTGAGCATGTTTAGCTCCATTACTTTATCAGTGATTGAACTGAAGCCTAGAGAGGTAAAAAAAAAAAAAAAAAAGTCACAAAACATGATAAATACAGTATATGGAGGCACCGGGATTAGAATCCAAGTCTAATTGACTCCAAAAGCTGTGAATCATTTTAACGACTGTGCTTTTTCAACCTTCAGTAGCACCATCCCCTGCTGAGGATAGAATCTGGGGGTCCTGGCTCAGCTTTCAGGAGCTACATCTTGTTCTTATAATCCTGGCTTAGGGAAAGTCCATCTGGAGCCATGATGCAGCCATGTACCCACACTGCGTGTGGCTATTTCTTACAAACCTTTCCTGCCTTGGCCTCCCAGACTCCTGGAGTTCATCACCCTTTGGACTCAGTGTGCTGGATGCTGGCCATTCCTTCTGTTGAGAGCCCAGGAAAAACAAAAAAGCCAGATTAATTTCCTCTGCTCTGGCCCAGATCCTATTTCTTCCCCTCATTCTGTAGAACTGAGGACAAGAATCCCTTCTCATCCAAACTATCCAAGTCTCTTCAACTAACTTATATTCTCCATTAAAAATAGTTCAGTGTAATACTGTTCGTCAATATTTTTTCTGCTGTTATTTAGTATGTGTGTATTCACTTACATACATGAATTGCTATTTTATATATTTTAATAAGGAAACCTAAAAAAGTTTTTAATCAAATATATTTAGTGATGTAAATATGTTTGTAGCATAGTTAGTCTTAAATGTTATTTGTTAACTTTCATCATATTGTCATAGTGCTTTCCTTTAAGGTATACACACACACACACACACACACAGACACTCAGCTGTGTTGAATGATACTATGACACTATTCCTAAGTCTGGTGACTGCATTATTTAACAGGGTGAAATGTGTTATCCTCAAATCATTGAATTGTATTTTGCATCAGCTATGTGAAAATCAGCAATGTAATCCCTAATGTCCATCTCACTTGGGGCTGACTTACTAATGCTTTGAATTAGCCATGTCAGCTTCCTTGCTAATGGGCAAATTGCCCTTGAAAACAGCTCATATCATTTTGTTGTTTTTGGAATATTATAAGAAGAATCTTTCAAAAACTTAGGCCAACAGATAGAAAATTCTTTTAAAACTGTTTAGCATACTATATTCTATCACATTTGTGGAAAAAAAGTGAACAATTGATAAAATACGAAAAATATCTGCATAAAATTAAATGTTGCCAAGACTGAAAGACTATAATCTGTAAAGCAATTTGTTTATTTTATGCACTTCAATTTATTCTGTATCATATCCATGATGTAAGACTATATTTAAAAAATCATTGCTTTGAGCATTCTGACATATAATTATTTTGCATGTGAACAGATGAAAAACATTTAAGCTAATGTCAATTCCAAAAGTGCTAAGTGTTGAAAATATCTTTGCAATTAGACATCATTAATGTCTGCAGTTCTAAGGAACGTTTTCTTCTTAAGTCCCTAGAGTCCCTGAAAGTTGTGCATTTTGCCAAAGTCATAACTGAGGATGGAGCAATTGTTGCCTATTCACTCTTGCAGATATATTTGGCATAATTATGTAATCAGAAGCCAAGATTCTCTCCATAGAGCCAAAATGACCTTTCAGAGGTAGATTGCACTGTCTAACATTTATCACTTCCTTAATACACTTACTGAATATCATTTTCAGTCATACCTTCAGACTTTTGACTTAGCCAGTCAAGAGAGTTATAAGAATTCACATAGACATCAATTGCATGTTATTCCTTAGATAGTAAGGTGAAGAACTGTTATTTTCAGCAACATCAGTTGTAAACTCCTGTGGTTCTCACCATTAAGAGTATAAATCAAGAAAAAAGTAGTGTGGGATTTACATTGAAACTAAATATTACAGGGTTTCAAAGTCCAGAGCAAAAATAACCAGTGAGTAATACACTAATTCTGCTTTTATCTGACAGGATAATTATTGTGAGTGGTGCCATCCTCTGTGAATAGGCTCAAGGGTAAGGCATGAGGTATTTCCTGCGCTTGAGCAGTTGTTAATAATAGAAACAGCCTCAGTTTTAGAGCCAGACACTCATATATCTAGATACCTGGATACCGGTTTTTCTTACTCCCTGTGTGGATTTCATTGATCCAGTTACTCATGCTCTGAGTCCCCAGTTATTCCCCAACTTAACAGAAATAAGTATGAAACATGTAACATATTTCATAAAGACCTAATTCAGTTATTTACCACCACCCCCTCCCCAGTTTTTGCCAATCAAAACACCAGAATCTTAAATGTAAGATATGGATCATCTCAGGCAGGAGCCTATATTGAACAGTATCTATAACAGTTACTGAAAAAGGAAAACAGTAAAATGTTTATGTAAATTAGCTGAACCCACACACTATGATGGAAAGTACATCAAGCTTACTATACAACTTTATTGCTTCTTGGCCTCTTGGCTAAGATCAAGTGTGGTAACTTTAAAAATGTTGTATAGAGAGAATGTATTAGTACATTCTCCCAAAGGACTTGAAATTTTCTATTATGGCTAAGACGATTTATTTATAAACATTCCCTGTGGTTCACTGTCCAACGGAATTGCATCTAATGTTATCTATTTTTTCCTTCTGAGGCTCTTATTAATCAGTTTCGGTCATACTTTTGTTTTTGGCCATAATATAGGATCCAAATACTGGCCTTTCTTTAATGTAGTATATATCCATGCTACTCCTATTACATGTCAGGTATTTTATCAGTTCATGGTGAGCAGAAGGTAGAAAAGCAACAAGGGATGATCATAGCTCTTTCTATCCCTTATATCTTATCCAGGCTACTGAGGGCAGGTAGCACTCACTGCCTTAGTCCTAGTCCACTTAGGCCTAGCACTGCACCATGAATCAATGCCAGTGCCACACATCCTAGATCCAACCACCTCTGAAAAATCCCCACCTATGACCATATGATGCTTTGGGGATACATCTAGACACAAGCCATATGAGGACCAATACTCTTCCCTGTGCTGTGGCAATTTCACAAGGGTTTAAACACCTTCAGGCAAGAAATTAATTTCCTGTTCAGAGCACAAAATGAAATCAGGCCCATATGCTCAATGCCATTGTACTTTCAGTATAATGCATTAAATACTCCTAGAAGCATTAGTTTGAAATGTAGGAGGCCGTGGAGGGTTAGTAATCAGGAGTGAGATCTGAAGATGTACAATGATGTGCATATGAAAAATATTTAATATATCCTGCTGCATCTTTCTCAAAATAGAGAGAATTTGAGTGACTTGACCAAGGCATACCTTCCCTCCCTACTCTACTTCCTTCTTCTGGAATTAACTCTGAGCATACAGGATCAGTCTGTGCCTTCCTTCATGCTGCAGATGCTTCATTCCCCTTTTCTAGCAGTCCGAGTAGTTCTCATTCTTTAAGTCTCAGTTTAAATTCTACTTCCTGAGCACCTGAGCTAATTGTCCTTTCCTCTACATATCCTTGCCACTGGGCCCTGTGGTCTTCTGCATCTCGTTTTGTTTTCTGCTTATAAGTTTGTCTTCTCCAACACCTTACAAAGACGTTTAACTTGCCTTTGTATATCCCTGGCATCTGAGTGTACCTCGGCATTAGTAAGTGTTCGAAACTACTTGTTCGACACAGACTAAAATTCAGGGTGTAGATCAAAATATTAAAAAGTAAATTTTAAGGTCTCTATATATGCATTCACTGGTATAGTGTTTAGTTAGTTTAGGATCCTCTCACAATTTCTCTTCCTCTTTTGTTCTCTCGAGATAAAAGTAATTGCTTTGCATTGCATCATGGGACTGTTGGGAGGATCACATAAAGGGTATGAAAGTGTATGATGAGCTTCAGAAAACTACAGATATCCAATCTTGTTTTCAGTTTTTTTAATTTTTATTTTTATTAGTACATGTGTGCAGTACATAATGATTACATTCATTGTATGGAGTTGCTGCATGTACATGACACATCTTAATTCATTGTACTTCACATTTCTCTCCCTCCCTCCTTCCCCTCCTTGGTCCCCTTTCCATTTGCAAAAGATCTATCTCCCTGATTTTATAAAAGGAACTGTGACTTGATCACATCACACAACAGTTTCTGCTCATAACTATGTAAGCTTTTCTTTACTTCCATGATATCTTTTTAAAAAACAGCTGCAAATTTCTTTGAAAATTGTCGCATGGAGAACTGAAGTCTAATTCTACCCCTCTATCCTCACACCTCTCTCCTCCCTTGGAATTTTGACTGGCCTTATGACTTTCTCATGGTTGACACCATGAGTAATAAGACCACAAGCTTCCAATGGGCCTTCCGGAATGTTGTTCTCATGATGCTTCCCCCAAATTCTGACTATCAGTCTGTAAAAAGCCCAAGTCATGTAGAGAGAACACTTGGCAGTCCTACGGTGGGCAGGCATGGCTAGGCCTGTCCTTCAGCCATCCCAGCCCAAGAGTGAGGCATGTGTGTGAGGTTGTGGTTCTAACCTAAGCATTCCAGTCATCCCAACTATGGCCCCAGCTCTTGTGAAACAGTGAAGACCCAGCCCCTCTGTGGCCTTTCTGAATTCCTGGGCCCAGAGAATGCATGAACATAATAGATTTTTTGTTGTTTTACGCCAGTAAGTCATGGGGTGGTTTATTACATGTAATAAACAACTGGAGAAACTTCTCACATATATTACATGTCTCATTTATTCAGAACAGGCTAGGTAACACTGAAAATAGTAGTGTCAGTAATTTTAAATAACACTTGAAAATTCCTCACTCACACTGCCTGTCCATTCTGGACATACAGGAAGGTTCACGTCATCCTAGCTACTTGGGGACCCAAGCTAATGTACCCATCATTGGGGTAGCAAGCAAATAAGTTTCTGGAGGACCTTGTAGCAGTCATTGAATGCTCAGTCTGGAAATGACACTTACCTTTTAGGCTCATCGCTCTTTGTTCAGAACTAGGCACAGGTTCCTCCCATCTGAAAGGTGTCAGAGCGTTTGTCCTGTTGTGTACTCAGGAAGAAGAGAGCCAGACATGTTTGATGTGTAGAACTAACGACTACTATAAGGGCTCTTTTGAAGATAACCTCTGTCTCCAACTGCCTTCCTGTGTCACCTGTGTTAGCCAATCCTCCTTCTAAAGGTCAGTGGCTTTTTTATTGCCACCACTTCACCATGTGTGAACTACATCTACATCTTCTTCCTGCAGCCCCTCCTGCACATTATCTGCATATAAAGCAGTGGCTGTGGTGGTTTCCATGACAACCAA
Organism: Erethizon dorsatum; assembly: GCA_028451465.1. Taxonomy (NCBI): domain Eukaryota; kingdom Metazoa; phylum Chordata; class Mammalia; order Rodentia; family Erethizontidae; genus Erethizon; species Erethizon dorsatum. The sequence continues at coordinate 40,636,622 of CM051839.1, forward strand.
GACTATCTAGTGCTTTTGCTAACCCCCTAATCATAGTGTCCCCCCCACCTCCATTTCCGCCTTTTCTTTATCGGAGCAAAAATCAGGCTTATATAGAGGGCTCATCATTCCTCTTTCACCTCAAATAAAAAGCGTGGCCTGGACTCACACCTCTGGCCCTCATATGAGGTATCAATTGGAGATATCTATAAAGAATAAAAGGAGTAATGGAAAGTAAAAGAAATGTAATAAGAAAGAAAGGATTTTCAAAAAAGAAGAGCCAGAGGAAGATACCAAAAGAAGCAAAGATGGTAATTAGTGTGTTTTTGTTTTGTTTTCTGAGGCAGGGTCTTGCTATGTAGTTGAGGCTAGCCTTGATCTTGCAATCCTGCCTCAGCCTCCTGAGTGCAGGGAATACAGGCAAGTCCCACCATGCCTACCACAAACCCTTGACTAGACGTTAAATCCGATTCCCAACACTTTTAATATTTTGGAAGTTGAGAACACTTGCATATAAAATGAAGAATTATAATGCTTCTACCTAATAAGGTAGTTGTAAGGATAGTATTAACTACCCTAATTAATTAACCAAGTAAATATGCCTGAAAATCAAAAGTGCCATTCAATTTCAGAGTCAGAATTACATTCATTTTAAGCAAAAACAAGAATTATGGCTGCTGTTAAAGAGTCTCTGACGGCTTTTGAAGGTCAGTGAAAGGTTTCAGGAATTCCCAGCCCATAAAATGGCTCAACTCAGCTGTTTGACTTGCAGGTACAAGGTGGTGAATGACAGCATAATTAACACCTGGGAATGTGACACTGCCAATTAAACAGCTTGGGTGAAGTATAGGCAAAGGCAAGAAGCATACTCCTCTGATGAAAGCCTTCTAACAGGACCAGCGACCTAAGTACAAAATAGCCTTCCATCCATCCACGTCCTCCTCCCGAGATGTTAGCAAAATTTGACTGACTCTATTTACCAGTGTTTAAAACATAGTGTCTAGAATTCAAGGACTTCATTTTTACATTAAAAATTATTTTAATGACAAATGTAGAGTAAAAATTAACAAGGTTGCTAAATAATTTCTACCCAAACCTATTATTGTTATATTTTTATTTTATTTTGCTATATGTACAAAGTGAGGTTATAATTTTAGGATACAATGCAGAATGATTAGATAAAGCTAAGTAACACAGCCTTCATTTCAAATATTTAACATTTTTTTTCTGAGAACATTTGAAATACACTCTCAGCAACACTAGGTACACAATGCTCAACAGCTGGTTATAACAGTGCTTCATCTGAGATCTCCTACTACATTCATTAGTACTTCTAATGAATCTTTTTTCGAAATTCCTAAATGTGGATACTTCTCCCAGTTTTGATGTTTTGTTTTTGTTTTTGTTTGTTTGTTTGTTTGATGGTTGTTGGGTTTTTTTTGTTTTTTTTTATTTTTTGAGACAGGGTCTCACTATGTAATTTAGGCTGGTCTTGAACTCACCATCTACCCTAGGCTAGCTTCTAAGTCACACTGATCCTCCTGTCTCAGCCTCCTGGGTGCTAGGATTACAGGCATGTGTCACCACTCCTAGCTCCCCCAGTTTTGACAATCTATTTGCATCCATTAAATGGCTTCAACCAGCCATGCTTCCAGGGTGACACGCAAAACTATACTTTGAGTCCTGGCCTCTCACACAAGTTCTAACCTCATATTTTTGATTGCTTACTAACAATAATACTAATAACCAAATGAGAAGAATTTTACATAATCTATTTCAATTAATCCATTCAAAAAGTTATATTTTGGTACTAAATTTATGTCCACTTTAGAGATGAAGAAACTGAGTACTATGGTTTATAGCTAGATATCCTCCAAGAGCCTCGTGTTGTCATAGGCAGGGCTTTTTGAAAGTGACTGAATTATGGGGGCTTATAGCTGACTTGCTGTGGGGAGGTAGGGCCTGGTCAATAGAGGTGGGTCACTGGGGTGTGGCCTGGAGGGTTTATCTCCCTCCCCAGCTTCTCTCTTCTTCCTGGTCACCATGATGTGAGCAGCTTTCTTCCACCCAGGCCTTTCCACCAGACAGTTTCCACCTGAATCTGTCAAACATAGACTAAAACTTCATGAACCAAAATAAATCTCTCCTTTAATTATGGGTATTGGATATTTTGCCTCAGCAATGAAAAAGTGACTGAGACTAAGGAAGATTATGTAATTTACCCAAATATTTGGGAGGGAAGCAATGAAGCCAGGTATGTGTTTTACTTCAGAGCCTGATGTCTTTGCCCCATGCTTTACTTTTATTTTTCTTATAATTTCTGATATACTATCGGCATCTCAAAATCAAGACATCTAAATTAAAAAATCCAAACATCTTGTTCTCTCTTCACTATTTCTGTCAATGTTATTTATATTTTGTTAATCACCCAAATCTTAAGCCTTGGAACTACTGTGAACATCGTCTGCTCTTCACTTCTTCCTCATCCCACCCCAATACACTAAATTCTGGAGATTAATTCTTCCCGATATCTTTGGAATCACTCTATGCCTGCTGCTATAGCCTGGTGCTTTATTCCAACAGTAGCCTCCCTGTAGCTCACTCTGCCCCACACCCTTCCTCCTGAACGCTGCTCTCAGACTGTTCCTCCACGAAACACAGGTCCATCATTCTAGTCTATAAACCTGATGTGTGATGTCACAAGCATTTGCTTGACTCACCACAAACTCATTTACACTACCCCTTTGTAAGAAATCCAACTGAATGGTGCATATCCACCATCCCAGCACTCTGGGAGGCTGGGATAAGAAGACTGCAAGTTCAAGCCCAGCCTGGACAACTTAGCAGCTTAGTGAGACCCTGCCTCAAAATCAAAACTGAAAAGGGGGCCGGGGGTGCTGGGGATGTAGCACAAGAAAAGATAGAATGAAAGAAAGAAAACCAACTGTGTATATCTAATCACTATTTCTTAACGGCCTTTCTTCTACTCTGGCTTTTTTCATGTCACTCCATAAAAACCTAATAATACCCCTCCTCTACTTAATGAGATCCTATCCATCAGTTAGAGCCCCAGTCAAATGCTACATACTTTCTCCATAAAGCCTATCTTGGTCTTCCTAGTAAGAAAATGTCAGACTCTCCTCTGATCTCTTAACTTTGTTTATACCACTATGAACGTGTTTATCTGGTGCGAGTTTAAGTTCTGATTTTATGTAGTCATCTCATTGTCTACTCCAATAGTGTAATCATCAAGTAGGAAAGTGACTTATTTTATGCATCTTTGTGTTTCTCAGAATATCTTACAGTATTTTGCACACATAGTAAGACACCAACAAATGTTGCCTGTATGAAGGAGAATGAGGAACTCAGACATACAGGTATCTTCAGAAAGATACCATATAAATCATAGAAATGAACAATTTATAAAGCTTGAACTGACATTTTTACATGGCTGGTATAAACTGTGCCATATATCCCAGCATATATTAGTCATCAGTAACTGTGTTCAATTATTTATCTTCCAAAAGCTATAACTTCAGCAGAAAGGAACTTTGTTTTGGAGAGCCTGTCTTAATTAAAGAGTATTTGCTGGCTGTCTTACAGTCAACATTGGAAAGAGAAGCACTCATTTCCAAGTTTTACTGCATTACTTAATATAACTGTGCTTCATGCCAAAAGGAAAAAATATATATATACTTTGTGTCAAATGATAAATTGAATTACTTGGCTTATAATGGAGTTGAGAACTAAACTTCTACAAATTTCAACACAACAAAACATCATTTGAGGCATGTGATGTTAAAAATAAATTCTTCTGTATGTTTTCATTCAGTCCTCTATTCTGAGAAAACCAGCACATTCAACGTAAAGCTGGAAAAATCTATATAGTAACTTGAAAACCAAAATGAAAGTATCACATGCCACTCTCTGTTGTATAATATATCTTAAACATTATAGGGTTTACTTATTTTTTTCATACAAAAATATTGTAAAGCCACTGTCCTCTTCAGGAGAGCTTTTGTTGGGAATGTTTACCCCACACTTGGTGGCACAGCACAGAAGGTGGGAGTTCATGTCAAGCCTATAGATGATATGTGAATTTCACGAAACCTCTGGGCCTTTCCCCCTGATGTGCTTCAACAGGTGATCAATTCTATATTTACACTGTGACCACTGGCAGAAAATTTTTTATTTGACAAAATTCTAGCTGGGATCCTAAACAATAGATGTAATGTTTCTTAATATCACAACTCTTTAAAGATTTGAAGGCAAGGGTGACATCTTCTTTCTTCCACACAAAGTGTTCTGAGATAGAGGCTTACTTTTAGTCCAGCATTAAAAGATATAATTATTTCAAAAGACTTAAACGTGATCTGGAACCTCAAAATTTAATCCTTCCACCAAGAGTTTCATTTGAATTTCTGCATCCTCCTCCTTTGCTATGCACCACTAATCACCTGCTTCTACCTGCTCTATCTGGGCAAATCTACAGTGCTATCCACAGAGGATACATCCCAAGACCCCCAGGAGACACCTAAAGCTTCAGGCAGTACCCTTTATATACTGTTTTATTCCTGTGTGTACAGTTCTATGATGAAGTTTAACTTACTGGGCACAGTAAGCAATTAACAATAACTAATAATAAAATGGAACAATTAAAATAGTTACATGGATGTGTTCTCTTTCACATAATATCTTTTTGTGTTGTCCCACCCTTACTGTTATGGCGATGTACAATGATATGATGCCACAGCTGATAGATAACTGAAACCTCAGAAAGCAAGCCACAGACAAGGGGGACTACTATACTACAATCTGCTCTTGACACAGGAAACCACCAGAATGCCCAGCATTTGAACTCCAGACATTTGTCAAACCCCACTAATGTGGATCCCATCTTCCTATTCTCTTGACCTTTCACTCCTGTCAACTGGCTCATCTTTGATTACTTCCTTTGAACCCCATCCTGTTCTTGTGCCTAACCATGACCCATCAGCCCTCCTTCTGTATCAGATATTTACCTAGAGCAGGATTGGACATCAAAGCATTAAGTAATATATTTTATGAGTATTTTTGCTCTCCCTGCTTTCTCAGTAGTACTCTGTAAGTACTTTCCTAACTTATAATGATCACCAACCAAAGACTCAAAAATAATGATGGTAGCCATTGTTTGGGTCAGAGATTTGAAAGCCAGTTTGAAGACTGAATGTTTCTTCTCCTGGGAACAAAATGATCCAAAAGCTGAGGAAGGGGAGAGACTTAATGAAGAGGTGGAGAAGCAATGCACACTAGGACGAAGAGGTGGGGAAATATAAGCCTTCAAAGTGTGGATGGGGTCTGAAAGGTGGTGGGGTAGGATGGGTCAAGAATGGGCATAAGAAAACTCTTCCATCAAGAGGATGAAAACCTACTGCCTAAATACAAGGGTCACTACCAGCCACCCATATCCAGGGTGCTGGAAAGCCTATCCATGTGTATTTCCTGTGTAGTAGTTAAAGAATTTTGTCTTTTTACATTTGTTTATAATTATGTAATTAGTATGTTCCTCTCTCCACTTCAGACTGCAGTTCTCTGAGAACCATGCCCACTTGCACTTACTGTGTTCACATACTTTGAACTGCAGCCGGCACATGGTAGGCACACAATAAGTGTCCAATAAGTGAATGAAGGGTGAAAATAAATGTTGCTTATGCAGAATTTGGATTAGCAACAAAAGATAGGTAATCAGTTATATTTGTATGCTTAAGTTAACTATCAGGAACATTGTTGTATAGTTTATCACAACAGTGTTGAGTTTTCTGCAACTAGGCATTCTGTTGTATTTCATAATCCTTCATTAAATCACCTGCCCAGACATTGTAATAAAAAATAAATTTGAGGTTGACAGAAGCATCCTGACTACCTGGAGTCCACCAGCATGGGGGTCAATAAAAGACAGCTACACCATTGGATTCCTGGCAAGAATAACTGTACACATGGTGTCCAAACAGGAACAGTTCCAAGTCTGTGTGAGCCAAATGTTACATAATAAGCTGGGGTCATCCACCCTGGGCTGTTTCTGACTGCCACCCCTGCATTCTGCTCCAAAGCTCATTTTTGGATTATCTGAAGGATTTTTTTTTCTTTTCTTTTTTGTTTTGTTTTTCGTTTTGGGGTTTTTGTTTTGTTTTGTTTTGTTTTTTGGGTTTTTTTTTTTTTGCATTCAGTTTAAACACTCAGAGTAATAGGACACAGAAAATCTCAAAGTTGATTTCACTCCAGTTTTTGTTATTTGAAGCACTTAATCAAGTGATTATGTGTAAATTGTTTGTTTGAATGGGATTAATTTTAAAAGGAGTTGATTGGTATATGATCCCGTTATGGGGAAACTAAGTGTGCCTCTTTGACCTTGAAGCCTACCAAAGGACAGCATTACATTTCTGTTTGACAAAGGGCTCAAAGCTAGCCTTAATCTCTGGGAATCTCAGAATTAGCAGGGAGAGGAAAGAATTTGTAAGCAAGTACTTTGTTCTCCTGATATCAGTGTTATTGTTACATTAGCCATTCACTATAACCATCTTTCCGTAATATCCTCTTTAATGACTGTTGTTTTGTTTTGATGTTGTTTTGTTTTGTTTCTTTCTGCTTAAGTTTGAAATGGAGAAAGAAATAAATGAGAATATTGCACTTTCCTCCCTCCATCCCAGTGCTTAGCACCTTTGCCTCTACCTCCTCCATATTCATTCTACACAAAGGAACACTGTAATTTGGATAGAGAGAGAAAGGATAGGGAAGGAGAACACAGAAGACTTCCCAGGAGAGGTGGTGACTGGGGTCTCCTGAGAGTTTGCAGTTTTTTCAGGCAGGACACAGGGGATGGGCCTCAAGTTTCCTCCCACCCTTCCTCTGTGCCCACTGAACATCACCACCTTTCGAACATCATTGTTCTTCAAAATACAGTCACAAATTCTCTGCCTCCTTGGACACACCCTTCCATGCTGTGATTTGAAACCATGGATTTAGTTTCTCTTTGCTTCTTTTGTAGTTGACTTGATTTTAAAATGATGAAGGAAAACACTTTCCCTCAACTTAATATTTTCAAATAAAATTGATACTTTTATTTGTTATTTTTCCATTTTCAAAAGCCTCAAAAAGTTCAGGTAAGAAAACAACTCCCAACCACATTTGGTGTGCCTATCTGAAGCATGGTTAAGCCATCATCAGATATAAGTGTTTGAATTCAGGTGTCATTTACTTAAGTACATGAGTATAACTGACTTCATTTTAGACTTTCAGTTTTCTTGGTATTCATTTAGGCTTAAAGACATAAAGCTTTTATCTCAAGATGTTTGTTTCTACTCTTTTTAAATTGATAAATTCTTAGCCAAGATTTTAAAATACTGATAGATGCCACAACATTTTTCATTAATGTTTACTTTTTCTTATTTAAATGTGATGCACAGCAATTAGGGTAAATACTCTGTATGTGTGGATAATTGTATATAACACAGATTATATGGTATATAGAGATATAAGTATATATCATATTTATAACTAAATATAATGTATCATAACAATGTGGACATTGTTTTGTATAGAATAATGTATAGTTATTTAGTAAAATGCATAAATTATATAGTATGAATGTATTACATAGTATATATATACACAAATACACATACAAATGTTTCATGATCAGGTAAGAAGTATGGCCATGGGTTGTTTTTCTCCACAGTATCAATGATCCCAATTTTCCTTCAGGATCCATCCTATCTCTTAGCTTTCTGTCCACTTTATGCAGTAAGATTTATCACTAGGCCCATGAGTGGAACAAATAACTCAAGCATAAACCCATCTAAGCAATGCAGTCCCATTGAAGCAACAATTCCAGCAGGGATGGTCACAGGAGCTAAACCAGTCCAATCAGAGACACTTCCAGCATTTTTCCTGCGACTGCAGGACAAAGATTTTCATTATTTTCTAAAGTACGGATTCTGTAACCATTGTACCACAACATGGAAATAAAGAAGCTAAAATAGTGGAAAGATGGGGAGACTGCTACATGAAGCTGCTGTGCAAGTCTTTGAGTCAGTCTTTCCTGAATCCATGTTCACTTAGGGATATATTGGCTATAAAAGCCAATATATTCCCTATGTTTCATTGAGTTTTCTGTGATTTACAAAAAAAATTAAGTATAACATTAAACATTAAGAGGTCATTGTGGACATTTTGATATATTTCTTTCATCTTTTTTCCTAATCATTATATAATAGTAAATGAGAAATTTTTCATAATAAAAGGTATATTATTAAGTATAGTTCTATAAATATAATCATCAGTGTGTTCTAACAATCCTTGGTTAGCTGTACTCTTTCCACCAGAAATGATAATTTATGTATCCCTATGATATTTCCCTAAATAATCTCTTCTAAAAATGAGTCTAAAGAAATAAAGCAATTTTATTATGAATAGGGACATTACAGTATTATACCTACCAGAGAAGTTGGGTATTTTCTCTCCCTTACAATAGGTTTATTTAGAAATTCATCATCTACTGGTGGTAAAGAATAAATCTTACTGAGATGTACATATGCATCTTATTGAGATATACATATCTTTGGTGGCAGTGCTGGAGATTCAACCTGGGCCTTCGTACATATGAGCTATGTGCTCTACCACTGAGCTACCTCTGCAGCCCAAGATGTATATTTGTGGCTTCATTAACATCCATCAAAATCCAACAGATTGTATTCCACTGAAGTGAAGAATCATTAAGAAAAACCTGTTGCCTATATTAACAGATAATTCATTGGTTAATTAATCACACTACTCAGAACATTTTTAACTTAACAGTTTAACTTCCAGTTGGTTATAATAATCAGTATTATTATTCTCACTGCTTTGAGCAGTTCAACCTTAAAAGCACAAACATTTTGACCTGCAATTCCCATCTTCTCTCTCCAGTATGTCTGAGAACATTCTAGTGACATGTCATCAGCCAGTGTGTCTTTTTTCTCCTACTTTCAGGATGACAACTTTAATTAGGCAGTTTCTCCTCCTACCTTCATCTGCTCTCTGTACAGTAATATTTTACTTGTAATTATCTCAGCACTCCTACTGATTCCATTAAAAAGTAAGCAGACTTTCTCTGACTCAAGTTTTCGGTTCCTCCTTTGTTTTTCCTGGCAGATACTGTTCCTTTATTGTATATAACACCTACAGTAATCGCTGTTGCTTCAAAAAATCTGTAAGTTCTTTTCTGAATGTTATTAAGACGTGCAGAAGGAAAAAGAGTTCACAAAATAGAGATATTACTTTTATTTATATTCTAGCATTCTCAGAGGGAAAAAATGTGGAAAGCCTTTCACCCTGGTGTCTCATTAATTCTGACAACATCCCTAGAGGCAGAGAAGTGACTAGAGCCATTATTCTTGTTACAGTGGAGAAAACACTGAAAAACTCAGAGAGGTTAGATATCCTGTGGAAGGTGACACACAGTTATTAGGAGCCTAGAGGACAAAAAATACAGATACATAAGCGTCAGGTTTCTGAGTCCCAGGGAGTTCAGCATTTCTAACTCTGCTGATAAGTGTTGGCTTGCAAAGTCTGCTTTACTTTTAATTGCTGCAGGCAGTTAATTTGGTGACCCAAAAAAGATATGCGATAACTCAAACCCCAGAAAATCCCAGACAACCCCAGATCAACTTGGCATGTCCAGACTTACTAATAAGAAGAACCATACTTTTAAGCAAACATTCAACCATGAAGTCCAAAAGATGAAGAGAATGGCAATAACTAAGGACTATGAATTTACCCCTAGTCCTGGTGTGCATCATTCAGAGGCTGAAAACCTAAGCACTACTTTTCCTTGGACTCCTTTGTAATTGGGGTTCTGGATGCAAAATAGGTGTTACCGTAAGAGGTACACAAAATTTAGAAGGCAGAAATCAAGAGGATGCCATCTTCAGGTTCCATGGTTTGCTGCTGCTATCAAGTACACTTAACAAAATTTAGCACGCCAAATACAGAGAAGTAATTAGACCAGCTGTAGCAGTCCAGCTCTGCACTGAGGTGCCCAGGTGCTTATCCTGGCAATGGTAATAGTTGTCACTTGCTGGCAGCTAAATGTTCTTTTTTCTTGCTTATGGAGCATGAAGGATGCAATTGAGAAGAGCAGGAATTTAAGAAATGCATAGAATTAGAATAGAACTGTATTCTACCTTTGCCCTTTATTCACTGTGTAATAATTTGCAACCTAAACACCTGGGGGTGGGTTAGTTATTCTGTAAAATAAAAATAATATTATTTACTTTGAAAGATTATCATGAGCATTAGAGTGAATCTACATTGACACATCAAGCACAGTATCTTGGATCAGATGCCAACTCCTTCAAGGCCAGAATCCCATAAGGGTACAAACAATGCCTGTTCGGCTCACTCTCCATGTGTGGCAGGAGCTTGATAGTAGTCCTATGAACTTGGGTTAAATTTAGGGCTAGCTCTGGGGAAATACTGAAATGTGACCTGTTATCTTTCCCTACGAATGAATAATCTCAACAGTTACGGATTTTGCAGAGAGAGCATGTTCAAATACGAAAATCTGCCCACTTTGTAATAGAGTTTGTATATAAAAATAATAGGATAACTTAGAGTCTGACAGATGCTTCAAGAGGGGCCACTACATTTTTTTCCCTAGTAAATGCAAGATTCCTAATAGATTGTATACAGCACATTCAGCATCACTACCATAATCATCACCAGTAGAGTGCATCTCCCTTTTCTTTGAATACTGTTTTCTTCCACCCAATGCTCCAAGTTTCTGTTAACTGTCTGAAGAGATTTCTTTACCTTTTAAGATTACAAGTTGTTCATCTAATTGTCAATCTTCAACCACGCTTTAAGACTTAGAGCTTATTTTTACTAAGCATGTCCCACACTTGCATTTGTCAAGAATACAAATAAAATGTTTTTTTTTTTTTTTGCAAACAACAGAATAGCTTGGACCATGCTGGGAAAATGAGGAATATATTATAGAATTATAGCGTACCTCAAAGAACAAGAGGAAAGAAATACAACCCAATGTATATGACTGGAGCCTGTGAATGTTAAGCTATCAGGAAACATGAGAGTAATACCCCTCTCTGTGTTTCACTCTTGTCTCTGTGTAGACTAGACTCCTGAAGTCTACAATTAGTATGGCAGAATTTGATTTTCAATAGTTCTAAGTTTACATGTACTATAGTTCCAGTCACACAGAAACTGAATCTCTCTCTAGTTCCTAGTTCCAAACTCCTAGATAAGAAGCTCTAATTGGTCCTTCAGAGGTCTGGGTACACTCACATTGAACTATGAAACTCTACAAGCCAACAGTGGTATATGTTTTGATCATTACACCATGCACATAGCAGATGTTCAATACATTTTTATTGCACAGTAACTGTGGCCAGAGAAGTAAAGTTATATACAAGCAGGTCTGCCAGGAGTCTACCCTAGTGGTTTGAGTCTGGAATGCAGTTAGAATGCTTTTATAAGCTTGCCTGACCCTCCAAAATGTATGCAGTAAATCTACTCCATAATTTGGCTCCTATTTCCTTTCCAACCATTCTCTTCCTCACCCTCCATAATCCAGCCACTGTCTGTCCCCTTACAGCAACAACTCTCTTCCCATGAAGCCTTTCTAGTTTCAATCTGGCCAGGATTCACTATGCATGGACCACTCTTATCTTTTAATTGTAAGGTAAAATGCCATGTGACAAGATAATGTAACTGGAGGATCCCTGTGGCCTTTGCATCTGTGTGTTTTCTTCATAGGTAGCATTTGGCACAATCTATAAATATCCTATGTATTAATTTGCTTTTTGTTTTTCCTATTTCTTGCCTAGTTCATATACAACCCCAGGAGTGGTAGTGATCTCATCAGTCCTGGTCACTGCTCTCACCCTAATGACTAGTATGGTGTCTAAAAGACAGCAGGATCCTGTACACATTTGTCAAAAAAAGCTGGCAAGACAACTGGATCTCCTCATGGTTAACTACTCTTGAGTTATCACAGAGGATGGACGTAAAGCATGACGATAAAATCTAAATACCTGGATTTAAATCTACCACTTGTGACAAGAGTTTAAAAGTCAATAACTTTCCATTTCCTCATTACAGTGTGTTACCTAAATTTTCCATAGGATTATTCAAGGATTAAGTAAATTCTACATGAAATCTTCTTGTGATTGAAAAGTACAATACCAATGTTATTTATAGTAAAGCTAATAATAGTACAGTAACAGTATTAGTTAAAATTATTGATAATAGCTATTTATATCTGCTTACATAGTGTTAGTCCTAAAACTATCTTAAATTAATAGAACTGTAAATTGTACAATTTCTATAAGAATATGGAATTTTCCATATGCAATTTTTCATTTTTCAAGAAAAACTTGGAAGAGTCATAACACACAAAAGCTATGGAATTTCCTGACAATCGCTAGCAAAGATTCTTTCCGATGGACCTATCAAGGGTACAGTGTACAGCCACGTGTTTACGTTTTTTATTTCCATTCTCCATAATGCTCTCTCACCTTCTATTTCTGCTCTTATTCATCTATTACAATTCCAATTTGGACATATTTCCCTTCTCTGGCTTACTGTAGCACTGTATTTGGCTTCCCCTGGGCCTTATTCTCTATTGTTGTGGGCATTACAGGGAATCTGAGGAGGTAGGAGAGGGAGTGCCATTAGGAGAGGTGTGGGCTAAATTGTGCTGATGGACTTTGGGAAGGGAAGCTGGCAGGGAGAAACTGTTCTTGTTACTGGTGCTGGGTTGTTTTGGCCCCAGGAAAAGAGAGGATAATAGATCAGTGGCAAAAAGGAAGAAAGGAAAGTGATATTAACTACAAAAAGAAAGGGGCCATGCAAACAAAAGAGCCATCACTAATATTTATTCTGGAAATCTAAAAGAAGAGTTATCTACTCTGGCTTCTAATAAGTTGGGGGAAAAAAGCACTAAAAATAAACCAAGACAGCGTTTCCTATAATACATATACAATGATGATAATACAACAACTATGTATTTACTTTATGCCAACACCGCATTGAGTGCTTTACAAGTATTATTACCTCATTTAATCCTATAACAACTCTATTATTAGCTCATTTAATCCTCTATGACTAAGTACTATTGTTATATCTATTTTGCAGCTTAGAACCCTGATCCCCACGGAGATTAGATAACTTGCCTAAGGTTTCATTGTTCCTGTGTAACAGACTGACTTCTAAGACCATTCTCATATCCATTATGTTATAATTTCTCTCTGCATTGAGATTTGCCTAAATGACATCATAATTTCTATATTTAATTCACAGAATGTACTAAACATATCATATTTTTATTTCACTATTTTAGGTAATCATATCTTATGCATATTTGAGAGGAAAGAGAAAAGAACATTGCTGTCCAATGCATTATTTCTAGTCCTGAATTACCAGGATGGATGGAACTATTTCCAGCAATGAGGACATTGATAAGCAAAATCCTCTGAATTTTTTGTGACATCTTTTTACGTACATAGTTTATCTCGTCTACTAAACAGCCTGATCTTTGTGCATAGCATTTACACAGAGCCCAGTTCTCGAATCAATCTGTAGGTTGTGTGTACTCGGTTGGATAAGCGAATTAATCTCCCAGGCTCCCTACATGTATGGGGATGAGTACTGAAGTATAAAAATTAAATTTGTATCTCCTTAACCCTCCATTGTGTTTCTTTCACAGAAAATATTTTATAAATATTATCCTTGTTGTTGCTCTTAATAAATTATTGAAAGTTAGTTGAGTCTTCCTGGAGAGAATGCAGGCCAGACCTTTCCTGACGTGTTGTTTCTTAGCCAACAATTTTATTGGACTTAGCAGGTGTTATGAAGAGGAAAAGAAGAGCAAAAGAAATCAGACCTTGATTTTAGCCATATTAAGATCTGAAGTAAAAATATTTTTCCCAATCTACCATCACAGTTGCTGGTAAGGAGCATCATTTCTTATATAAAAAGGACACAAGTATTTAATCATTTAATTTTGACTGCTTCTGCCATCCTTGTAGTTTAGGGTAGGATATAGCTTTCCCTGTAATTTGCACAGTGAGAAGTTAATGAAATATTTACAATATTTATTCTTCCATTATTTAAATTTCATCAGCTTCACGGGTAGATTGAAATCATGCAAATAATAAACATTTCATAAGCCGAAGACTGCAGGTCCATTCTCATCTAGACAACAGCACTCCTGGCACTGAACCCTCATAAAAAAACATTTACCTTTTTTGCAGCTGAATAGGCTAAAATTTTGTGCACACTCACATAGAAAAGATGATGCCAAGTCTTTTTCCATAAAATTTGATATAAAATGAATTAGTTAAGGATCTATATGAAAGTATGGCTAAGATTATAACAAAGTAGAAATGGAGAAAGGCTGTGGGTAAATGGGGAAGAAGCCTCTCCAAAGAAAGGTATTGAATTTAGCACAATCAGGTATTTATGTGTAATTTTAGCATCCATTAATGTTTAGGTGCCAGTGATTTAAGTTTCAGACTAGTCCTCTCCTCTTGACTTGTAGGTGGCAGCCATATCCCACTGTGCCCACAGGACATCTTTGCACAAAAATAAAGAAAGGGAGACCAAGATATCTGATGTCTCTTCTTAAAAGGTCACTAACTCCATCTCATTAAGGTCCCACCCCCATGACCTCTTCTGACCCTAATCACCTCCCAAACTCCCAGCCTCCAATGCCATCGCATCAGAGATTAGGATTTCAAGGTATGATTTCTGGGGAACACCCATTTCACTCCATAACACACATGCACATAACACTTTATATTCCCCATCCTTACCTCACTTAATCTTCGCAGTGAACCAATGAGATAGATCCCATTATAAGTTTAATTTCTTTTCCAGATATAAGAAAACTGTGATCTTAGAGCTGAAATTTGTTATATAAATTCACATAGCCAGAAAGTAAGCATTTTTATATCTTCACAAAAGTTCTTTTGTTTTGTTTGTTTTCACTTTTGCTTTTGTCTTACTTAGTTGGTTGGTTTATTGGTTGGTTAGTTGGTTGATTGGTTGAGGGGTGGGTGAGTAGGTAATTGGTGGGTTGGCTGTTTGTTTTTTCATTACTTTAAGTGCTAGGGTCATGTGTATTTCAAATGATACTTTAATTTTCCCTTTCTTGACAAGAGTACTTCTTTGTGTTTATTTAAAAGTGTTTCCAGGAAGAATACAAAGAAAATGATAGAGAACTAGAAAACGTTAAGGAAAAACAGTAATTCAAAGCACGTCTTGCCACAACTCTCCCAAGTAATCAATGCTGCGGAAGCTCCTTGGAGTTCATCTCTTGCTTCTTTTCAAGAATATTAATGTGCTGTCTCACTTCTGCTCCATTTTGCCATTCATCCTTGCATACTTGAGCACATATTCATTCTTTATTGACAGGAATATTTAAGCACTGAAAATAAGTAAAACCTGGAAAGAAATGTGCTTGACCATTGGAGAAGCTGAGTGTATTCTGTGAGAACTGATGTTTCAATTGCAGCATTTCTCAAGCTTCAGTCAGTCTCTCTGTAGCAAGAGGCAGAAAATCAATGATCAGATGTTGTAACTTTCCACTTCAGGGGGTACAACCTGTGTTTTTATTACAATTGTGCCAAAAGTCTTAATTCTTAAATGCTGACAAACTGTCTGCTTCTAAAAGACTGATTCAACTTAATTTACAAATGTACTTAGCAGACAGGTTCCAACATTCCAAAGCAGCTTTCTAAGCAGTTTGTTAAATATCAGTGCATATAGACAGGAAGGTTTATCCTTATGGAATCAACTCTGTCATTGTATTCCCACCCTTTCATTGTAATTTCTTCATTGCTTAAACAGAACATGTAAACAGCATGAGGTTTGCTTCACTGGGATGAAAGACAGCAGCATTTTTGCAAAGAGCAGGGACATAGTCTTCCCCCCAAAGGAATGTGGGTATTTTTCTAAAAGGTTCTCATGAAGGTTCATCACTTACATTCATTTTCTATGTTGAGCCTTATTCTTGGTAGGTTTTCTCCAAAAATGTCACAGGAAACTAGGGAACAAAAAGGTGTGAAAGTGTAGCTCATGGAAAGTGTCATCATAAATAAAGACTATTCTGCCATGGGACAATTCCCTAAATAAGACTGACTTCTTGGGATGGCACAGTGCTACCCTAATAATCTGAAACCACACAAAGAGCTATGTTTGAGATGTTCGCTAGCAGATACTGTGGTGATTTTGCTTTTGTTGTTGTTGTTGTTGTTTTGTTTTGTTTTGTTTTCTTTTTAGCGTTGGGGATTGAACTCAGGACCTACAACACTAAGCTACATCCACAGCAATTTTTTTTTTTTTTTTAAGTTTTGGGAAGTTGGGGCTGGTGAGATGGCTCAGTGGCGTAAGCGCCTGCCTGGCAAGCGCGAGGGCCTGAGTTCGACTTCCGGAACCCACATACTAGAAAAGGGCCAGTGATATTGCTCAGTGGCACGGGCGCCTGCTGGCACGCGAGGTCCTGAGGTCGACCCTCGGTACCCACCAAAAAAAAAAAATTAATTAATTAAAAAAATAAAGTCCTAAAAAAAAAAAAAAAAAGTTTTGGGAAGTTGCCTAGGCTGGGCCCAAATTTTCGATCCTCTGGCCTCAGCTTCCCAGAGTGCTGAGATTGCAGGTGGACCACCACACCCAGCTATATTTTTAGAGAATTTTGATAGCCATATCATCTTATATCCAAAGGAAATAGTAGGGAAAATATAATGAGTTGATTCTACAAAGAGACATTTTTAGATTTTTATGATAGAATTGGTAGAATAAAAATGCATTTAAGTAGAACTCCTGATTATATAATGCTAAATACTCTGCCAACTATCTCCCCAAAGTGCATTTTTCTAACACATTTGTTCCATAACACTTTCCACACAATAAGTATTCATTTCAACCAATGTGGGGATGACTCCAGGGGTTGGGTATGATGTAATCATTCCAGGGTTCCTTCCAAAGTACTAATTTGACTCACAAAATCATTTTATTTTAAGAAGCTTTCAAAGAATGAAAGTTTGATTCTTGGTTTTTTTTCCTAGCAGCTAACATATTAAAAGTGTGTTGGAAATGTGACAATCTGATATATTAACCTTTTAAATTTTCTCTTCTTGTAAATTTCTTACTCAATTCAGACTACAAATAAGAACATGATAAAGGAGTGTATTAAAAGATTGGCAAGGCAAAACAAAATTTAAAATTTCAGATATGAGAAAACTGTTTAATAATTCCTTCAAAGTTACCATCCAGCATGTAAAACATACATCATTCAGTACCAAAATGCAGTGTTTCTCCTAGGACTAAAAACTGTCTTCAGAATGTGGTCTGATTCAGCATGTAATGACACACAGGAAAATAAATGATGAAAAACCTCTCTCTGTCTCTCTGTCTCTCTTTCTTCCATTTGCAACACAGAGGAGCGATTCCAAGTAAAAACAGAAGGGTACAGAAGTTCCTTAAAACAAGATTCCTGATGATCAATAAACTCAGCACTTTATAAATCTTCATGTAACTCATTCTTTCAATTCTAAGGTGAAGTAAAAAATACCTAGCTACATTTTACAGCACAGTGTCGCAAATTATACTAAACATTTGCAAAAAGACTCTGTGGGTCAGGAACTTCTATTAATAACCAGATAATCACTACTAATGAGGCGATTATTCAGTGCCATTATAATGGGAACTGAGGTAATTTGGATTTTATGCTTACCATTTCTGAACATCATGAAAAGGTTTTTTTGTTATTCATTACCCCAAAGACAGAAAAGGTCTTTCTCCTCTTCTTTTTCTTTTCTAAAAAAGTGGGTATAAGTAATTCTGTCAAAAAATTTTAAAGGGATAACTTAGAATTTATTTTAAGGCTTGGTAAGTATAACAGCTATATCTAATAGTAGGAATCCAGACAATATAGATTTCGGGTTCATATAAAAATTTATTACGAGGGAGTTTTAAAGGTTTTTTTTTTTGTTTTTTTGTTTGTTTGTTTTGTTTTCTTTTGCTCACTTTAAGTTTTTTGTGCTTTTTTGTTGTTTTGTTTTGTTTTGTTTTGTTTTTGATGAGTGAAAAAGACATATACCCTGGAACATTCCTCTACTATCAGAACTTCTCCTCCCTTTGAAAGGGCAGCTCTGGAGGGTAGAGGGAATTGCAGCTGCAAATTTGGTATGGCAGATGAGACACTTCCATGCCCAGGAAATGCCTCCCCAAGATTATACCTATTTTGGTACTGGCCAAGCTCTGCAGGGGTGACAGCACAGTGCCCATTTCTGGAGGGCACAGGGCCAGGCTGGTGCTCTGTTGCTGTGATGTTTCACTGCGGGCCAAGCCTACCTCAGGGCTGGAAAAGCAGGACTGCCCCAGCTTTCCTCCTGCATTCTTGTCTTGAAGCAGAAGCCTTTCTTCCTTCCTGCTAAGAATTTTTTGTATTTCCCTTTTCAAGTGCATCACAGCAGGGAAATATTGCCATAGCTGACAGCTTTAGCAAAGAGAAAGGAATTTTTTAGTTTTTTGAGCTGGAGTTATTCAGGTCATTTCTAAGAGTCAGGTCACATATAAGAGAAGCAAGCATTTTGGTGATGCCATGGACAGATGTTTTTAAAAAATACAGCTATTCTAGGGAAAAAAGAGTAGAAGAGGCAAATTTTATCTCTGCCATCTTGAGGTTTTTGGCTGCACCTGAGAATTAAAGTGATATAAGACAGATTAAAGGAGAAAGTACACAAGTTCATTTACCCTACATTTTAGTTGACACAAGAGTCCTCATAATGAGCTAAAGACCCAACAAGCAATTAGAGTTGAATGAATGTGTACTGTGTTAGTTACTTTTTTCATTGCTGGGAAAAAATACCCAATACCCACAAGTTAAGGGAGGAAAAGTTTATTTAGCTCACAGTTTGTAGAGGTCCACAGTCAATAGGCTCCAAAGCAGGGTGGCATGCAGAGGGGCATCGAAGAGTAGAAACAGTTATGGTGTAGCAGGCAGAAGACAGAAGCAGAAAGCAGGAACAGCCAGCCTACCTTTCCCTTTTATCCTGATAGGCTACAAGCCTATTGATTGGTGCCACCTACACACAGAGTGGGGCTTCTACTATCCACACCCTTCATCCCAGTATCACATCCTTAATCCACATTCATACACCCTAAATCCAGCTACCTGTGAAAGGCCCCATTCATGACCACATGAAGCTTTGGGGGGACATCTAGATACAAGCAACACATACATATTGAATTGTGCAAAGAGTAGTAAGTTACAAAAACATGACCAGACAAAGGGTCTTGGGGTAAGACAGTCGATGGTGGAAAAAGACCAGAAAGATGAGGTTAGTTTAACAAGGTCT
This sequence comes from Erethizon dorsatum, assembly GCA_028451465.1. Lineage (NCBI taxonomy): Eukaryota > Metazoa > Chordata > Mammalia > Rodentia > Erethizontidae > Erethizon > Erethizon dorsatum. Next base: position 40,655,998 of record CM051839.1, read on the forward strand.
GTTTGCACTGATTTTTCTCAGCCTCAACTCCCTGTTCCTCATGATAAGAATGTTACTTTTTTCCTGGTACAGGAAGGACTTCTTCCATATGGGAGTTTCATCTCTTACTTTCAGGAAGAAGGGAAGTCGGGGCCCCTTCTAGCTTGCACTTGCTGCTTTTTTTAGGTGCTTTTAGCCCAGCCCAAAGTGCCAAAGTGTCATATTTTTGGAGTAGATTTTCTGCTACCTTTAAACCTATTTTGGTACTTCATTTCATTTCCCTAGATTTCAAAATTAAACAGATTCTACAGGCACATTGGCCTTCAGTTTAAGAAATTATTTAGATATATGCAATTCATTTGCTTTTTTAGCTATATTTTTTATATTCTAACTACTTTATACTTCTTCAAAATGAGTAAATCCTATTGAAAAAGATGAGATGTTAAAGACAGTTTATTTTGTCTTAGAAATGTATGCATAGAAGTCCAATTTCTTACATGATGAATTGAAATAAAAGTGGAAAATATGGTAAGTAATGGTACATCTACAGCATAGCATAGAATGGTTGCAGTAAGAAATCATTTTTATCTAAATTCTAAAACATGCAGTATTGGGATTGAAATTTGCAATCTGGAAGTCACAGGTATTCTGCAACTATCAATTTTTAGCATCCTTCTTCCTTTAGCTTTGGGTAAACCATGGCACCATCCATCTCGAGCCTTGCTGCATGACAGTAGGCACATTAAGATGGGCTGTCTTTACGGATCCCTTTCCTCAGAGGACATGCCCCAGTTTGTGGCCCCCTTCCCTCAGTTTAATCCGGAGCATGTCCTTGGGCTGTATTTCTGTCTTATAATTCCACCACCCAAACCACAGCATTTTTTCCAGTGTAGACTCTAACTAGAGGGCATACAATCTATTGGCTGAGTGACACTAATCAGATTGTCTCATAAGAATTTAAAGGAGGGACAGAGACAGTTGTTTGTCCAAAGAATAGCTGATACTCTAATGCCAAAGAAAGAATTCCAGAAACTCTTTTACTGCAATCTTAGGTTCCAGACAATTGCAGTAAGTCATAAATATTCAGCTCAGTGAATTATTACAAAGTGTGCACCATCATGTAACCACCACCAAGAACAAGAAATAGACGATTGATAAAACCCTAGAAGTCCTTTTGTGGCTCCTTCGTCACAGTTTATCACTAACTTCCAACACCATAGGTTCATTTTCCTTCTTCTGAGCTTCATTTCGATAGAATCATATAGGACACACTATTTTATATCTGGATTCTGCTTCTCAAACTACTGTTTTGAGTAGCAGTAGTTCATTCTTTGTTCATTGCTGTATCATATTTGCCCATTCCACTGTTGATGGTATTTGGCTTGTTTATGGATTGGGTTGATAAAATTATATTGCCATGGATACTTTTGACTATCAAAGTAAATGTACCTATGACTCAAGTCTGCTTGGTTTAAACCTGGGATTTCTGGGTCATCCAGTAGTGTGTCAGTGAAGGTGGAGTATCAACCTGACTGGCTTTGGGATCTGTCCAGGGATTGGTGGAGCAGACTAGTGGGTGTGTCTCTGTAGGTCTTGGAGGTATGATCTCGAGTACCTTGTAAGATTCCTGGATCCTTCCTCTCTGGCACTGCTCCCTTAGTTCTACATGAACTGAGCATCTTTTTCCCCCACCAAGCCCTTCCACCATATCATTCTGTCCTGGAACCAGCCAGCTGTGGAGCTAAAATAAACCTCTTCTCCTTTTAAGTTTCAAATGTCAGACGTGGTGTCTCAGTGACAGGAAAGTGACCAATACAAGTAGCATGCATTTGAAATAGGTAAAACCTAATAGTATTTTTTACTAGCTCATGTTTGCAGTACATGATGTCTACATTCCTAGTATGCAGTTGGTACATGTATGTAACATATTTTAATTCCTTGTTTTCATTCCCTTTCCCTGCCTTAATCCCCCTCCCATTTGAGAAAGATCTATCTCCTTGCTCCCTATTATTTATTTTTTATTTTCCTCTTTATTTGTAATTTGTGTAGATGTTTGCAGTAAAGTATCATCCTATCAACTCTTATTTTTGCCAATGTTTAAGATTATCAGTATAATTCTGTTTAATCTTAAGTATTCTATAAGTGTGTGGTTGCATATAAATAAAGCTCAAATATGCTTTTTCTTCTGATCACCAATGAAGCTAATCTTCTTTTTTATCTGTTTGTTCACCATGACAGTATTATCTTCTGAATTGCCTGTACAAATCTCCTACCTGTTATTTTTAAAGTTAGGGCTTTTTTCTCTCATATTTATCTGTAAAGAATTCATTATAGATTCTGAATACAAATCTTTTTGTCAGTCATAACTCTTGTAAATATCTTTCCCATTTCTCGCTTCCTAATGGTGTCTTTTGATTTTAAAATGTCTTAAATTTTACTGTGGTCAATTTAAGAATACTTCCTTTATGATTAGTGCTTTTGGTGTCCCTTTAAAGAAATTATTGCCTAATATAATGCAGAAATACCATGAAGATATTTTCCTAACTTTCTTCTAAAAGATTGTTGCTTAGCCTCCATATTTAGATCTATGGGTTGATATTGCTGCATGATACGTTTCACTTTATTTCCTATGGATATCCAGTTGAACCAGTACCCAGATTCTGAAAAGGCATTCTTTTCTCCATTGCTCTAAAGGGTCACCATTTTTTTTTTTTTTTTGTGGGTACCGGGGGGTCGACCTCAGGACCTCGTGTGCCAGCAGGCGCCCGTGCCGCTGAGCGATATCACCAGCCCCTTTTTTGGTATGTGGGTTCTGGGAGTCGAACTCGGGCCCTCGCGCTTGCCGGGCAGGTGCTTAAGCCGCTGAGCCATCTCACCGGCCCAGGGTCACCATTATTAAAAACCAAATGACTGTATATTTGTTGGTCTGTGTTTTGGCCTAAACCTTTGGTTTACTGATGTAACCTTACACCATGCCACATCATATTTTTATAACCTTTGTATTAGATAGAAATCCTCAAACTTTTTCTCCCTCATCAAAGTTATTTTGTCCACTGTGGGATCTTTTTATTTCCATATAAATGCTATTATAGTTGTCAATTTTTACAGACACAAATACATTCACAAAACATTGATCAGAGTTATGATTTATGAAGAGCATATGTGGTGATAAAATGAGAGAAGTCAAAAGAGAGTTCTAGGAAGGCTTGAGTTCTGCCAGCATAGGTAAATTCAAAATTGGATGCTTCTCCTGTCAAGCCTTCAGCTGAGGTCACAGAGCTGATTGCCATTTTGATTGGAGTCTTCATGGCAGGTGCACTCAGATGAGGCACTCACAGAAACTACATGATAGTCTTTGCTGTTTTAAGCCAATAAAGTTTGGGATTATTTGTTATGTCATAGATAACTAATACAGAGTAGATCTACATCTAAATATATTATTCTCTGGAGGCACTCAATATTTAATTGTTTGATGAAGAATTTTTATTGATCTTGATTTTATTGATTTTTATTGATCTTGCACGCACATAGAATTTAATAAAAAAAAGTTTCATAGAGAATTGGGTAAATAATACCTCTCACTTCCAAAGAATGTAGAAGTGACCTTCCTAACATCTATATTTTTACATTCTAGAGGGCCTAGCAAAAGCTGAAATAGAACAAATTTTACTAGTTTTAAAGGAGTGAACTGTTGCATGAGATATCAGTAACCACTCTAATCTCACCAGTGAACCCTTTTAGTTCCGGTATTTAAAATAAGAAAATTCTCCCAAGACTAACCTGTAAATGCATTTGAATCTCATTGCAAGTTCTCCATATCTCAAATCAATTACAGAACCCAAATCTATCATGAGTCCAGCTTAAAGCTTGATTAATATTCATTACATAAAGGTAGAAACTCGTAGCTCCTTCTGGCTATTTTTATACATCCTAAGGCCTTAGTTATTTTTCCATAAAACTATTGGCTATGAAGATTTAAATTTAACCTCATTCATGTGACATACACATTGGGGTTTCTCTCCACTGTGCATGCCTAAAAGCACTTTGGTCTTATTACATTTTTACATACCTTTTTTCTTTCCTAAGCAGAATTTCTAAAGTAAATAAGATTTTATTATTATTATTATAAATACCCACTTTTCCTAGATGCTTTAAAGATATTTTACATTCTTTTTTTTTTTTGTGGGTACCGGGGGGTCGACCTCAGGACCTCGCGCGCCAACAGGCACCCGTGCCGCTGAGCGATATCACCGGCCCCTTTTTCATATGTGGGATCCGGGAGTCGAACTCGGGCCCTCGCACTTGCAAGGCAGGCGCTTACGCCACTGAGCCATCTCACCGGCCCATATTTTACATTCTTAATTAAATTTCTAGAATAACATTGATAAATGATAGCACATTAAATATATAAATGCATGAAAGATACCTTTGGATATTAATGGGCATATGGTCCCTAAGAATATAAGGATGGTGAATGAATCTGGGAAGGGAAAATAAATATTAAAATAAGCTGAACTCTATATTATTAAAAATATTTATTGCAATGATTAAGATACTTGTATTCTGAATCATTAAATTTAATGAAAATAATCTTACCTAAAGCTGTAGATAATTTCCTACATTTTTCATAACTCTTGGGAAAAATATCTAAAATAAAAACACTAGGAAGTTTATAAATTCACATAAGGGTTTCCTTTTCTTTGCCATGACTGTAGATAATGGTCTTTTCCTTTGAATAAAGACAGCAATCTATATGCAATGCCTTGTTCGTCCAGGGAAACAAATGTTATAAAATACATATTCTACCTTTGTGCCTTTTTTTACAATCTTGAATTAGATGACTTGAGCGCTGACATAAATTTAAAAATATATATCAATCGTGAGTCAGATTCTTTGAAAATCAGGCCCTGCGGGCCAACCATCCGCAACATTTTCCCTTCCTAGAACATGAAAGTTCTGGGTTTTGCCAGAAAAGCCTGTCTGCCAGCCAACCCGAACCTGCCAGTGCATTCAGGAAACAGGCATATTATTTGAATGTTTGGCTTGCCATTTCATTGATCATAAAATAAGGAACCTCATCAAGTCAAGAATTTGGTTTGGCTGCTAGGTTTACTATTCAGCTGCTCAAGAAAATGTCTGGATTCATCATCTTTGACCATGGAAGCAAGCACTATCAGTTCACATGAATTGCCAGAGTTAACAGCAGGGTGAAGCATAACTTCCCAGTTCTATCAGGGAGTCCTTTAGCTAGATGATGACACTTCCAAGAACTTTAGCTCTGAATGAGATCATGTTTAAAAATTTATTAAGTGTTTATGAACATTTCCAAAAGCAAAGAATTGCTTCAGTGCTCTTAGTTCACCTGTAGCCTTTGCAAATACCTGGCATAATGTATAAGTGAGTAGTTTTGAGCATATCATCACACTTAATTTTATGTTGTTTTCCTACTGTCTTAGCATGTTTTGTCCTACTATAACAGAATACTATAGACTCAGTAATTCATAATCAATACAAATTTATTGGCTTACAGTTCTGGAGATTGGGAAGTTCTCTATCAAAATACTTGCTCTAAAGAGGGCCTTCTGAATTATATCATCACATAGTGGCAGGTGAAAGGGCAACAAGATGTCAAGAGAGGGCTGAACTTGCTCTTTTAAAGCAGCATTAATACTACCCATGAGGCAGAGCCTTCATTGCCTAATCACTTCTAAATTGTCCTGTGTCTTAAAACTGTTACAATGGTAATTAAGTTTCAGCATGAGTTTTGTAGGAGACAAACATTCAAACCATAATACCTACTCTAGAGTTGCAATTTATTCTTTACAGTTATTAAGTGAAAAGGTTTTGGCTGGGGATATGGCTCAGTGGCACAGCGCCTGCCTGGCAAGCACGAGGTCCTAAGTTCAATTCCCAGTACCAAAAAAAAAAAGAGATTTTTGGGTTGAGAAAGGCATGCCATGTTTCCATTTACCTTTATGTTGCAATTGTAATCTATATGTCTTAATACTCCTACTGTAATTCACATCCCCACTGAAGAGAGCATTTTAAAGTTCAGTTTGAATGAGAGTAAATTGATTTACATAGCTAGTGAAATTTGAGCTGTTCTAGCCAGGAAAGAAAGGTTAAGGCCTTGTTGGACTTGGAAGAGCAAAAATACCTGAATGGTCAGGGAGTCTCTGCTTTGCTATGAAAGATATGTTGACCTGGGCAAAATTTTAAAAGTAAGAATGTACATGCTGTGTGATGGATTTTGGACTCCGTTCTTTAGGATCTGGAGTCCAGTAGATGTTTTTAAACAAGGAAACAGCATGTTTCCAACAAATCATTTTCTGCTGATGTGGGAAGGAGAAAGAAAAATTAAGGGCAACAGAAAATACTATTTAAATGGATATGCAAACAACAATAGCAATAGTATCTTAGGTAGAAATATATCTGAATTTATTTCATATAATTCTGAAAATATCTTTTCTAACCAGCATTATAAAATTCTCAAAAATTTTTCTTAATCTTTATCATTTTGACTTTTCATTTAGTTCCTTATGTTTAAGCTGAAAATCACTATGAACACATAGATTTACCATCAACATCATTTTTATGCACCTATCTACACTTTTCTATATTTATGTAATTTAGAAATATTAATAGAAATCAGTCATACACTAAATTATTGTCCATTGAAAATGGAATAAACTCTCCTCTTGTTGAATAATCATCTTCAACTTATACCCAATGCCTGATCCTATAGAGTCTCATTCATATTATAAGAAATGTAGCTTTATCATTTGAAATTTTACAAGTAAAGATTTCATTTCTGGGCCTGGTATAATTCACCTGATTTGCAACAGAAATTCTAGGGAAACATTATACTCTGTCCAAGGACTGTTATGAAGTAAATCCTAGCCAGCCAGACATCTGTTTCTTCATCTTTACTACAACTTCTACAGACTTCCTTCTTTCATCACCAAAGTTCAAAAGGACAATGGTAACCATAGCAATATGAAGCAATGGGCCAGAGGACCAAGCTGGCTGTTTAGAGACTGCTCCAGTGGGCAGTTGGTTTTCATTGTGACTTAAGTCAAATAGGACCAAAGCAAATGCTAGCAACTAGCCATGGAGTTTAACTAGAGTCTAAGCAATCACCAGATCAGCTTCTGGGGTCAGGACTCTAAGCCTTAAGCCCACAATGCCTACAGTCCAGTGCCCCAGAGAGCTTCCTATAAATCCAGGAAGGATATTAATGCTTTATAATTGGTGCCATTTAAACAGAGATAAGAAGGACATGCAGAAGAAAAATCACACCTTGGCCATCCATGTGTTGGGAGAGAGAATGACAGGTATAAAATTAGGAAGATGCTGGAGGAGAAGCAAGTAGAATGGCAGCCGGTAAGGCTGGAGCTCAGTGCATGAGGTGAAGAATGGGAATAGAGAGGTGATGGGAGGCAGATCAGGCTTTGAGGGTCAGAGAACGGGTTTTTTAATTTATTGGGCATAGAAAGAAATGACATAATCTGACATGTTTTGAAAAACTCACACTGATTGCTGGATGGAAATTTGACTCAGTGGTGTAAAGAAGATGTAGGCAGCCCAATTACAAACTCTTCAGAAATTCCAGCAAGAGTTGAAGGGGTCCTGACCCAGAGTGATAGCAATGGGGACGCTGAGGAGTAGTCAGATTCAGGAAGCAGTTGAGCTATAACTGACATGGGTTGGATGTGAGATAAAGAGGCATAGATGACCTGGGAGCTTTGCTTTTAACAGGCAAAATGGAGATTTCGTTAATTATGTAATGGCTTATGAAGAAGACTACAGAAAGTGCTAATTCTAATGTTTAGGGTAAGGTAATCAGACAGTATACTGGCAACTCATTTTCTACTTTTAATACATTATATACACTGTCTCCTCTTTATTTGGCTGTTTTTGGTCCCTGGTAATATTGTTAGAAATAAATTTTAACTCATTTTAAGTATCAATGTAAAGCTTCTACTTCTCCTCCTGCTAGATGACCTTTACTATGTCACCATCATAGTAAAATTGAAGAAAAGAAAAAAGTATGCTCTGAGCACCTTAGGTGACAGCATGTTTAAACTCCAGTCTTGGCCTGGGGATGTAGCTCAGTGTTAGAGTGTGTGATAGTTAACTGTTGTGTCAACTTGAGTAAGAAGCATCCCACTGATTAGATTAAGAGTTCCATAATGTTGTGAAATAGGAATAAAATATTCAAATAGGAAGGGGAACTAGGGAATGAGGAGGGGGAAAGCAAGGAAGGAAATAGAAAAAAATGAGAAAAGAAGGAAAAAATGGAGACAAAGCTTTGTAACTAAGGAGGGGAAGAGGAGTTAAAGGGAGGGTAGGGCATTAAGAAAAAAGAAGATTTAAGATATATCATGTACAGGTACAAATTCTCTGTGATGAATGTTGTCACTATGTATATCTAAAATGTACTAATAAACTTAATTAATTTAAAAAAAAAGAAACTGTGAGATGAAAAAGACGTGCTGCTGGGGGTGTTCTGGGTGTGGCTGAATGGATTCACTACAGACTGAAAACCCACCCTGGGTGTGGGTGGCACCAACCAATAGGCTTGTCGCCTGAATGGAATATAAAGGTAATGAAGAAGGGAGTCTCACTGTTGTTTTTTTTTAGAGGATCCCCAGTCTTCTCCTTCACCTTGGACATCGTCTCCCAGCTTCCAGAATAGACTCTTCAGCCTTCCATCTCAGACCCTTTGACCTCCTTGATACGGACTCAAACGGGATACTAACGGGATACTCAAAGGGACTCAAACGGGATACTAAGCTATTATTTGACCTCCCCAATCTCTCAGGCTGATATCCAAGTCCCCATATCCTGACAATGTTAAATTCTTAATATTTAATAGTTTTTCTGTTTCCTACCTGACTCCACTAAACACAATCTCTTGCCTTCCTGTTTACCATGTTAGCCATTTTCTTTCTTACATGGCTAACTCCAAATTATGACATCTTCTAACTTACCTTGCATCCTCAATACACAAGTTGTTGACTTTAGGAAGAGACTTGGGACTCTGATGAATACAGGTAACAAATAAAAGTAAACATAGACCTTCTGAGATTATAGTTGATAATTTTGGTAACGCCTGAGAATAACACTTGTTCCTGTTTCCTGTCCAAATTTTCCAATATTCAACAGAATAAAAACAATTGAGAAATGTCTAACAGTTAATGTTAGCAAATTTGCATCATCTGATTTAGTCTAAAAAGCAATGGCTGGGTGTTATGGCTTGTATATATAGATGTCCCCCATGTCTCCTTCATGTGCTTATAGGTAGGGCTTTGGGGAATGACTGGGTCACGGGTATGTGATACTGGATCATGGGTGTGTGATAATGTGTTCATCCACTGATTGGTTTAGCATAGTTCTGGGTATGGGTGATGGAGTCACTGAAGAAAGAAGACCCACCCTGGGTGTGGATGGCACCAACCAATACAGTTGTAGCCTGGATGGAATAAAAGGGAAAGGGAAGCTCTCTGCTGTTGCCTTGCTGCTTTCAGCCTGCCCTGCCATGAATGGTTTCTCCTCTGCCATGCCCCTCTGCCATGCTACCCTGCCTTGGAGCCTGCCAACTATGGACTGAAACCTCTACAATCTGTGAGCTAAAATAACCCTTTTCTCCTTTAACTTTTGGGTGTCAGGTATTTTATCTCAGCATCAAGAAAAGTAAGACAATGGGTCTTAAAGTAGCTAAGCCTAAGTAAGGATAAAAATGTTCTTGCAGAGTCTAGTGGTTTGGGTAGATTAGCCAATGCAATTTAAATATTATTCTTCCAGAGGTTGTGACCCACACAGTTAAATTCTAATTGTATCAGATTGACCTCTTCCACAGCCCTTTAATTATGTAATGAACCTCCCAGTCCTCCATTTTCCTATAAATTTCAAGATGTGCTTGCGAAGGACCAAATGGAGTGAAGATTTGCAAATTATCTGCCTATTTGGATGTGGACCATCAAATTATGTAATTCAAGACGTTGTGTTTTACAGTCTTTAGTCATTTTTTTGAATCATTTGAATAAACTGAAAGAAATAGGATTCTTTTTTTTTTTCTGAGATCTGAGGAAGTCCTTAAATTTCTCTTTCTCCAAAATGTTAGAGAGCCAGCCAGGCACGATGGTGCACACCTATAATTCCAGCATGCTGGGAGACTGGGGCAGGAGAATTGCAAGTTTGAACCCAGCCTTGGCAATTGAGCAACTTAGTAAGACTCTGTCTCAAAATAAAAAAAAATTTAAAGGCCTGGGGACAGAGGTCCATGTGCAAAACAAAACAAAAGAACAAATAAAATGCCAAAAAATCCAACTCAGTTGAACTTAGTTGAATTTGTACAACTAAGCTTTCACCAAAGAAGAAAGCAGGTGCAATTCAGAATGGCAATCCACATCAGTGACCCTCTAGGATTCTCTCTTGGGCAAACTCAATGTGGGCCCTACTTATTCCTCAGCATTCTCCTTAGAGAAGGAGAGTTTTACAAAATTAAAGTACATGAAGCCATTGGCCTCTCAGATTCTATAAAAGTGTGCTACCATTTCAAATAATTTAAGTGCAAAATAGGGCTCCCAATTTTATTACCTATGTCAAAATTTTTGTTAAACTTTACAACACTGTAGGACATTTGCATATTTTTTCTGTCTGGGTGGAATTAGTCTTTGAGGGTTTTTGCATATTCCTAACTGAGATTACTCTTAAATACCGTACAGTTTGCATATTTTTTTTTAATGTGAGTACTGGGAGTTGAACTCAGGAACTTGCACTTGCCAGCAGGCGCTTGTGCCACTGAGCAATATCATCGGCCCTTTTTTTTCCTTTATGTGGGTACCGGGAATCAAACTCAGGACCTCGTGCTTGCCAGACAGGCGCTTATGCCACAGAGCCACGTCACCAGCCCCAGTTTGCATATTTTTGTCCTATAAACCAAAGTAAATTCATATATGAATAATGTAAGCCAGTTTCATTTTTATCATTTTATTCTCCAGAAAGATATCTTTGTTTTAAAATTACATTAATAGAGCCGAGGATGTAGCTCAGGGGCACAGTGCCTGTCTGGCAAGCATGAAGCCCTGGGTTCAATTCCGAATACCAAAAAAAAAAAAAATAAATTAAATTAAATTAAATTAAATTAAATGAATAAATAACAAACAGTAGAATCAACAACTTAACATTTTCTCTATGTTTGCCTGCAGTATTTAATTTGTGTTTTAATTAATTAATGCCTACCTCTTAAAATGAGTACATAAGCAGAAATTAAGACAGTATCTTTGAAATCAGAATTTTATATATATATATATATATATATAGCACCTAGTATAATACTTACCACAGGAAACTCTCAATAATTAATCACAATATTAATACTGGTGATGCAGTCTTTCAACTGACTTATTCCTCAAAAGCTACTGAGAACCTAATAGGTCCTGCCTGAGTTTGTGATCTGATCCATTTTGCAGCACAAATATAATAACATAAACAACATTTCTTGGGTCGAGGGGTTCAGTGTGTCATGAGAGAGAGTAAATCATTAAAATGAAAAACCATTCAGGTCAAGAGGTGTTTGTGCACAATGCTTTGGGTTGTATAGGAAATGACTAAGTATGGGATGTGGAGACTTGGGAAGTGTTCAGAGAGAAAGGGACTTTTGGATTTAGAGATTCTGTGGGTGTTTTTCCAGTAAATAGTCACTGAAAAGCTCCTTGGTGGGAAGTAAAGGTCATCACTGAATGACTGCTTCCTTCAGCAATACTGGGCCCATGATTTCCCTTGCTCTAATACTCCAAGGAGACCACCTCCTTGCCATTACCCCAGCTGCAGCTGCAGGCAAGAGCAGCCATCTTGCATAGCATTTGACCACACTGTTCTGTATCTTCTGAAACAAATCTCGTCATGCTTACGACACCTTTTACTGTAACCTCACCAGAAGCCAAAGTTTCCAGAGTTTCCCAGAGATTCATCACCACCCTCTTCCCAGCAACCAACCATCTCTCCTACACACTTGGCCATTCAAGCTTTTTCACCAGTACTTTGTTCCTGACACCAGAAAATGCTTCTCCTTCCTAATCCCTTCACAGAACATTTTCTTCACATTTTTTGCTGAAATATAACCTGGCTCCCAGAGATTTTCAAAAGAAGATATTTTTGTTTTTTTCTCTTACACTCCAGAAGCTCTGTATATCTGGACCTTGAGGCAGTGTGCCCTTTCTGTTTCCAGTTGCTTCTTCCAATATGTCACTCCTCTTTCCCCTTCAACATTTTCATGTCTTTTGAAACACATCATTGCCTGTCTTCCCTCCTTGTTTTCTACCTGTCTCCCCACTGACGGATCTTACATCATTGTTCTGCATTCATATATACCTTCTGTGCCATCATGACAATCAACTTCAGAATCCAATCAGATGATCCAGTTAATATATTGACCTCTAAATTCCTTTGTTTCCTTATCTCCAACGGTCTTATCCATCCCTCTCCACAACTTACTAAGAGATCACACTGAGATTCTATCATGACCCTATACCATCCCTGAATTTCAATTTTAAACATCTGATTCTGTCAATTCCTATTCTTCCAGTCTACTTACTCACGCAAATCATCAGTTAACTAATACCATTAATTGTTTGACCCTGCAAATTTTCTCTGTTCATCACAACCTCTGGTCCCCATGTGTCACTTTTTAAAGCTTTTTTTCATATGATCCCACTCTATAACTACTTTCTAACAAATGTTCTTACTCTCTTTTTCCATTTTCACTCAATCATTCTTTCCTGGAAAAACCTAAACTCTGGTCAAATCCAATTGGGGCTTTTCTTCTAGTTCTACATTCAAGTGGCTAAACACTGCTAGAGAATATTACATAATTTTGCTTACTGGAATCACACAAAGACAATGGCTAATTCTATACCTTCATCTGTCACTTCCTTTCTTTGAAAAAGATTTTTTCTTTACTTTATTAGCTATAATTATGCATTGGAGCCCTGAGTGTATTTGAAACCATCAAAAGTATATTTTTACATAGAATTCCCTCCAGATCTCTTTTCAGCTCTTCAAAGAGCACCAAAAATGCAGAATTTCTTCACTACCAGCCAAACTAAGAACAACAATTTGTTACAGAATACATATTTAGTATATCAGGTATTTATTTTCTGTTATGCTTTGCTTTCTTTCACTACTTTTAACCTTAGTAATCTATTGCCTACATTACCCTTTAGATATCTAGTTATTTAATATTGTAATCCACTAATCATCTTATCTTTTCTAGTCCCAAACACAGAATTTTAGATTACATCTGATTTTCCATTGCCTCCAAATCAGATGGCATTAAATGACATTTAATTTCCTACCATCGAATGTCAGATACATTGACTTCAGTTTTCCCAAAGCCTAAGAATGATGCATCTTCATCTGGGATGTGTGCTTCTCCCTGTATCTTGAACTCAATAAGCTCCAAATCTTGAGTATTTTAAAGGATACATATGCTTGAACAAAACTACTTTGTGTCTGCTACAGTCTTCATTGAATGGGAGGGGTTGGAGAGGATTATAAAAGAAAGTTCTGTTCCTTTATCTATAAAATAATATGAATAGAATATCATAAAATCTTTGCAATGTTTCATTGAGTTATATATTTTTGTAGACTCCTGGAATATATTAAGCATCCCGTAAAGGTCACTTTCATAATAGTAATTATTATTACTTACTCACCCTCAACCCCTGGCTACATACTACTAAGTACTTGCCAATCCATCCAAGAGAACAAAAGTGTTTTTTGTTTTTGTTTTTGTTTTTCTTTTTTCTTCTTTTTGGTTTGCTGGTTCTCTTTGCTCCTTTGTTATAGTTCCTATTCTTCTCCTCAGCATCTCATCTGGTCTTCTATTGGCTTTTCTTCCCTATAGGTGTTGTAAGGCCTATTTATTGTTCATTCCAATATTTCAGTTGCATTATCTTTCATTTTTAGAAACAGCGTCTGGGAAATTTATCAAATAATAATTAAAAAATAACCACCCTAATGGTACAACTGTTTAAAATTGTGTTTCCAACAAACATTAAAACTAATTTGGGCTGGAGGTCCTCAGTGAGAGACCACCAGTACCACTGGATTCCTAGCAAGAATGGCACATTTCAAGTCCTCTATTGGTCAGCACTAGTGTTTGTCAAAGAAAAAGGGAAAATTACTGTAACTTACAAAATATTTCCATCAAAAGATGATCGGACATTATCCATGTCTCCCTGTACAATGTACCACAATTGCTGCTGAATAATAATTACATCAAAAAACACTGTTGGATGCTAATGTCAATTAATTCTTAAAATACATTTATCTTTATTGGCAATAAGAAAGAAACCAAGAAAAATTATTAGTTCCTCCTGCTTTGAGGGTGGATGAAACATTTTATTAACATAATAAATTTCTTTTTTTGGTTTTGTGTGTGTGTGTGTGTGTGTGTATTTGTACAGGGATTTAACCCAGGGCCTTTGCACCCAGCTACATCCTCAGGCTTATTTGTTTATTTACTTATTCACTCATTCATTCATTCATTCATTTTTTTTTAATATGCGGGTACCGGGAGTCGAACTCAGGACCTCACGCTTGCCAGTCAGGCACTTATGCTGCTGAGCTACATCACTGGCCCCATTCATTCATTTTTGAGACAAGTTCTTGCTAAGCCACTAAGTTGCCCAGGCTGGGCTTTAACTTGTGGTCCTCCTGCCTCCGCCTCCCACTGAGATTACAAGCATGTGCCACTATGCCCAGCTTAAATTTCCTTTTTGATTATGATATATCATATATGCTTCAAGACCAGATGTGACTTCTTATTTATATGTGTTACTAAGAGGAGATAATATATATCTCTAAGCCCCAGTTTCTAATACTTTTATTAAAAATTTAGATCATGATATCTACCTGATTTGAATTATGAAAAGAAAATAAATTTGAAATACTTACTTTGACTAACATACCACAAGGAACAAAATAAATGCTTATCAACTCCATGAAGTAATCATGTTGGCATATTTTTGAGTAATAAAGGAAATTAAAATATTTCTCTAATTTCTTACAAAAATTGTACTCTTACTGATATTATATGATTAATTCTAAGTCCAAGTATACTTTTAAAATCTCTAAATAATATTCACTCCAATTTTTAAGTTGTATATTACTGACTTAATAAAATAATTACCTTTTGCAAAACTATGATTTAAGCTTTTAAATTTAACACACAATGTCATTTTTTTAAAAAGCAGAAGCAGCTCTTCAGTTCAAAGACAAAATGAGATGTTAAAGAAATAAAAGGCTGCTTCCTGATCTCCGGGTAGCAGTCGGAGGGTTGGGCTGCGCCACCGCCGAGGCCGAGGTGAAAGAAATGGGAGTCCCTCAGCGGTGTACCCGGAGCCGCTACCTTTTCGGGGGAAGCAGCGGTGTCTTCGAGGAAACCGGAAGCCCGTGGTGACCCCTGGCGACCCGGTTTGTTTTTAGTCCGTTTCCAAACAATTGGGGAATCGAAACTCTGCGGCCCTGGGGGCGGCCCTACGTTGCCTGGGTTCAGGCTGTCATGGATGCATTAGTAGAAGATGATATCTGCATTCTGAATCATGAAAAAGCTCATAGAAGGGATACAGTGACTCCAGTTTCAATATATTCAGGAGATGAATCTGTTGCTTCACATTTTGCCCTTGTCACTGCTTATGAAGACATCAAAAAACGACTTAATGATTCAGAGAAAGAGAACTCTTTCCTAAAGAAAAGAATAAGGTTTTTGGAAGAAAAGCTTGTAGGAGCTCGATTAGATGAAGAAACAAGTTCTGTGGGACGAGAACAAGTAAATAAGGCCTATCATGCATATTGAGAGGTTTGCATTGATAGAGATAATTTGAAAAGCAAATTGGATAAAATGAATAAAGACAACTCTGAATCTTTGAAAGTATTGAATGAGCAGCTACAATCTAAAGAAGTAGAACTTCTCCGGCTGAGAACAGAGGTGGAAACTCAGCAGGTGATGAGGAATTTAAATCCACTTTCATCAAACTGGGAGGTGGAAAAGTTGAGCTGTGACCTGAAGATCCATGGTTTGGAACAAGAGCTGGAACTGATGAAAAAAGAATGTAATGATCTCAAAAGAGAGCTACAAAAAGCCAAACAAATGGATTCATCTCAGGAAGACAATCTGAAGAGTAGTGATCTCCAAAGACTAAGCATTTCAAGTGATAATATGCAACATGCATACTGGGAACTGAAGAGGGAAATGTCTAATTTACATCTGGTGACTCAAGTACAAGCTGAAGTACTAAGAAAACTGAAAGCCTCAACCGCAATCAAAAAAGCTTGCACCCCAGTTGGATGCACTGAAGACTTTGGGAAAGACAGCACGAAATTGCACTTGATGAATTTCACTGCAACATACAAAAGACATGGGCCACCCTCACCAAATGGCAAACCTCTTTGTCATACTGTATCTTCCCCTTTATCAGGAGATATAAAGGTTTTATCAGAGAAAGCAATTCTCCAATCATGGACAGATAATGAAAGATTGATTCCTAATGATGGTACAGACTTTCAGGAACACAACTCTTACAGCAGAAATTCTTTGGAAGATAATTCTTGGGTATTCCCAAGCCCTCCCAAATCAAGTGAGACAGCATTTGGGGAAACTAAAAGTAAAACTTTGCCTTTACCCAACCTGCCGCCACTGCATTACTTGGATCAACATAATCAAAACTGTCTTTATAAAAGTTAATTCTGAAGAGATTTCATGATTTGATCATGAGGTCACTGTATCTCTCAGTGGTTCTCCCAAGAAATTATTTAACAAACTGAAAGTGGATTTTGATTAAAATTTTGCAGTTCTTCAGTATATACATTTCAACATAAGGTATGATAATTAGTTGATTTTCTAGTATGAAAGAGCGCCCTTGAGCTCTATATTCTAAGAGTCAGATATATGCTAACTATACTAATGAATAAATTTAAGATATTTAAAGATAAATCTGCCATTGATAACAATTTTGAAATCCGCTATAGTTAAAGAATAGAATTGGAGATGTTTGGACGTGGTTTGGCAAAGTATGTCAAATGCCTAAATATCCATTCATAGAAAAGGAAGCCTTTATTATAGGAGAAAAACCATGTACTTTGGTTCAAATTGCATAAAGGGGCAAATGACAATGTGAATAGGTTATATTGACTTTACGAAGCATAAAATTACAAAATATAATGGAATAAAGTGCCTAGGTTATTACATCTCTGTTGTGTTCCTGAGTTTAAGATTTAGTCATTCTTCAGTCACAATTTTTGTAGATAAAATATTAAAAATTAGGATTTTAAGACTTGAAATAACTTGACCACTTTGTACTAGTAACATTCAAGTCTTAAATGGCAAAAATAATAAAAGGATGAATTAAAAACGATATGGTATGTGAATAAACTATTGTAACTTTATACACCAGTTAGAAAGGACAGCTCATAGATTTCAGTCTGTTATATCCCTTCAGTGATCCATAAAATATGTAACTATATAACATCTTCAAAAGGAATACAGTTGCATGTTGTATAAAGCAGCTTGTAAATTGTTAAAGTTTGTTTTGAAATGTACTTGAGTGATTTTTTTAATTAACTGAATTAGGCATTTTCATTCTAGAACTAAATTATGTACTGTATTGATACAGTACAGTCATAAAATGGCCCTAAACTCATTCTAACTGGCCAATGATTTGTAGATACGAAAATTACAGATGGCTACACATGGAAAGTTATCTACATTATTCCAGAATAGAGGCATTAGGAACATTAGAAGTAATGTTAGTAGTGTTATTACTTGGTTCATACATCTTTTGCCTGGGATAAAGTATTTCAAGTAGGAAGTATTGGTCCTTCATGCAAGTTTCATGTATCTTGAACTCAAAAGAAATCTTAGATCTCTTCTGTATTATTGGATAGCATACATAGGACAATGTTCACTTCACTGTTCACATATTGTCTATTATCTCACTTATTCAAGGTTGTCTGCGATTAATGGAATTGATGTCAGACGCTGGAATTTATAATTGACCAATGAACATAGCTGACTCAAGGGAGTACGGTCTTCCTGCCAAGTAATAGAACAAAACCCAATATGCATAAAACAAATGCAAGACTCCAGGCTTTAGCTGAAGGAAGCAACTACATGTATAATAACCAAGCGGCAAAAGCTATTTCTCATGTAGCCACATAGGCCATATATTATCTCTAATCCCTACTGTAGCTTAGTGGTTTGACTTTTTTAAAAATAAGATTAGAATTTTTCCTTTGTAAAGAAAAGTTGTAGGAGACAATGGCTTCATTAATGTATTGAACAATGCTAAGAATTAATTAAAATTATCTTTGTTTGAAATGGAAGTGAATATGAAATACTCTCCTTGCCAATGTAGTGCAAGGTCTGGTGGTAGTTGTTATTAATTTCATTTCTCTAATACAGAGTTGTCTGGATAAACTGAGTTACTTTGAGTGGAGAAAATTCCCTTTTTTTCTTGGCAGTTTAAAGGTAAATGATGTGAAAGACTCTTGAGTAAGAACATATTAACCAAAAAATATTTTTATCCAGCCAGAAATTTAATAATCTCAGTTCTCATCAAATTGAAAAAGAAATGACTGGCTCATCTGTAACTTAAAATCTATTAAAAATCTAAAATTTTATGTTGACCCCTTTCATACTAGTCATAACTTTGAAGAGCTTAACTTAAAATTTTCTTTAATATTTATTTTCTAAGATAATCCAATTCACTTCCATAACTCGAATCATATGAAGAGAATACAAGTAACAAAAAAACCCACCTGTGGCTCCCACACTTACTAGCTTCAGGTAAAATTTATATCCCTAAAAGGAAGATTCTCTTATTATTGCCAAAATGGAACTGAATTCAAATGTAGAACAGGGACATATATATGATACATCAGGAAAAAAAAACAGGGAAAATTCAAACTTCAGAACTAAGTAACTAACTCACATGACAACGAAGTAATTATTTCATCCAGTAAAGCTACCTGGGAAGGGTAAATCTTAAGGAGAAAAAAAAAAAATAACCCTGTATATTGTCACTTATGAACAGGGAACATAAATAGAAGCAAAGGCACCAATAAGCAAGCAAGATATATGTGAGGCAGATGTACTACTCACATAAGTAGACTTGAGTAAGTTGAGGCATGAATATTCTGAAGGCTATGATGATCTAATTTTTGTCATGAAAAAGGATGAATGGATTATGCAATATAGTTTATCTATGCACCTGTGGAAAATATGACATATATAAGTAAATTTTACATGTAAGATTGAAACTGACCTCTTTAATTAAATATTTCACTAGCTTCTTAAAGTAAAAAAAAAAAAAAAAAAAAAAGGCTAACTGTAAACAATCACAGTGATTTTATATAGTTGTTATGGTTTAGATCTAAAATGTTTCCCAAAATTCTCTTGTGTGTGGGAGGTAAATGGACCATGGGGGTGCTCTACTCATCAGTGGATTTATCCTTTGAGCTCCATAGCCAGATGTGCTAGTAAGAAGTGGGGCCAGTTGCAACTGGGTCTTTGGGTGCATGCCCTAGAAGGCTGCATGGTCCCTGGCTCCTCCCCTCTCTCTCTGCTTCCTGGTTGCCATGGGTTGAGTTTCTTTTCCTCCACCAGGCCCCTCTGCCATCCTGACTCTGCTTTGGATCCAGCCCACCCTGGACTGAAACCATGGGCCTAAATAAACCTCTCCTCCTTTAACTTGTGCGTGTCAGATATTGTGTCTCAGTGAAGGGAAAGTATTTAAGATGATAGTTAATTTGTGACCACTAAAAGTAATAAAAATAAAAATGTTTAAGAAGACATGAAAAGTTAATATATAGAGATATCACCAGACTTCTCTTAGTTCTAAAAAAGTAAATGAACTTTTGAGAAAATGATGTTTTATTTAGTTAATTATATTTTACTTTTAAGATGTCCTTGCTTCTCTATGTGTTTGATTACACTTATAACACTATGCAAATAAAAAAAGTATCACTCTTCACTCATTTTCTTCCATTAAAGAAACTCTATCAATGTTCTTGCTCATTTAGACCAGGTAAGTGTATCATATTTTACTGTACAGTAACCAAGTAATGATCTGTCAATACAAGGACATTCATCTGTTTCTATGTCTTTGACCTTATCCTTCTACCAGAGTTTGATCTAGAAATGTGTGAAACTAGTGAAGTGTTTTCTTCACTCCCCATAGATTCTTAATTGGACCAAAAGTCTGTACCAAAAAAAAAAAAAAAAAAAACAGTTTAATAAGAGAAAAACAAAAAGTTACTAACATGTATGGCAGACACACAAGAAATAAGTATTCGTCAAAAAGCTGGCTTTAAAAAAAAAAGAAAGCTGGCTTTGAATTCCAATGTATATAGCATCTTCACCAAAGAGAAGTAGATTTTTAGAGAACTGAGAAGACAAAGGAAAAGGACTGTGAGTGGCTAAGCGCGGCAGCTTGGGAGAAGGCAATTCCAAGGCAGATGAAAGCCAGTAAGAGAAGCTGCTAATGTAGATTCCTTCGATATGGTGTTCAGATATAAGGATCCAAACCTTTTGTCTTTATAAATCTATGTGTGGCTTTACACAAAGAAAGGAAGGGCAGAGAGCTCGCCTGAAACTGCTGCTTCTAAATTGTTTGCAGTTCAACAATCCTTCGCATCTTGTGGCTGCATATTCTGATCTCCTGTAGTAATTATATATAGGGTTCAAAAAAAGGAAGGAAGATTTTTAGATAAGGGATACTGAGTTAAATTTGAATTTCAGATAATCAATAATTATTTAATGTAAAGATGGCCTAATATTTTACAGAAGCATACTTAAATTAAAATAACTGTTATTTGTCTGAAATTTCAAATGACACTGGATACCTTTTATCCTTATTTGCTAAGCTTGGTAACCTTAAAAGGAAGTTAAAAATTATTTTAAGTGAAATACATACAACAAACATTTCAACAACCATACTTACATTTTTTAATTGAAAAGTGAAAGCATCTCGAGTCCCCTAGAAATTAAGAACCAACCTACAAAGAATTTTACGCAGATGGAAAACAAGCTAGCACTTCCTGTAAATCTAAATTATTTCTACCTTGCTTGGCATATTTTCCATTTTCCTATAAACCTCATAAGTAATTGAGTTTTAAGAAATGTCTGTGACTAGTGAGCAACCTGAAATATAAAAATGTAGAGACATGGTGAATGGCTGCTCTATCCACCAAATTTTACTTGATTTATAACATTTTTAAACACATCCTTACCTTCTGAATGATAGCTAATAGAGCCAGTAGGTAGCACATTCAATAAAATCTTTTCTCTGGTGATACACAGCTTGAACCACATTGATTTTCTTTGGGTGGTTGGACATGGAACATATAAACCCATGACCATTTGATGGGGACTCTACTTGGCCACATGATGCCAGCAGAAAAGCGGAAAATGTACCCTTACTAGGACAATGCAGCCCTGAGAGTTCATGGCTTGACTAGCAGAACCAGGACTGTATTTTAACTCCCTCATCTGACACTCTTGTGTAGCGAACAACCTGTGCAAACTTATAGGACAGCCTTGCCATTTTATACCATGCAAAATAAAAAGTAAAATGCAGAAATGTGTAAATAACAGATGGAATTAACAAAGATCCTTTGGTCTTTGATTTTTCTATTTTTTCCATTTCTAAATTCTTCTTTATTTGTATATGTGTGTGATACTTAGTAAATTCATTCATCGTAGGGAATGGAGATCCTTCTGATCTTGATCTTTTTACTTCCCCTCCCTGCTCTTCCATTGCCCCCTCCAGATCCACTTCCCATCTTCACAAGGTTTATCACCTTGTTTTCTATCATCTATCTTTTATTTTGTTCTTGAAATTATTTATACTTTGAGTTTCTCATATAAAAGAAACCATGCGATATGTAGTTAACCTTCTGTGTCTGATTTATTTCACTTAGCCTTATCACCTCAATGCATCCATTTTTCCTTTGTAGGAAAATGACTCAAAATTATCCTTTTTCTAAATTCTAAACCTCTTTGAGACAAGGGTTATTCCTACCAAATACTCTTGAATTCTTAAGATAAATTCTTTCATTTTGTTTAATAAAGCTCAAAATCATTCCTGTCACTTAAAATAGAAAACTAGTAATTAGTTATGTAAATATCAGCCTTAAAGTAATGTCTTAGGATTCATTGACAGATCCTGGCAAGATTCTGCAATAACCTATATTGAATTGATATTTGAATACACTAAAGTGCCTTTCTTTTACTTGTCCATTGAGCTGTTGAAATCTTTTTCAGATTCTGGGGTCTCTCGAGGTTTTGGAGGCAGACAAATCTGTGAAGAGCAGGAACAAAAAGGATTGCCTTCATTGCACCGAAAATGAGTATAATTTTTATTCACTTCCCATGCATAATTGGCTCCTGGGGTGGACAATATGCTGTATTGTTTGTTATAAAATGCCTTTCCTTAGTTTTCAATGTTTTTTCTTTTGTTTGTTTGGAACAATTTGTAAACAGAATTGGAGAGGTGGTATGAAAAGAAGGAATCAAAAGCTTTTATAGCTACCGTACTTAATGCCATGAAAGTGACAAAGATGGAGACAGGGATAAGCAAGAAGAATAGAACTACTTAATGGGTTGGTAAGACTTCTCTGGCAAGTAGTTGATAACTTACTGAAGCTTGTTTTGTTTTGTTTTGTTTTGTTTTGTAACTTCCATGATTGAGGGGAAAAGCTTTACATTTTCATAACCTGTACCATCTTGGGTGTTCAGAGGCATTTTCTCATACATATTTACCTCCCCTGAGGTGGAAGGAATGGGAGTTGCCTCTTGTTTTCTTTATCATCATGCACTGGAGACAAACTGACTGGAGTATATGTTCATTAGAGACTTTTGTAATCACGTGTTTAGAAGCACCCGTTTCATGTGGCATCTTATGGAAAATGTTCCTGCCACTGTTTGCAGCATGGTAAGATGGTTTTCCTTCTCACAGTACAGTTACAATCACAATTGGGTTCTAAATAAATAGTTGGCTTGCCTGGAAATTACCATTTTTTGAATCTGAACTAAGAAATTTAGAATAGGTTAAAATGTCGATATCCATTGTCTTGTATTTATATTAATTTCATTCTATATTAACAAAAAACCCTAGGAAGTGAGTTTTTAACCTTCTTTGATTGAGGTTTTTAATTTGCCTAATATTCATTTTCATCTAAGTGATTGTTTAACATACACATCTTGATAATACTTTATGTATAGCAAAGTCTCACAATGGACTGTGACATCCACGAGACCTGGATAGAGTTCTGCCTACCTTCCAGTAAGTGTGGCCTGGGAAAGGAAGCGTACCACTAACAATCACATTTGTTCAAATGTTTACTTTTCAGGCTTGTTAAATGGGTTTGAAAAATATGTAACATGGCTAATGAAGTGTTTAGCACATAATAGATGCTAAATAAATAGCTATTATGGGAGGTATGTAAATAATACTTGATATCGATTTTAGAACCTCATTTCTTACTTTGGCCTCATTTTTTGGTATGAAAGTGTAATGGAAATTGTAGAACACTGGAGAAATGGGCTGGAGTTTTGAAAAAAAGGGGCTCAGGAAGTAAAACAATATGGAGGTCATGTTAGTCACTGAGCATTGAGGTAAAAAAAAGACTTCCTCCGTCATGAGAGTGTATCAGTGAGAAGGAATAAATTCGAATGTTCATATATAACAGAAGTATTTACCACAAAATCTACATTGGTTTGTACTTGTTGGAAATGAGAGTATGCAGTCAAGCATTAGTTCTTCAAAGACCATATTTAAATAAATTGAGACCTGGTACCATTAACAGAAATGGAGACTTTAGAAAGAATACATTTTGGTAGCAAAGCAAGAAGAGGGAAACAGAATGAGCAACTCAAAGTAGCTACTGGGGCTATAGATCCTGATGTGAGAGTGATCTAAATGGAGACAATAGACATATCCACTCCAAGTAGTGAGAAAGTCCTAAATTTAAGGCAAAAGGAAAGCAAGAATAAGGCCAAAAAAAAACAAAAAAAAAAAACAAAAAAAACGATGAAAGAATAATTTATAGGAGTTTGAAAACCAGGGGAAGTGGAATTAGGATGTCCAAGGAAGACAGTGTCAAGAAAAGGTGGTGTGGTCAGTGTATGTTTGGTCTTTGTCCCCACTTCCTAGCACTCAGCTCCTAAACCCATGGCATCTCCACAGTCCTAGGAATGTCATCTGAATGCTAACAAGATGATTAGTAGCAGAGGTCTCCTAGACCACTTCATGATCAGTGCCAGTCACCAGAAAAACCAAGGCATGTTCGGATGGTTGATGGGAGGAAGGCTGTCTTAAGTTAATCATAAATGACCATAATTTGATTAACTGTGCCTACATAATAAAGCCTCTATAAAAGTACTCAAAATGATAGGTTAAGGGAACTTCCAGGTTGGTGAACACATCTGTGTGCTGGGAAGTGGCGTACCCCTAGAAGCTCCCCTGCTTGTAACTCTCCTGGACCTCTTCATTTGACTATTCATTAGTATCTTTTATAATAAATTGGCAAAACAAGTAAAGTGTATCCCTGAGTTTTGTGAGTAGTTCCACCAAGTTACTAAACTGTAGAGTAAGTTGTAGGAACCCTCAATTTAGAGCTAGTTATAAATAGTCAAAAATACAGGTGGCAACCAGGGATTCGCTATTGGCATATGGAGTGGGTTATAAGACTGACTTAGCAGTGGGTTCTGGTTAACTTTGGGTAGTTGTGTCAAAACTGACCTGAATTGAATTGAAGTGAATAAAGACAATGTGTCTATGGTAATGTATTATGCAGATTTCTACAGATTTCCAGGAGAATGATGTTTCAGTAGATTGCCTGTATTTGGTCGTTGAGAGTGTTTGATCATACGGAGCAAAAAATCCTCACGGTGGTACAATCATGACAACTAAATTGCCAGATCTAAGCAGAAGGCAGTGGTAGTCATTGACAAAATGGCTGTGAACCCTTCCTTTACACTTATGAAGAATACCTGGATTCTGGCTTTACTAGGCTTTTGGAAGAGCTGGACTAAAGATCAGAAGCAGACCTTCGAACTGTGGGAAGGATTTGAAGTGGGCTGGGAATATAAGGAAATGGATTTGCCTGGAGTCACTAGAATACCTAGTGAGGACCTCAGATTTTATTTTTCTCCTCCCTTACCACTTACGAAAGTAGCAGACTCTCACCTGGATTAGCCTGAGATAAAATGAGAAATTGAGGAGCCAGTGAGAAGTAAAAACGAAGGTGGGGCCTAGAAGGGAGCTAGGAAAGATGGGCTCAGCTGGACTTCTGGGCAGGAAGTGATTGCTATGGAAGCTGTGTGTTTGGCAGGCAAGTCACCATTCTCTCCAGAAAAACAGTTGCTGACTAGCTTAATATTATTTGACACTGAGGGACGAAAGAACTGTGGTTGGTTTTCCCCTGAAGACAAATCACTTCTGTGGTTATTTTCTCATTTCACACTGCTCCCCTTCAAAGAACAGTGAAACCTACCTAGGTCAATATTTCTGTATTAGACATTTAACAAATATAATCTATTTATGAATTTCCAGCTGTGGCACAGAAAAATTTTAAAAATATGAAAGATAAGATAGTGATTAAAAATACAGACTCTGGGTTCAACCTACCTGGTTCTAATCCTTAACTCAGCCACTTTCTTTGAACACATGTCTATGCCTATTTCTCACCTGCAACATGAAGGTCATAGAAAACTGTTTCGAAGGGTTGTGATTAATACACATTCAGCCAATGCCACTCAGTATTATTGTCCTAGACATGTACAAATCTTGTTTTGGCCCTTGTTTTCATTGATAAATAAATGGTATTTAAGCATTTATGGCCTAGTTTTGTCTACCTTAAAATGGAAAACATCATATATCTTACAAGATTACTTGAAATAAATTATGCCACGTAAAGAGTAGTTATGACTCTTTAGCATCCTATTATCCTATTGCCAGACAAGGAAATCTCAAGGAACAAAGCATAGAGATCACAAATTCTAACCTTTTATTTTCTTCTAGGATCTCCATTCCAAAATACATGGAAATTCAAAAGTTGTATCTCATTATAGCACTCATTTTTATTGCATAAGTAAAATGTATTCAGTGAAGGTAAATCAGATCATACTGGTAAAAATTCACTCACATTTCTACCTCCAGAGATAATCACAGTTAATATTGAGAAGCTTTACTTTGAGAATCTATTATCTATCTATCTATCTATCTATCTATCTATCTATCTATCTATCTATCATCTATCTATCCATCCATCTATCCATTCAAACAACCAAATAGACAAAACTGGGGTTAAGATATGTAAACTTTCAGTAATTTTATTATTAGTTAACATATAGTGACATTTTTCTGTGCAAATTTTTTTATGGCTGCATGTATTCCATTGTATGGCTATACCAGTATTTATGAAATGATTTCCTGTGTTTCCATTGTAGAATCCTTCAAACTGTCTTCAGACAGCTGGGTGCATTGGTACACTCCTGTAATTCCAGCTACTCTGGAGGCTGAAGCAGGAGAATTGTAAGTTCAAGACAAGCCCGGGCAACTTAGTAAGACCTTGTCTCAAAAAAATTTTTAAAATTCAGACAATCTGTTAATAAAGCAGTAGAGACTCATCACAACAGAAGAATATCCTCTTGACAGTCATATTGTTTCAGAAGGAAGCTAGAGATGAGGTTTGGGGCTACAAGTGGTTCAAGAAAGTCTTTTAAGAAAAAAAATCGATTGAAAATTGGACTAAGTTCCTGATATGATAGTTTAAAATTGGGACATACAATGAAGTGCCTCTTAATAACTAAACTGATAACCTATCTTATCAAGTGGCAGATCACTGTGTCTAATAATTTAATCTGATTTTTTGAAGCACACAATAGAGTCTTTATTGATTTATAGTCTTATGTTTCCTGAGCAGAATTAATGGGAAACAAAACTAAGTCATGATAATAGGTGGTCTACAGTTTTATCTACTTTGTATTAACACAGATGAACTCAATTGCAATCCACTTATTATTTTACTATTGACCACCCAAATATGTTTAAAGCATTCATTTATCATTATTTTCATGTCATTTCAGGTTGGTATATTTTACCTTTTTTTAAAAATTGATCTCCATAGATTGATACAATTCAGTTTTTACAAGGTGGACAGAATGGACTTAACAATTCAGAAATGCCACATCTGTCTCTTCTTAAGTCTTTTTAGTGTTTCTGCACCATTTGTCATATAGTTTTATTTTCTGCACTGCACCCTAAATACATTGAACCCCCTTCTGCTCTTTGAATTTTCATGTTCCACGTAGCAAAATGTTTTCCCTATACTTTCTTTTTCAACTTGTCAACTATTCATCTTCTGAATCTAATTGGTTTTCTTCTATGAAAAAATAAAACACAATTTCATAATAAAATATTAAAAAATAATAATAGTTAATATACTGTGTATCATGATCTTGAAAGAATAGCCAAAATGTAACTCGGAATACAAGTCATAGACCAAAAATTACTCTCTTACAAAGAGGAAACAGATAATAGCACAAAACTTTCTTTTCTAATTTTATCCAGTCTTCTTCAGAATAATTTTCTGTGCCTGTTACACCAAGACAAATATAATACCTTTTCATAGTTCCCCGTATTCTTCCTTTATATCACTTAAATTTTTATGAAAAATTCATTATGCACATACTTGTCCCACTCAAAAGTAAACCCTATAAAAGTGAGGATGTTATTTTCCTGTTCATTATATTCTTAGAGCGCTTGGCCTGAGACATACAGGTATGTGCGTGCACACAATTTATTTAAAAAGTGTTGCAAAATTAATGACACTGTTCTTCACAGTTAAGCTGCAGGGCACTTGGTTACTTTCCATTACTGTGTTCTTTAACAACTCACCTAGCTTAATTGCCTCCACCTTCAAAAAGCCCCTTTCACTCTTGAATTGAGAGCACACCTTCTGTTAAACTGAGCAATTGTGAAAAGAGGTGTTGCTTACAATAAACTACTAACTGAAGCTCCTTCCCCCGTGGGTATAATAAAAGAACTTGAAAGGTGTTGTAAGTGGGAGAGATTTAAAGAAAAATGTGCATGACTCTGTCAGTGGTATCAGTTACAACTTCTAAAATCTCTAAATATCTGTTTCCTTTATTGAATGGAAATGTTGTGTGGGGAGTGTGGAAAATAGGGAGTAAGAATGGTAAACTGGTTCTTTCATGAATATAACTTGAATTGTACATAGACGTGTGCTGCCTAGAGTGGGGCCATTCTCCAATAGAATAGCTAACTCTCAATTACCACATGAAGGAAACTGCATGATATGAAAAAATATAATAAGGCCATAACCTTAATCACTAATATCCTTTTATTCATTAATTGTAATTTGACTTATAAGTTAGATTTGTACAGGACTTTTGATGCTAAGAATTTTTTTCTGGGCTGGGCGAGCAACTCAGTGGCAGAGTGCTTGCTTAGCAAGCATGAATCACTGGGTTCAGGGTTCAATCTCTACCACTGCTAAATAAATAAATAAATAAATAAATACATAAAATTCAACTTTGTTTTACATATGAGGTGCTAAATTACAAAAACAAATGGAACTCAAAATTTGATTCTTAGAAGAAAAAAGAAGTTCATTTCTTTGGTCCAGAGCAGGGGTTCCCCATCAACAGTAGCTCTGCTTTATGAAGTCTTTACTGACCCTGGCAGTGGTTCTACAATCTTCAAAGTGATACTTATAAAGCTGCCCTGGGAATTACCATCCCAGTCATTCAGAAACTGTGAAGAATACTGAAGAACATGCATGAGAGGTTTCCATGGACAAGATCTAGAAGTGGCATATATCACTTCTGCTCCCATTCATTCACCAAAAATCTTAATCTCAAAACAGGAAAATATGGTATACATATTCTAGCTACAAGGATTATCAAAAGATCTTGTGAATGTTTATATTAAAAAACAAAACTTATCACAGGAAAGGACGCATTGCCAAGAACAATGGGAATACTGTGTTTGAAACAAGGGGAGTATTTTGAGGTGGATTAATGGCAATATGTGTTTTGCTATAATACATTTTATTTATTTATTTATTTATTTATTTATTTATTTATTTATTTATTTATTTATATGTGGGTACCAGGAGTCAAATTCAGGACTTCGCGCTTGCTGGGCAGGCACTTGTGCCACTGAGCGATATCACCAGCCCTATTTTTTTCCTTTATGTGAGTTCCAGGAGTCTAACTCAGGACCTCGCGCTTGCCAGGCAGGTGCTTATGTAGCTGAGCCATCTCACCAGCCCTATAATACATTTTAAATTTAAGCATTCACCATATTTTACGACCACCCCTCATTAACCAAATGGTTATGGTGATTTCTGTCAAATAAAAATAGTAAAGTGGGTCCTCGTTCATCTTGTTCACCGGATCTGGCACTGTGCTATTTCTGGCTCTTCCCTAAAGTCAAAATTACTGTGAAGGTAAATGTTTTGAATTCGTGCAGAAAAATAGTGCAACTAAAGACACGCACGAAAGAGGATTTCCAGAACTGCTCAGGAAGTGGCAAGAAAAATGGTATAAATGTGTTCAAAACAAGAGGGGGTAGGGAGATTAAAGGCAATGTGTCTTTTCCTGTAATAAATTTTTAAAAATGTAAACATTAATCATATATTTTGATCATGCCTCATATGTATTCAGTTCCAACCCTGTTTCTGTAGCAGGATGGAATAGATCTTTGTGGATAAGTTTAGCCGTATGTATTATGGGATTGGGTAAACATAATTTTAAAACTGTTTTTTGGTTTTTGAAGGAATGAATGTGCAAGTCTTTAAACAACTCTAGGAAACAAAAAAATATAAGGATAAGAAATATCAGGGGTCTTGATTCCCTAGGAAATAAGTAGTACCCAAATAATAGCAAATTAACTAGGCTTTTCAATATGTAAATGGAATAGAGTTACTGTATTTCTACAGGTGTAGTGAGAATAAAGAATACATTCTAAAATTTATTCCGAGTAAGTTTGTATTATCTACCAGATTATGCCTTATGTGCACATAGCCAAACATGGGCATTGGCTCCTACCTGGTGAAGAACAGATTTTCAGCTTTTGACAAAGGTAATTTAAAGTCTAAACCATTGGCTTTTATAAAACATTAAGCTTTGAAAATCAAGGGTGTGTTGGGCCGGTGAGATGGCTCAGCGGCATAAGCACCTGCCTTGCAAACGCGAGGGCCAGAGTTCGACTCCCGGACCCCACATACGAAAAAGGGGCCAGTGATATCGCTCAGCGGCCCGGGTGCCTGTTGGCACACGAGGTCCTGAGGTCGACCCCCCGGTACCCACACACAAAAAAAAAAGAAAATCAAGGGTGTGGGTGACACTGCTCTTCTCTAAAGTTATATGAATTAAGAGAAGAATATTGGCATAGGGATGGAGAACTACATGAATAAAACATAGTAGAGAGTAATCAAGCAATCTCATGTATAATTGAATATATAACTTTGAAAAAAAATTCTTTCCAATAAATGGAAAAGGATGGCCTGTTCAGTTAATGCACTGGCAAAACTGAAGCTATCTACTATGGGCTGTACCTTGAATGTCACCCCAAGGTCCATGGGTTGGCTTGGCCCTAACCTGTGGTGCCGTTGGAAAGTAGGGGAAGATGTAGGAGGTGGGGCCCAGGGGAAGGTTAGGTCATTGGGAACATGCCCCTACAGGGGATAAATGACCCAGCCCTTCTCCCCGACTCTTTTTCACTTCCTGCCCCACCATAAGGTAAGCAGCTTCCTCTGCACATGCTTGTACCTTGCTATTGGCCCAAAGGCAATGAGGACAACTGAGCATGGACTGAATTTCTAAAACTGTGAGCTAAAATTTTAAGCCTTTTCTTTTTTTAAAGCTAATTTTTTTACACTGACACAAAGCTAACATATAATACATTTGAGAAGAAAATGGAAATAAGTCTTTGCCTCACACCATCCACAAATATAAATTCCAGACAGGTTTAAATACTAATGCTAGAATGGTAAGGTGATATGAAGAGAAAGTACTGGAAAATATCTTTATAACTGTGGGGTTAGAAAAGGCTTCTTCTACAAGATAAAAGAAACAGAGAAAAAAATCATGCAGGGTTTTTTGAAACATGAAAGACAGACTTTGGTCTCTTTTGAGATCACTAGAGAAATGATTGAAATATTTCAGCAAAGGAATGATGGGATAAGATTTGTTTTCAAAAGATGAGTCTCTCAGCTGTGTGTAGGAACACAAGTATTAGTGCAGTTAGAAGGATGTTTCAGCAAACTGGGTGAGGGGAGAATATAGTTGGGTGTAGAATGCCAGTGAAGAGAAATGAAAAGAAGTGGATAGATAATTCTAGGAATACTGAGGACTTAGGATAGGGGGTGGGGACCAGAGATGGGTATGGAACTAAGCAGGGCCCAGACTTCCAAATGTTCAGTAGTATATACTAGAGGTTTTGGACTTTTCCCCTAAGAGTATATGGGGAGCTAATTAGGATATCTACACTGAGAAGATACATTAGATTTCTTTAGTGTGAATTCTCTGGAGAAGCTTGACCTCATGCCTGAATCCAAGTGAGAAAGGATGGTGGCCTAAACTGAGGGCTTTGCTGTGGGAATGGTACGAGGTAATGGGATTGTGATTGGCTGTGGGAGTACGAGAGGACTATTACAGATGACCCTCAAAATCACTGAGTTATGATGGAGGTGCAGATTTGGAGGAAAAGCAGATTAACTTTAGACATGTTGCATCAGAGATGCAATATCTAGAGGAAAATTTCCAGTAGGGAGCTGACAACACACACCCGAAACTCAAGGAAAGATCTGAATTGGGGATACCGATTTCCAAGCCATTAACATTTGGCTATCTAGTGACTCTCCTGCTTCTGTGCCCCATTCTTTGGACTCTCAGTTCTTTGTGCACACTCCAGTTCTATGCTCACATGCGAATCCTGTGATCTTGGCTTGGGACATCCTGATCTACAGCTGCTTCCTCAGTGGCACATCCTGGAATTACTGGAGCTGTTTAGTCCACAAGGAATGAGGGCCTGACCTTGATCTAACGGGAGTTAATAACCACACCCCACATGTCACAGATGACAATTGTTACGATGTCCATAACATATCCAGATGTTCATATCTAGATGTCCCCTCAATGCCTCGTATGCTCATAGGTGGGACTTTGGGGTGGTGACTGGATCATTTGTGGTACACATCACTGGATTAGTCCACTGACAGGTGTATAGCCAGGTGTGATGTTGGGAGGTGAAGCCTGGTCGAAGAGTGGGTCACTGTGGATGTGGCCTGGAAAGGTATGTATATGTATCTCTCCTTCTCCCTTGATAACTCACTGCTTCCTGCCTGCCCTGCCATGGACTCTCCCTCCTCTGCCATGACCCTCCACCATGCCACTTTGCCTTGGAGCCAGCAGACCATAGACTGAAACCTCTACAAACTGTGAGCCAAAATAAACCTTTCCTCTTTTAGCTTGTGGGTGTTTAGTATTTTGTTTCAGCAACAAGAAGGTAAGAGAGCAATCAGCGACTAACTGGTGAAGGAAGAAGTAGGCCCTTGGCTTCCATGGAATAAAAGTGGTATAATACTTGTATGTTCCTGAGCTCCCTGGAGTTGGACTGAGGCTGGGCATTGTTTGTAGGCACATGCTGCATGGTGGTTTTGTATTGTTTTGTTTTTCTCCTGTCTCCTCTGCTTCTTTGCTGAGTATCTCTCCTTGACCAAATTTGATAAGGCTCCTCTGAATCCTCTTTCCCACCCTCACCCTTACACTTCCATAACCCTCTTTACATTGCCCAATTTTAGCAAAACACCTGCTATGCTGGTTTATACAGAATTCCCCAGCCTGCTTTCAGCAAGACTACTACTAGGTCATTTTACTTCAAACATCCCCTTACTAAGCACTGATGTTTCCTCCTAGTAATTTTCATCCACAACTACCCCTCCCACCCAACACCCTCCCTCCTTAGCTATACATTTTCCCTTTTCCTTGTATTGGAAGTTGTGCCTGCTCTCTGTCCCCTATTGGAAAACCCCATTGTAGTGGTTCCTACGCCACTGTGACAGCCCTAAATAAAGTCAGTATTACTGTGCTTTAGCAAGTGGCACTGAAAAAAAGTTTCTTCTTTAACATTACCTTTATTTTTTTTTTATTTATTTTTTTTTTGTGGGTACCAGGGGGACGACCTCAGGACCTCGCGCGCCAACAGGCACCCGTGCCACTGAGCGATATCACCGGCCCCTTTTTCGTATGTGGGTTCCGGGAGTCGAACTTGGGCCCTCGCGCTTGCAAGGCAGGCGCTTACGCCGCTGAGCCATCTCACTGGCCCTAACATTACCTTTATATCTGGGAGCATTGTCTCAGTAAAATCCCTTTTCCCCACATTCCTGTATCCAGTCTACATGTGGAGAGCCACATTTGAGACGGATAATAAAGATAGTGAGTTACTGAGATAGCCCAGGAAAGGGTGTGAAATAAGAAAAAAGGCAACCAAAGATGAAATCGTTACAGTTGAGTGGTCCAGATTCTTGGGTACAGCAAGGAAAGAATTGCCAAGTGTGTATCTCCTAGTAAGTAGCAAGTAGCTATGTTTATTGAAGTTCATGGGATGGTAGGAGGGACAGACAGAAAGGCAAAAGGAAAAGGAGAAGGACAAGGAGGAGCCTTCCATGAGCTTCAACACATCTCGGGCTTCCAGTATCTAAAGGGTCACACACCTCCTACTCCAGATGCCTCCCACTCAGTCTCTCACAGGTGTCAGAAGTAATGGTCTGCCACCTCTAGTATGGTGACCTCCCAAGTTTAAACATGGATAATCACCATAGCCATGCTGTGCCCAGCTGAATGAAAGGAGTGGCTCAATTTCCCTGTTTCTGACTGTATCCAAAGCACTATAACTTACCATAAAGATGGAGAGAAAGTCCAAGAATAAGACTGCAGAAAAGATGAGGCAGAAATGTTGCAGGGTAGGTGAGGAGTTGTGAATAGAGAATATGGTATAAATCATGGAAACCAACAGAGAATTTCAGGTGAAAGGTGTGAAATGATACAGAGAAATTACCCAGGTTGAAAAAGGTTGAAAGGTTGAAAAAGATCTATTAAAGATAGCAACAAGGAGGTCCTACTGCAATGTATTACATATTTTGGGATTTTTAATATTTTAGAAGGTAAAGACTGATGATAAACTGGGTGTGGTGGCACACAACTGTAATCCCAGAACTCTGGAAGGCTGAGGCAGGAGGATAGCAAGTTTAAGCCTAGCCTGGGCAATTTAGAGACTTGATGAGTCCCTGCTTCAAAATAAAAAATAGTAAAAGGCTGGGGATGTAGCTCATTCCCAGGGCCATGAGTTCAATCACCAGTACTGGGGATCGGGGACTGATGATAATATACATTGATCTTTTAGAAAAGTATTTTTGAGCACTTATAGCCCAAGCTCTGTTAGTGGGAGACTGAATGATGCTCCCTGCTGCAAAGTGACCGATGGTCTTTGTACAGTAAGTCCAGTGTGAATATTGAGACAGCAGTAAATCATTACAGGTGCACAAAAGGACTCAAAATCTGCTCATTCATTTGGTCTAATTTAAGGACTTCACATCATTTTACACAGTAATTTTGATTTATACAGCTTCTTTAATATAATATCCTACCACAACTCACTTAATAACATTAGGTATATATGTATATTCAGATGATCAATGCACTTGGAAGTAATGGCTGCTTTCTCGTGTGGGTATCTCATTTTCTTATTTAAATATTTATAAATCTTTTCTATTATTAACATTCATTCTATTTATTTACTACATTAAATAGCTTCGTGAGCAACATTTCAACAACTCTCTTTCTCTTAACCTCCCCCCTTTTGTTCATGGGAACAGTCAGTCAAGCAAGTATTATGAAGTATAAATATATCTAGCACTAAACTGAAAAATAACATTTAGTGTTACTTCATGTTTAGGGATCTACACCTTTTAAAAATTTATTTAACTCTATTTTGTAGTGTCCTGAAATGCTGTTGAACTAGAACTCAAAGAAATAGTCTTTGGTCTGATTAGTGTCATAAGGAGATTCAAACTTCAGAAATAACTATATTTGTTTAAATAAGAAATATTATAATGAGTACAAAGTATAGATCAAAGAACAGAGAAAATATAGATTAAGCAACCACTGTTTGCATAAAAATGTAGACAGTTATTGTGCAATAATGCATCAATATTAAACTCAGCTATGCTTCCTTTATTGTACTGCACAATTATCACAGCCATTTACAATTATTGGTACTTTAAATAACTGAGATAAATTCTGTAATTATGTAGACTTCATTACTTGAATAAGAAACAATTTTCTTTGCAGTTGTAAAATTTTATATTATCCTTATTTATTGTTTTAATTTTACTTTTCCTGATTCATTTTTAGATTCTGGAAAGAATATTACATTATTTCATTATAACTTGGAGCCATATTGCTAAATATGTAAATTATATTTTAAAATTTTTAATAAGGTCAAATTGTATTTTTACTTTTATTTACAACACAATTATTATTTATACTGCATGTTTCTTTATACAGTCTTTGGTGTCATCTTTTCCTGTATCATTACATTTGACACAAGGTGATTCTTTTCACAGCTGGAATCAGGACATTTGCAACCTTCAATTTTATTGTAATAAGCATTAATATTTGCGAACACAAAAAACAAAGCATGTAAGATTTGAGAGATACAAACTAGAGAAACAGCAGAAAGAGTTTCAAGGGTGAATCAAATCAAAGGCTCTTCTGTTCTGTGAGGGCAACTGATCAGGAGCTCTTCAGGTAGGGAAGAGTGCAACAGCTGGAAGGCTTGGTGTGGTTTGCATCTTTGATAGCTGTACTCAGGCTACTGGAAGGTGCGGGAAGAATTAGCAACAGATACAAATAAAACCAAGCAGGAAAAAAAAAAAAAAACTATAGCAAAACACAACATTCGATTACAAATAACATTTTCACGTTATTCTGGAGAGCAGGAAGTCACGCAGACACTGAATAATAATTTAACAATATTTATTAATGGGTAGGGGGCGGAATATATGAGATGCTGGCAAAACTTACAAAATCAACAACCAAATACAAACTAAAAATAAACGTTTAAAAATTTTATATACATCTGCGTATTTCAGTAAGCACTCAGTCACTGGCGGAACAGCATTCCTTGGATCAGGAAATAAAGGAATTAGGATTAAGCGTGACCATGTGGTGCAAGGTAATTTATCAATAGTCTCAGGAAGCAAGCGACACCACCTTTAAACCTTAGATTCTTATCTGCAAGTTATCTTTTATCTTCCAGCTATGAAATTTTAAGTTCACGATTTAATCCTAAGAAAGATCAAATTAGCAATAGGAAATCCGAGGTTTTTACAGTCCAGTGCTGTGTCACCTGAAAAAGACATTCATATTTTCTCTAAATTCTCAATTACACAGTTTACTGACGACCTAGCCCTGGAAAGAGGGCCCATCTCTAAGTAATTTTAGCAATCAGCAACAATTTCACTATTTGAAATGTAATGCATAATTATTCTCCTGCTTACGCAAAACAACGGCAGATATGCTAATGAGCAGGTTACCTTTTCGAACTGTTTTAACTGGTTTTTCAAATAACTAGGCATGGAGTAAACTCTTGGGCCACTATCTGGCTGGATCTTTGCGCACGCAAGCAAAGCATGCACTTCTTTTCTTTTCCTCTGCAAAGTGAAGCAGGCCAGACGTGTTCACGTGATGCGAGTGACGTCAACCCCCACAGGTCGCGTGACCGACACCCAACCTTCCCGCTCCCCAGCCCCCGCCCTCGCGCGGGAAATCTCGCGAGAAGCAGGCTTACTATCAGAACTTCCCGGGGTTTGGGGGAGTTACTCCGGAGAGCAGGAAGGTGTGGCAATCTGGCGGGGCGCTCGCTCGCCTGCTGTAAACGTAAGACCAAGCAGAGGCCTGTGGGGATGGCCAGGGTCTGAGCAGCACCCCCGGAACACAGCGGGGAAGGTGGTCCAAGAGTGGCAGCAAGGCTGAAGTGAGACGTGGCGCGCCTCCGTCCCGGGTCGCTGGTCATGCGCGTCCGCCCTCGGTGGCGACCCGTTCTGGCTTCACGTGTCGCGCGTCCTCCCGCCCTGTCAGCCCGGTCTCGCGCCACACACGCTCCGGCTCCGCCGGTGTGGACAGGTCCCTCTGGCGCCTCGCTTTACTCACCAGGCCCTCTCCAGGTTCCCCGCGCCCTCCTCCCACTGGGTGTTCCTGCGGACCGTGTGCGCCCGGAGAGACCGGGGAGGCGGGGACGCGGCCGGAGTCGCTAGAGGGAGGTGTGGGGCCGCGGGGAGGGGGCTTTGGGGACGGGCAGAGGGAGGGGCGCGGCGCGGAGGCGGCGCCGGGGGAGGAGACGGAGCGGCTCGGCAGTCGGGGCTCAGCGCTCCTGTCTTCGCTGCGTCCCTAGCCCGCGGGCTCGTGGACAGTCGAGTCCCCGCGCCGCCCCGCTACAGCTGCCTCGGGCTGGGGCCGTGCGCCCCGGCTCCTCCCGCCCCGCTGCGGATCGTGTCTCCGCCGCGCGCTTCGCGCCCGGCCGCGTCTCCCTCTCCCGGCCCGCTTTTCTCTTCCGGAGGACTTTGCCCCTGACGTTTGGGGAGAAGGGCTGGAAAGGGGTCGCAGAGACTGTCCGGGGACCGAGGAGGCGAGCCAGGCCCACAGGCGGCTGAGGAGACCTGCGCCGCCCTCTGGTCCGCTCCGCGCGCCCCGCCCCAGCGCGCCCTCCTCGCCGCGAGCAAGCGAGCGACTTTGGGACTAGGAAAGTGAGCGGGCCTGGGTGACAGCGCCGCGGAGCCAGTCCCGGGAAAGCCGCGCGCCCGCCCAAACGCCCGCCGAGGATGGCCTCCACCGCCACCTGCACCAGGTTCACGGACGAGTACCAGCTCTTCGAAGAGCTCGGAAAGTAAGTGCCTTTGCCGGGCATCGCGCGTTCCCTTTCCAGCAGAGGGCGGATCGCGTCGCCCCCAACTGGCCTGTGGCGCGGGGCGAGGGAATGCGGGCGGGGGGGCGAGGGAATGGCGGGGCGAGGGATTTGGGGGCGGAGGTTGGACCCCTGGTTTGTCGCTCTGGGGAAGGCGCTGTCTCGGGAAGAGGAGGGGACTGAGAGTGCAGACGCCCCTACCGGAGAATCCCTAGCCCCTCTCCCTCATCCCCATCCCCGCCCGAGAGACTTGGTGAATTACGATCGCTGCAGTTGTAGCTGTCATCCTGCGAAGTATGCTGCATGTGTGCGCGCGGGGCTGTGCGTGTGGCTAGGAAAGGAGAGCCTCTGTACCACGCCACATAGATCACGTTTTCTGTAAATAGAGATGCCACCCGGCCTGACCCGCGCACGGATGAGCACTCGCTGCCACCGAGGGTGCCATGTTTATTGATGCCGAAAGTTCAACTTGGGCTTGGTGGAGAGTCACTTTTCGCATCCAGTAGTTGTTCTGTCCAGGAAAAGGGCCACTCGACCGACCTCACCCCTCTGCCCCATATCCGCTATTCTTCGCACCAGATTACTCGCTCATCGACGTTCTTCTGGGATTTGAAAGCGCGTTTTTTTTCGCTTCCTGCGAGGACTTATTTCTCCAGGCAGCGGAAAAGCCCTCAGGAGACTGGGAGAGCGCTGCCCAAGGGTAGCCTAGCTTGTATAAAACCACCTCCTGAACCCAAATGACAGAACTACTTGGAGATGTTACGGAAGGGGACAGGATACCTACTGAGGACATGTGCCCAGGGACTTAGCGGCTGAGCCCAGAGTGTTGATTTTGTGTAGCATCAAACCCAAACCCAATTCTTCCATCTCTGGTTTCAGCAATTGCTCATGAAAGGGGTGCGTTTGCGTGTATGTTGTTGGTTTGTACAGTTGAATTCGAGGAAAGGTACGTATTTTTGAACGTATTGAAAATTATACCCTTATAT
Organism: Erethizon dorsatum; assembly: GCA_028451465.1. Taxonomy (NCBI): domain Eukaryota; kingdom Metazoa; phylum Chordata; class Mammalia; order Rodentia; family Erethizontidae; genus Erethizon; species Erethizon dorsatum. Next base: position 40,695,026 of record CM051839.1, read on the forward strand.
ATTGCCTGCTGTTAAAACATGGAGAATATGTCGGAAGAGCAGCTTAATTCAGCTCTTTCCCCTCCCCCAGCCCCAAACAGGGCAGAGAGAAATCACCGTAGCAGGATTTGTTAAACCACACACCAGTGTGCTCAAGATTTATATTTTAATGAAAACAATCGCCATATTTACTTGGAGCCACATTGTTTTTCCCCTACCAAAGTAAATAGGCAGCAGATTTTTGCTGCTGCTCCTCAGTTCTGCTCTGTGCAGGGTTTTCCCAGAGCATTTGGTGCTGTGTGAGTGTGAATTATAAAATGTTTTCCAAATTCTGGTGCAAACAAGAGCAGTCATAAATAGCAGTTCCTTTCACTTTGTTGACTACTAATGCGTGCTCCCAGTTAGGTAAAATTTTACTTTCTATTCCTTAACGTTAAAAAATGCCTGGGTTTCCTGGAGGAAATTTTTCACTTTCTGGATGTTACTAAATTACACTGATATTTGACAATTCTCTGAAATAAGTAAAGATGCTCAGGTTTTGTAAATGTTTAACGGGATATCAGATCTGATGCTATTGATGACCTACTAATGATTTGTTTCCAGGGGGGCATTCTCAGTGGTGAGAAGATGTATGAAAATCCCTACCGGACAAGAGTATGCTGCCAAAATTATCAACACCAAAAAGCTTTCTGCTAGGGGTGGGTATTTTCAACCATATGTGTGTTGATTTTGTATTCATCATGTTGTTTGTTGGTTTTCTTGTAAGTACAGATCATTTAGATATAATTAAATTTTAGATTTAGGTATCGTATTACATACTGAGATTATTTTTTCCTGAATGCCTCTAGGTATGTATAGTTTAAAAATAAATGAACAAATATCATTTAATAAAATTTGATCTGTCTTATGAGCAGTATGTAAGTAACTATTTTGTAGAGCAAATAAATGTCACTAAGTGCATTTTGCATCTTAGTTCCAGTGTAAAATAACTTTTAGAAGGATCCTGGAATGGAAAAAATTTAAGACATAATTTAAGTCATAATTCCCTTTTGCTTATGAGAGGAAAAATAGGTCATTGCTCAGTTGAATGGTGTATTTCAATTGTAGTTACACTTGAACTTAATTTATCAATGCATATTTAACAGTAATGGCTTTGGGAGGAAAAATTTATGATTGCTATAGTCTAGGAAATTCAACTTGATTTTGATGTTCTGGATGCAATTTAGAGCTCTGCTTGGTCTTCTGCACTGAAGCTTCACATAGGATCATTTAATGTATTTTACACATGCAGTTTGCAGCCACAGAGATAACTCATATTCATAAAATAGCTGTTGATAGAAACAAGCCTGGAGGAATCCCACTGCATTCTTTTTATTTTTTTGAATTCATGCAAAAGTACTTACACTGAAATGTTAGGCATTCCAAGTATTGTGGACATGTGTCTAAGGTATTTACATGGGAATTTATGGTTTGATGAAATAAAAAATAAAATGAATAAAATACCATAGTGTAAGCCTGTCTTAGCGACCTGGTTTAAGTAGTATGAGAAGAAATTCCATTAGAGTTAGCTTTCCTCATTTAATATGTCTTTTCAAAACTGCATTTTATGGTGTCATTGCCTTTGTCCCTTGGTATGATTAGGTTTTTCATATTCATTGCAAATTCTACTTTTAGCATGTACTTTAGGTTTAGGTGGCAGTTTATTCAAATAAAGGGGCTTCTGTTATTTCCTTTGTCTGACTTTAATATGATTCCGAGGATGATCTCTATGCTAAAGTAACCAGCACCATAGCATCATGGTATGAAAACTACTGAGAAACATGTGTTAATTATCTTCCTTTCCTAGTCTCTCCTGCATAGAAAGGTTTTTAAAATGATAGGAGGTGCTAAACTCCTGTACAGGTTGTTTCAGGAAAAAAAAAAAAAGGGAAAAAACCCCATAAAAATGCATAGTCACCTTTTTTCAGTGATTTTATTACTTCTTCCTATGTGGTATGGGGGGGCATTATAATTTATTATCTATTCCAAATCTTTTAGTGGCTTTAAATTTTCTCTCAAATCACTAACCTCCTTATGTAGAGTCATCCATCCAATTCATAATTTCTGCGTCAGAATGGCAGGAATGGTCGCTGTTCACACACCTTCTACTCTCTGCTGCCTCTGATCTGTGGAAGATGAGTCTTTGTAGCTTTTCCTTCATCAGCCCATTCCTTAATCTGCCTGAGTGCACTGTTGAAGAACATCATGTGTGTTGGAACTCATTGCTCAGGGCCTGAATTCTGATTCTCACATGTACCAGCTGTGTGATCTTGGACAGTTTGCATGTATTCCCTGAGCTTCATTTTTTCAACTGCCAAATAGGATAATAATTGAACCTTTTTTTGTAAGGTTTTTGTGTGAAGTGAATGGATCAGTACAGTGTAGATAGCAGCTGCCCCACAATATGTATTTGGTCAATAGTAGCTGCTGTTATTTTCTGATAGGGTTGTTGAAGTGATCAAATTAGAGTACTTATGTCTAAGAAATTGAAAATTGTAAATCCAGTGGAAGATTTGATGAACTGTGAGAGCCCGATGTGAATCTCGGTTCTACTGCTGATGTGTAAATTTGATTCAATCGTTTACCTTTCCTGGATCTAAGTTTCTTCATCAGTAAAATGGGAAAAACATACTCATGGGTTCTCATGGGGTGTTTTACAGAGTCAGTGATTTTGTGAGAATCACTTCTTAAATTGCAAAGTGCCACAGCAGTTTTACCTATCATTACTATATCTGTAAAACTTATGGCACTTTTTTTATGAAATGCTCAACAGCTTTATATTATCATACAACTAGAGCTGGTTATTGAATATTTGTATTTTTAAATGTACACATTCATATAATCTATACCGATGTTACAAATCGGTACAAGAAAAATACCATGTTTTAATTTTTTGATATAACATTCAAAATATATAACATTGAGGACATAGAAGGGCTCACAATAGAGTAACTGTAATGAAAATATGGTTATTAAATTGTTTGTAAAGGAGTTAGTTTACTTCTGAGAGTAGCAAATATATAGTATGTTAAGAGCATATACTTTAAAATGCAAAATTTAAAATCACATTCCTTTTAGAGAATATAATGATCCAAGAAAACATTTTTGCAGAAGAATTTTCAAAAGTGACAAATATATTCAAAGGCAAATGTAGAATGAAATAAAAAGAACATGTTTTCTAAGGTCCTGTGCATGCTAGGCAAACACTCTAGTGCTGAGCCACAACCCCAGCTCTTTTTAAAATTTTATTTTAAGATAGGGTCTTACTCAGTTGCCTAGGCTGGTCTTGAACTTGGGATCTTTCTGCCTCAGCTTCCTGAGTACGTGGGATCACAGACATATGCCACCATACTCAGGGAAACATAATTTTTTTGTGCAATTTTTGGTATTATTTAAAATTCTGTGTCTTTGTAAATCCAAGTGTTATAAAGACCAGGCAGTTCCTTTAACTCAAGTGATATTCTTTAGATGTAACGTTGCAAGTGAAAATGGGCCATTTGTCAGTAAATACAAGACTATGAGGAAACTGCCCAAAATTTGGCTATGTTCCTGTACAATTTGCACATCCAACTGTACTGTCACCCAGGCATTTTTCTGTGCTTAGATTTTAATGGGTTTCCAGCAGACAGTTTCAGTTGTGTTTTCTCCTAGCTATTAGTCACATACCCCATATTTGGGAGTCTCAGAGTCTATTGAAAAATTTCCTTCCTTTTATATCAGCACGTGTGTGCACAGAACATTCATTACTGAGCAGGTAGGTAAGTGTACTCATCGTAGAGAATCTGGACTCTTTAGAATAAAAAATGGCATAGAAACATCTTAAAATTTGGTATTTTATGTGTAAGTTCTGCCTTCTGAAAAGCTATTCTTTTTAGGAATGGAGGGCATACTTAGTAAATGGTGAATAGGGACAGTAGCGTTTTTGTCTCATATTTTCACCATGAGAATTAGAAATTATATCTTTTTTTTTTTTTTTTTTTGTGGGTACCGGGGGGTCGACCTCAGGACCTCGCACGCCAGTAGGCGCCCGTGCCGCTGAGCGATATCACCGGCCCCTTTTTCGTATGTGGGTTCTGGGAGTCGAACTCGGGCCCTGGCGCTTGCAGGGCAGGCGCTTAAGCCGCTGAGCCATCTCACCGGCCCAATTATATCATTTTTGATCCTTAATTTTATTAAGTTAGTACTTAATAAATGCTAATTTGCTCTGCTAGTACTATCTATGCTAATTTGCTTTTTTGGATGTGTTTAGAACTATAAATTGTTAGATTGGATGAAGTCCATCAAGGACCATAAAGTTTATCAGAATCCAGTGAACTGATGACTCTGATAGCAGATGTCTTCAGAAATAGTTCCTGTTATTTATTTTGCATTTTAAAGCCTCCCAATGCTAATAATGACTTCTTGACATTCATCTTCCAGTGTACTTTTTGATCTTCAGAAACCACTCATTATTACATAGTCTAATATGCCACAAGTTGTTTTTGTAAAATAAATTATTACAATATACACTTGAAATGCTACATGCTACCATAAGTATATTTTATCTCTACACCATTGCTAAAGTTAAAAAGGGGTTTTCTTTTATACTTTAAAACTTCATTACATGGTTAGATCATTTTGATTTTGAAAATTTTACCAGTTCTGTTATTTCCTAAATTGGTGATATTGATAGAACATGAAATCAGACTTCATAAAACTGCTTGACCATATACATAGAACTAGTGATATATTTATATATCTCTAAGTAATCTTTTTTATGTTTTAATAAGGATATCAAAAACTAATTCTTGCTACTTTATTTTTTTGACTTCTAGGCAATTAAGAAATTTCTCAACCTCATGGATACTTGTTTTGAATTGGAAGTAAAATTGAGACACTATAGATGAATCAAGTTGCACCAATTATACATTATTGATATGGCAATGTGGAACTAATTGGGCAAATTAATATTTGAAGGATTCTTGGCTAGAATAATGGTTTAAGAAACAAATTAGCAAACAAATTTTTGTATATGGAATCACTATAACGCTTAAGTGTCTGTCATAGAAATGGCATGTATCATCTTTATTGTTTTGTGGCCTTTAATTATGTTTAGCTGTACTTATATTCTTACATGGGCCTTGAGATTAGACATTTATTTCCTTCTTTTAGTTAATGAGAATATTATTGATGTTCAAAACTAGTTCGAAGGTAAAATAATAAAAATGTATATCCACATTTGCAGGGAATAATAAAAATCCTTTATGTATTCCAGCATCATTAAATAAGGCAAACTTAATGAAGAATATGGTAACTCAATGTGAAATTAATGACTAATGTCAACCTCTGCCTGAATGATTGCATGAGATTTTCTCAGAACCACCAAGAACTTTGTTTATACAACTAAATTAATTTCATTGAAATATTAAATCAACTTAGTATAAAAACTAAAATTTAGTACTAAAGCACCTTTTATGACTTTTTTTAATGTTAATGAATTACTAGAAATCACTACTGGGGTTATCTTTGAGCTTTGTTTTTGTGAACTATGCTTTAACTTATTTTACAGATCTTATCCTTGAACTGACAATGAGAATTACATATGGTGTCTCTCAGACTGGGTTGATATCTTTTTTTATTTTTAACGTCTGTCCCTCATTTATCATAGTGTATTGTGCAGTATTTTTATATGTCATCATCAATTAATTAATGCTTGTTTACATGGGAGCTGTGTTAAATATTTGAAGTTACAATAGCATCATTAAGTAAACTCTGGATAAAAATCCAGAGCCTTGTTCCTGCTAGGCAGGCAGTGTACCACTGGGCTGTACTCCCAGCCTCTTAGAATAAAATTATTATTAAGTGAAGTAATAAGGTTCTTCATATTCCAGTTAAGATGCAAAGAGCAGTGCTTCTTTAAGTGAAATTATAGACCTCATCTGCCATAACCTGTCTTTTATTCGAGGACTGGGAAACTGGTAGGTTTAAAAAGGAAAGAAGACAGCTTTGTTGGTTGTCCATAATCTGTTAACCATCATTGTAATTATACATAATTGGAGAACAGCAACATCATTGATTTTTCTTAGTTACATGACTCTTGCTTTCTAGTACTACAGTCTCTTTTTAACTCCTTAGAACAGTATTACCCCTAAAATCAATGCCATCTTCATCAATAATAATAATTTGGAAAAATAAAAATGTTAATGGCTATTATTTAAAGAGTATCCTCTAAGTGACAACAGGTACACAAGACCCTTTGGAAAAGTTTAATCCACATCTGGCTCCCAGATCAGCAGTATTATCTCCATTAAAAAATTGATGCTCTTGAATAAGACCTCAAATTTAGTAAGTGGTAGGGTCAGAATTTGAACCCAGTTTTCTCTGGAGCTGGTTCTTTCCACTCTCACATCTCTAGATTGCTGTTATACAGAATTTATCTTAACCTTTCTGTATTCACCTGTATATGCTTGATTGATATCACTAAATCTCAAGTCCTATTTAGAAATGATTATGTCTTATACTTCTTTACATTTTCATTACAGTGAGTGATTTGTGAATTATTTCTAGGAAATAATTTAAAGTTTCGAAGCTGCTGCAGTACCATAAGATCAAATTGAAGTTTCCAAACAGCTCTTCCATGCTATTTTCTGGAAGGAAAATAATATAGTGAAGAATGTAATCAAAATGGTGGGCGAGTGAGTATAGAAGAGTTAAGTGTTTTGGTAAACTCAACTCATTAATGATTAAAAATATTTTGCTATCCTGTAAGTTCTTGGGTTTACTTCTAAATGATTCACTTGTTATTACAAAAGCAAACAAACAAACAAAAAAAAACTAACTCAGCCTTTTGACCAAAGCCCAGAGAAACCCATTCAGAGAGCCATTCTACTTGCCTGTTCTTGTTTAATCAGTGTCAAATGGAAGACGAATTTGCATTGTTTTGTAGTTTCTTCTTAAATAACACTATTGAATATGTCAAATATAGCAATTGAAAGAAAAGTACACGGATAATTGTCAGGTTCTACTTATATTGGAAAAGTGACTTTTAAGTGTAGCAAGTTGTAATAAGGTGCACAGAAGATATAGTGTGATATAATATTTATGTGCAGTTCAATTTTCTTACCTAAAGTTCTCTCCTTGTTTTTAGATTGATTACATAGGCATTTAGAGAGTGTGCAGGTCAGGGATCAGGGAGGTTGGCGTCACCGGGGTTTCCTGGAAAGACTTGTGTGTGAGCATGGTGGAGAGAAGAGAAATGGGTGTCCAGGCAAACAGGCAGCATGTTCCAAGGAAGGAGAAAGTTCCAGTTCCACCTCCAGATGGAATGTGAGACATTTAGGAGTGTTGAAATCCTCCCTCAGCTCAGGTGCTGCCTCGCCTGTGATGCTGTCTCTAACTTCCTCTCCCACTCCTTCTCATAGGTAGTGATTTCTTCCAAGTGATTTCTTAGTTTTTTTTTTTTTTTTTTCCCCTCCTCATCTTTTGCTTTACTTAGCTCTTTCAAGTTTCTTATGGAGCTTTCCCCATTTATACCCTTATATTGGAGTTATATACGTATCGTAGCTTTTAGGCACCTAATGGCCATTTCTTAGCTTATCTTTGAATTAAAATTACAGGCACAGTTAATTTCAATACCGACATGTTTGTAAATGTTGAGTGGTGAACAAAGAAGATGGTGTTTCTTGAAATAGACACATGCTTCAATGAGAGACCTGTGACAGGTCAAGTAAATGGAAATTGAGCTGAGGCTTCTTGTCAAACAGCATACACTGACTCCATCAATTAAGTTCTGATTCATACATTACGGTATTTTATAAGTTCCCTGATGACAAATTCTGCTTTGTTGGGAAGACTTTTGTATAATTTAGTAATTTTTTAGTCAACCACTTATAAATCCTCATTATTGGTTTTTTTTTCCTATTTTAGGTGCATATTATAAAGTGGCTCATTAATGAACAGTAATATTTTTTGTGGGGCATCAACACCATTTAGAAAATGCAATTCATATCATCATTAAATCATTTTATTTATTTATTTATTTTTTATTTTTTATTTTTTTGTGGGTACCGGGGGTCGACCTCAGGACCTCGCGCGCCAACAGGCACCCGTGCCACTGAGCGATATCACCGGCCCCTTTTTCGTATGTGGGATCCGGGAGTTGAACTCGGGCCCTCGCGCTTGCAAGGCAGGCGCTTACGCCGCTGAGCCATCTCACCGGCCCTCATTAAATCATTTTAAAATGTATGTGTTCTTAAATTCTTAAATTTCTGACCCATTCTATATAGATGATTGCTTATTTTTTCATTTGTTTTATGTGTGTGTATGTGTGTGGTACATGGGGATCGAACCCAGGCCATTCTACCACTGAGCTACATACATCCCCAGTGCTTTTTCTTTTTTATTTCTTTTCCTCTGTAAGTTGCCCAGGCTGGCTTTGAACTCTTCCTGCCTTAGCTTCCCCATGAGCTGGGATTACAGACTTGCACCACCATGCCTGGCTTCATTTATCTTTTGAGGAAGCTCATTTTTAAAGCATTGTGATTACCCTTTGTAGATTTTTGGATACACCAATGATAGAAGCTATTTACTTAGAGACGTGTTTTTTTTAAGTAAAGACAGACTGCTGATAAAACTGCTTGTCTGTCAGTTTGAAATTTGGTAGAAGGAGAATGACCTTGTTTCATTCAGTATCCAAGGCCCTTAAAGACAGAATGCTTGTCAAATAGCACTTATTCATGTTCTTTCTTTAGGGGACTTTTCTTTTGTGTTATGTTACAAGATGCTGGGAATTTATACTGCATATCTATAAAGGGGGGTATCTCATATGTATGCAGTATAAATAAACTCATATATGAGATACCCCCCTTTATATACACTTCAGTATAAATTGTTATATTCTAATGTATATTATGCAGTAGAAAATAAACACTCCTTTCATTCAAGCCATGTTTTTAGATTATTCCTATAATCATAGTGGCAAAAGTAATTTGGGAAATTAGTTTGGGTGAATATGTTGGCCATTTTTGTAGATACTGTTCATTTTGTAGAAAATTATGTCATAAGCTAAGTATTATAGAATTTGGGGAAATACAGAAAAAGAGAAAAGGGCAGTACATATTCTTGGTTCAGTTTTCCTAAACAAGCTGTGTTAACATTTTCTTGTATTTTTTTCTTATTTACATTTGTTAGTGTGCTGGAATGAAATATACAATTTTTGTCTACGTTTTTACTTAGAATCATGAATTTTCCTTTATCTTCAAATCCTTTGAATTCTTAACTGAATTATACTTCATTGAGTATGAATGGCATCAATGAATTATTTTAACATTGCTAGATTTTAAGTTTTTGCTCTTTCCTATGATAATTGACATAATTTTATATATTTTGCAAAAATTTTTTCTATTTCTGATTCTTAGGATATATTCATGGAAATAAAAGAGTTAGAGGATTGAGCATTATGAAAATTCCTTATAAATATTGCCAGATTGCTTCCTGAAAGTTTTGTACATTTCTGACAATGACATTTATGTGCAGTATGATATTGAAATTGAATTTTGAGGAATTAAATTCTAAATTTCAATTTCAATTTAATAAAAAATGTTTACCATGTCCTAGACCTTCAGGTAGGTGCTGGATAACTAAAGGTACAAAGGTAAGGTCCCTCTTCTCAAGGTGAACAGATAAGGCATCCACTAAATCACCATACAGTTAGATAAGTGCAGCAGTAAAAGTGTTTACTGGGTTCTGAGGTAAGGACATGTTGGGTCCATGGATGGTTAGGGAGATTTCCTAGAGGAACGAATATTGCCCTGGGCTTTGAAAATAATCGCTTTTGAATTTAGGGATAGATAGAAATGAAAGAAGTTATTTAGGGGTGGGTGGAAAATAAATGAATTAATAGGTTATTATAAAACAGTTAATGAGAAATAAGTAAATTGGAAAGTGCCAGGAAAGAGTAAATTTGATATAAACACTTTCTAACTCTTGGTGATCCACTACTGTGTTTAGTTTTGTGGAAGTACTCAAAAACTGACGAGAAGACATGGAAATACTTTCTTTGAGTGAATCATTAAGTGTGGCAAGCTCATTTGGGAGATATTAATAAGACAGAGTGTGGGATTTTACAGCACTGAGTCATTAAGGATGAATAGCTGATAAGAGAGGAATAACTTCTTATCAATCTCATTTTGTTTTATTTAGCCTCAGGGCAAAATACAGAAAAAAGTGAGTGATTAAGCGGAAAATAAAGGACTAGAAGATAAATAGAGATTTTTGTTAATCAACCAATATTATAAAAGTGCCCGAGACAGTGTTATTTGCATTTATAAACCAGAAAAAAACTTGTCTCTGCATTTGTCATAGTGGATTAATGACTGTTGTGAAAAAGTTTTAGGTTTCCATTCTAAACCAAAATTAAGTAAGATGTCTAAAAATGGTGTTGACATTATTTACTGCCTGAACGTCCGGTGTCTAGAATTGTGCCTGGCAGCCTTTTCAGATATTTGTGGAATAGATAGAATAATCAATGTCTCCCAAACTGTATTAGCTCATGATTTATGAATACATTTTTAGGTACCCACAACTTTCAGCAGTGACATTTGCATGCATTATACCCAAATATTACCTTCCTCTTTTTTATTTAAGAAAAGCTCAAAATGATACTGTAAGAGTAATTCTTTGATACAGTTTTTAATTTAGCACAAGGTTGTAGTTTGAGAATTGCCACTTCTTCAGTCCCATCACTTAAATAATGGAAAAATCTTTTATTCACTTACAAAACAACTTCAACTTAAATATTGAATCTCGCCAGCTAGGCTCAATCATGCAATTCTTTTCTCCTGTTTTTAAAAGGAACTTAGCAATACAAATTATTATATAAGATCTCCATAGTTATATTTCATTACAGTCTGCATACTTATAGTTTAAAGGGGGAATCTTCTATTTTTTTGAAGTTGAAGTTGGAGGTTTGGGAATAGAGCAGAAAGCCTCCTGTTGTCCTAAAAAATAGTAATTCAGAATTGATACAGTTCTCAGAAAGCACGTTGGAAAAATTCTAATTCCAGACCACAAGCAGAATTTGAGGGTCAAAATCCACTTGTGTTCTCTGAATGTAGCTCTCTTAATATCAGGTCATTTTTCATTCTAGTAGAATTAGAGAAGAAAAAATGCTGTCAAGAACTGTTTGCCTCCTATGAATAGGATTGAGACCTAGTTTCTCTAATTTTGGAAATTGTTTTTGGGAAAAAATTTATGTTTGGTTTAACTTTGCCCTTTGCTCCCAATACTTCTGTATGTATGAGCTGGAAAAGGCAAAGCTAAATTTAACTGTTAACCTTACTTAAGTCTGCCAAAAACACAAAAATACAGAATGTCTTATACTAAAAAAGAGCTAGTTGCTGGGTTACCTATGGAACTGTACCTCCGTTGTATGCTGATAACCTTAATGCCAGTAACAAAATAAGGTGTGAAGGGGAAGGGCTAAATGATCGCTGAGATGGCTTATCTTTAAAGATAATAATGGCTTTTAAAAATTAATATTTGTTGACTTTTTATAATTTAAAAAATTATTATAGGTAGGAAGCTTTAAGTATATCTGTTTTGAAATAATTCAAATGAAATAAACCTATATTTAGAAATACCAGTATTAGAAATATACAGTGAACACACAAGGTCAGTTTTAAAAATAGCACTTAGCTTTGAGAGTATGATTTCTCTTCCACCCTGCATGTAAATGATTTATTCATGTGTCTATAATAAGCTTAGGGGAAAAGGAGGAGGAAGTGAGAAATAAGTCTTTGAGAAATTCTTGTAGTTCATACTACGCTTATGTGGCGTCTTTCATTCAAGAGTTTGAAGACATTGTCTAATTAAGTTCCAGGATACTTCTGGAGCTCTGGTAAGGGACAGTCAGGGATTCCTATGCCCGAGCTGTGAGGCCTGTCCTGGCCAGTAGCAGGCTGCAGCTGTTCCCAGTGCACATTGCATTCCTTCCTGGGCCCAGGATCGGAGGATGAGCATTACCCAGCTGAAATAGCAGAGGGATTAGAGGACCAGGGGTGAATTATCTGCATCAGAATTTGGCTAGTTCTTTGGGTCAGTAACATTATTCCTGTAAAAATGTTTGAAGACGTTTTACATCTTATTTTATCCTCAGAAAATAAACTCTATCTCACTTTTCTTCTGGAGGGTTGTGTACCTTTGAGTGCTTACCATTTAATGGTGGGGAACAAGAGATGGAGTGGACAGAAAGGAAGGGGAAAGGGTTAAAAAAAGAGAATCAAACAAAATATGGCACTAGAGCTTTTTCAAATGGGAAGGGGATCAAGATTTGGAGGGAGAAGAGAGGGATGGAAGGAAAGGAGGACAAAAAAGAATTAGGATGTGTTATGTACATGTACCAACTCCCCAAGATAAATATAATCTTTATGTACTGCAAACATGTACTAATAAAAAATGTGTAATAAAAATAGGACTATGATAGCTTGTACTTACTATTGATAAGGAAACGAAGCAAGGTTAGCATTTTATCTAAAAGGTATCAGAAGAGAATCATTTGCATTATTCTTGTCACAAACAAGCTGTGTGTTTGTGGGGGGGGGATGAAGATATTAAAATGTGGCCATTGCCCTCACAAAAAACCTTACATCTTAGTTTGGCAAATGGGAGACACACATGGATAATCACAGAGGAAATAAAAATCAGTACCAGAAGAAAGTGTGAGAATTAATTATAGCTAGTAATAACAGTTTTGCAAGCAAGAAAAGTAACATTGAGAAAGTAGAAGTTAAGACAGATGGAAAGAAGGATAAAGATACAGGGGTGCAGGAAAGCATATAATTTAAGGGAAGAAGAAAAAATGCCATTTGGGGCAAAGGATAAAGTATTGGAATAGGTACCCAGAAAACAAACACTTAAAAACATTTAAAGCTATTCACTGACGAGTTGAGAATGGTGTCTTGAATATATTAGGGGAATGGAAGACATTCCTTGGCAGGAGTGAATAAACAGGTTGCATTGGCTTGGAGTGGGAGAGATGCTGAGGTTCTGAAGCCCGATGTTAATAAGGGGTGGCAAGGAGTAGACACAGGTGGCTGAATGTGGCCCAAGGTGGAGTCATGGAGAGATAGTAATTTTCAAGTAACAAATTGAGAATCAAGAACTGATTTTGGTGAGAGAAGATGGATTGAAAGGTGTTTGAGGTACAAGCAGTATATTTAGGTTGAAATATCTAAAAGAGCATTGAAATTGGGTGTGGTCCTTGAAAGGTTCCGTGGGAGACAGAACAGTCAATGGTGTGGATGACCAGTATTAGCTGTGAAAGCAGATTGCCAGGGTTCAAGACCTGTCTCTACTACTTCCTAGTCCGGTGTGTTTGGACAAACTTCCTGGCCTCTTCAGTCTTGTTTTCCTTATCTATAAAATTGTAGTAATCATTTTAGCCAGTATTATTTAGGAGTTATTTATACAGAGATGATAATGAAAGGTACATTCGTGGATGTGATCAGAAAGGAGAGAGTGTAGAAAGGAAAGAAAAAAGGGCTGAGGATAGTGGCTTGGAGGACTGCTGAATTTTAATAAAATGGATCAAAGGAGAAAATAGAGATAGTAAGAGATGGAGGGCTATAGCAGGAAGGTAGGGAGCAAAGTTCTTTAAACTCTGAGGGAGAGAATTTTGGCAAAGGGGAGGATGCCAGTCATATTTAATGTAGAGGAGTAGAGAGCAATGAAGACCAAGCAAAGGTCTTGCCTTTCCATACAGCAGAATTTCAGTAGTTTTTAGGATCAAGTAATAAAGAATTGGACCAGTAGGCTTTTCTTCATCTTTACATCCTTGGAACCTAGCACATTGCATAGAATATATTAACTGTTTAATATTTACTGAATGGACAGTAAGTGACCATTTCTTGGGATTAAGGAGCATGGGGACAACCTTTAAAAGCTTGTTTATTTGACAAAATAGGAAAGGGGAGAGGGAGAGAGATGATTAAAATACAGTGTACACATTGAACCCCCATGCCTCCTAAAACACATGTGAAACTAGGGGGGGATGACTAAAGTATATTATATACATGTACATGGCTTCCAAAATGAAAGCCATTAATTTGTACCATATAACCCATATACACTAATCAAATGGGGGAAAAGTGGCAAAAACAATGGGATAAGTGTGTTCAAAGCAAGGGGGGAGTATTTTGAGGGGAATTAATGAAAATGAGTCTTTTACTGTAATAAAGTTTTTGACAGTGGGGAAATATTCGAGATTAGCCAGGTCAAGGGAATTAATGTTAGGGATAAATAAAACTAAGGCTCATTTGAAGGAAGAAGGAAAAGAATATGGAAGAGAAAGAGGGTAAAATGCAAGAAAGAAAAAGAAAGTGGGAGTGCACTTTCTACCTGGGTCTTGGTAAGCTAACTACGGGGAATCTGGTATTTTTTGAAGGTTTCAGATGAAAGAGCTCTCTCTTTTTTTGGGACATTCCTTATTTTGTACAGCTAGTAAGTAAGAACATGGCAGCTAGAATTTAATTCTGAGCTAGGTCATAGGAAAACCCCTTGCTATTTTCTATTATTTTTTTCCAAGTTGCATCTAGCCAGAAATATGAAGTAGGGAGGTGGTTTGGAAGTAGGAAATTGGTAAGAACATTGTATTATCCAAGAGTAACTGCTAGAATGAGACCATTTTGGAATGTTTTGTAGCAGATTTCTTTTTTTACCTGAAAGCAAAGCCTGGGAAATCTTCAGTTCACACTGTAAATTAGCCATTTCCCTAATTTCTTTTCAGTTTCATTCAGTTTCTCTGGATAAACAAAAGACTCTGCAGGTAGCTTTTGATAATTCAGCATTGTGCATAATTTTATTAGGAGGAAAGCACTGTTTATGGAGAAACATTATTTCCGCTCAGGAATATGTAGTAAGTCCTGTAAAGACATAACTTGGTTCATCTTGGATGTTCTGTTTGCAGCAATTATTAAGGTTCATCATCATGAATATGCTGTTTCTTGGACCTCACATTTCTATCCACACCAATCTACTTCAGTACCTATGGTGACAAGGACTTTTGATTTGGTGTTAACCAGAAGTGTTGGTATCCTTCATGATTTTTTTAAAGGCTGCGTCCTTTTTCAGTTTGTTTTCCCATGTTCCATAAGAGGCCTATTCTGTTGGCTCCTTGAGAAAAGCAGTGAACACAAGGATTATTATTGAAGTGATTCGAATGTGCTTTATTTTTTCTTTCACATAAAGTTGTAAACTTCCTTATTCTATTCCCTATTCTTTCCTCCTTTGCTATTTTTTGATTTTTATTTTTATTACTACATGTTTGCAGTGCATAATTATTACATTCATTGTGGGGAGTTAGTACCTGTACTGCTATTTCTATTGATTTTAGAATCTAATTACTTATACTCTTTCCTTTCTTTACCAAATCATTTTGCACAAACAGAACAGTATTTTGAGTCATACTTCTGTGTTCTAGAATAGAAAATATCTTCTTTACTTTTCCCAGTTACCACCTTTTATCTAATATTAGTGGAAATTTGATTATCTCCTACACTGAAGGTTTTGTAGACCTGGACTTTGGTTCTCCAGTTCCCAAAGGATCTCATGTCTTGTCTTAACCCCATTACGTTCATTCATTCATTCATTTATTCATTCAACAAATATTTATGGAGCATTTACTCTGTACAGGCACAGTTGTTGGTTCTGGAGACATAGTAGTGAACAAGTTGAGTGGGGAACATGGTATGAGTTACTTGAATAGATAAGTGCTCTACAGTGCCATGAAGAAAATAAAGCAAAGGTATAAATTAGATAGTGGCCCCAAGTGGAGTTAATCTAGATAGACCTCTCAATTTTTAAATTGAGGCATCGATGACAAGAAGTAAACCATGAGAAAATGGGAGCAAAGGATGTTTCAAATTGAAGGACCAATGTGACAGTGAGTTGCACAGGGGTAGAAAAAGAAGTAAATATGGCTGAAGTGCAGTGAGCAAGGAGGGGGAAGTACACAGCGAAGTTGGGAAGCAGGAGGGGACCTCTTGAGTAGGTCCTCTTAGCCAGTGTTGATTAATTTGGGTCTTGTTTTCAGTGCATGGATAAGCCATTTTGAGGATGTCTAGCAGGGGATGGTGTGGTCAGAAAATATCACTGCTATTTGGAAAATAAATTGTAAAAAGATCTAGTGAAAGCAAGGACAGTAGTCAGGAGATGCTTGAAGTCTATGGAAAGGTGAGGTTGGCAGTAGAAATAGTGAGACTACATTTGGGGGAAGAAAATACAAGGTTTGCTGATTGGAAGGTGGTGAGGTATGAGGAGAAATGAATGCAGGATTGTTAGCCAAATCAACATATAATGGTAACTGAGACAGGGGAAACCAGATTGGGCTGGGAAATCAAGCCTTTGGGTTTTGCCATGTTAAATGTGACATGCATCATACCCAGGACGATCCACTTACCTATTAGTAGCTATTCCATATTTTCACCTCTTTTCTTCTCTCTTAACTCCAGGCAAACACTAGTCTTATTGCCCCTATAAATTTAGAATCATGCATTGTGTCATCTTTTGTGACTGGCTTCTTTCCCTTAGCATAATACTGTACTTTTAAGGTTATCCTTGAGACTATAGCATGTCTCATTGTTAAATAATGTCCTGCTCTATGGGCGTACCATATTTTACTCATCTATTCCTCAGTGGGTGGACAGTTGACTTGTTTCCATCTTCTTGTCTATTCTGAAGAAAGCTGCTGTGAACATTTGTGTCCAAGTTTTTCCTTTTTTTTTTTTGAATAGACATGCATTTTTATTTTTCTTGAACATATACCTAGCAATGGAGGCAATATTTTATATGCTTACACATACACATTTAAGAAAATCAATGTAAAGAATTTATGATATAGACAGTATCTTGTAATACAGGAAGTAGTGATAACTAACATGATTGTCATCACAATACACATGTATATAATTAATAGGTATACTTTTTTGCAGTTTATATAGTTTGATGTGTGAAAAAGAAAGTAAGAAAATGAATTATGCCATGCTTCTTTTCTGTGTGAGAAAAAGAAATCATGCCATACGGACATTATTTTAAATTATCTGTGTCCAGAAATGAATGGTACGGGCCGGTGAGATAGCTTAGCAGCATAAGCACCAGCCTGGCAAGTGCGAGGTCCTGAGTTCGACTCCCGGAACCCACATACAAAAAAAGGGCCAGTGATATCGCTCAGTGGCACGGGCGCCTGTTGGCACGCGAGGTCCTGAGTTCGACCCCCAGTACCCACAAAAAAAAAAAAAAAGAAATGAATGGTACAACTCTTGTATGTTAAAGAAACATCAATCCAATCCCAATCTGTTGTATGATTTCTTTACCCATGTGAGCTCTCACTAGAAAGAATTTAGCAATGGGATCTTTCTTAGTATCATAAGTTTTTGTTATACTATTGATGGAAATTTTTCTTTTAGTTGAATGGAAAGTTTGTTATTCTTACCCTATACCTACTTCACCCTTTCCCCTTTGGTTACAGAGCTGTTTCTGCACATGCCTTGAGGCTGCAGCAGATACAGTCAGTTGACATTGTTGTAAAGTTTGCTAGCTTTTTGCTTTTTTGGTGGGAAGCTGCTGTAGGCAGTGGTGGGGCAGGGAACTGAGAAGAAATAGGTGGACATTGTCTTTCACTAAAACCTTGGATTGTTTTGGTAATGAGTGAGAAGACTCCATTTTGACCTTTTAAAGTGAAGAATGAATTTAGGATTCATTGAAGGTCTACTAATGCAACACCTTGCTTTCCTTTCCCATGAAATTTGAGTTCAGTTCTTTTGCAGCACTTTCTTGACCTACCGGCCAGAGTAAGATTAACACGTGGGTGAATTATTTCCACATACTGTGGTTCTAAGTGCTATGAATGGTTTAGGAACAAACAAAACAAAACAAAACAAAACAAACAAAAAACTCCAAAAACAAAAACAAAAAAAACAAAGTTGTGTTTTTGAAAGGATATTCTAATTCACAGTTAATTTTTATTTTTACAATATTAAAAACCCTACTTTGGGGATGGGTTATATATTATTATATATATTTATAATTTGATGCATATTTCTAGTTGAATTAATTAGCATTGTCCACATTGCATCTTTCATAAGATGCTTTAATTAATTTTAAAGGCTAGGCTTGTTTAATACCTCCTTTTAAAAAGCCTTTCAGAATCGACTCTTCTCAAGAAATGTTTGGTGAAATGGAGAAATTCATATTAGAAAAGTTTCCCTTAATATTTGAAATAGTGGAGCCTGGGATGTGCTCAGTGGTAGAGTACTTACCTAGTATGCACAAGGTTCTGGATTCAATCCCCAGCACCACAAGAAAAAAAAAAATGGCAAAAAAACCTGAATGCTTACTGGTGCAATTTCATTATAATTTTAGTATTATATTTAGTAGATATTCTTAAGGAGATACGAGGATGATGAAAATTACCAAAACATAATGTTTTGCCAGAATACATTGAAAGCATGACAACATATTAAAAATGCTTTTTTTTTTTTTCAACATTTGCTTATTGTACAATATACTATTTCAATTTTTTTACAAAATCAGGTTGGTAAGTCAGCTGGAAATATGAGATTGGCTAACTTTTCCACACATTCTTTCTCCCCTGTGGGTTTTTATACGGTTATATTTAAACAGCTACATGAAACCATTCTTTGTAGAGGTTGGTTTGGAAGGGAATATTTACAGACCATCTTGAATAATATTTAGGTCTACTTTAGGGAGAACTGTCAGAAAACTAGGTACAGTGATTTTTTGGATGGGAATTTAATTTGTTTCATCTAACAATTTTTCTTCCTCACAGTGGTGATTTGCAAAGAAAATGCTTTGATACTTTCCTCATTTTTGTGGTAGATAAATGCTGTGATTTATCACTTACGTCATAGAGAATGGAAGACTTTGATTTCTAACATCAGCAAAATGTCCTTAGGCAGTTTGCTTAATTTAATTAGGAGGAGGATTGGGGCTGTGAGAAACAATCATGGGCCTGCAAGGCACATTGTCTTACGTGTGTATTCCCTGTGCATCTGGCTTCCCAATGGAGAGAAGAAATGGGAAATGTTTGATACTAGACATTACTCAAATGCATTGTCTTAAACGAGATCTTCCGTCCACTCTCTCCCAGCATATATTCTCATTTATTAGATAGCTCAGTGTTTTGTTTTGGATCTATTTCCAATTTTATTTATTATTATAAGAAATTCCTACCTTTTGAAGACATTGACAACTAGATGACATAAAATGCTAAAGAACTGCAAAATGCTTTTATGCCTTAACTGAAATATAAAGGAAAGATGCAATTAAAGAAGTTTTTATTGTGGAAAAATATATTAACATATGATCTTTCAACCATTTTTAAGTGTTTGGATCATTGACATCACATACATTCACATCACTGTGCAATTGTCTTTACTGTCTGTCTTCTAAATTTTTTCATCTTCATTAACCTCCATAAACATTTAATAATAACTCCCTGTTTTCTCCCTCTGATCTCTAGCAAGCATTGTTTTCTTTTTGTCTTTATTAATTTGGCTGTTCTAAATACCTCATATATGGAATCATACAATAGTTTTCTTTTTTATGACTGGTTTATTTCAATTAGTATAACGTCTTCAGAGTTCATCCATATTGTAGCATGTGTCAGAATTGCCTTTTTAAGGCTGAAAACGAGTCCATTTTCTGTATCTAGTACATTTTACTTATACATTTCTTCTGTTGTTTGTGGTCACTGGTAATTGGTTGCTTCTAACTTTTGACAATTGTTAATAAGGATTTTTAAGACTTCTGTTTATAAAAGTATGGATGATAAATAAATTAAACATTGTAACTATGTGAAGTAAAGAAAATAAGGAATATAAATTATATATTTTTATATAAATAAAAATGTGAGATGATTTCACCCTAAAATGCTTCTATTATTCAATAAGCTGTTTGCTTTGTTGAATATTGTTGCATGAGTAGGGGTATTGGAGTGTACATCATGATGCATTTTTATTTACCTAAAAGAAACCATGAAGTTCATAATGTGTGTGTTGGCTCTTCTGATAAGGTTTGCCAGTTCTAAATTCTCATTTATGTATGGCTTCTCAGTGTATGGTAATGTGATTTAATAAGTCAAGAGGAGCCAGAGGATATATTTTTTGCCTGTTTTAAGCCATTAGCTTTGTAGTACTGCCCCTCCCCACCTGGTTTTCATAATTACTTTCCATTTGATTGTTTTTATTATATTAGTTTTCATAGGAATAAAGGGATATAGTGTTTATTATATTTTTTAATCTAAAATGTACTGTCCTATTGCTGAAGTAGTGTTGATTTGTTGGGTACTAGGCTCCAGTAGTAAGAAGTGTTGTCAGTGCCCCAGACTAATAGAATATCTACAACTTCATTAAATTTTGGCAGGTATTAATTTAGAAAAAATATTAATGTAGAATACATGTTATTGCATTGCCTTCTTCCTTTGTTACACTTGATTTAAGACAATAACATATAGCAAACATTGAATTAAACCCAGCTGATTAATTTCTATACTAAATTGTCTTTGTAAATCAATAGCATTTATTTATTTATTTACTTATTTATATATATGTAGTATACTGTGACTCAAACCCAGGGTCGTTCAACTACTGAGCTACATCCCCATCACATCCTTGAACTTTTTATTTTGAGACACAGTCTCGCTAAGTTGCCGAGGGTGGCAATCCTTCTGCCTCAGCTTCCTAAATAGCTGAGATCACTGGTGTGCACCACCATACTCAGCTAGCCTAACCAGTAGCTTTTGAATGCTAGAATATATTGAAGTGTGATATGCAGGGTCTGTGTTTCTGGTTTTAATTAGGTAAAGAATTTAGAATTTAATGTTTCCTTGTGCACTTAATGTCTAATACTAGATTCTATAACACTATATTTAAGATATACCAGCATTGAAGAATAACATCTAAAAATTGGATTGAAATAAGTCAGATGTCTTGCAAGATCTGATTTTATGTGAATTTTTCAAAGTAGAATTATGAGTGGGAAATAAAGCTGTCAGAAGCCCTTTCTCTGCTTGATGTCTGTATTTTGTTTGTTTTTATTTTTTAATTTTTTTTTTAATTTTTTTTTTTTTTGTGGGTACCGAGGGGACGACCTCAGGACCTCACGCGCCAACAGGCACCCGTGCCGCTGAGCGATATCACCGGCCCCTTTTTCGTATGTGGGTTCCGGGAGTCGAACTCGGGCCTTCGTGCTTGCAAGGCAGGCGCTTAAGCCGCTGAGCCGTCTCACCGGCCCTGTTTGTTTTTATTTTTGTCCAAGCAATCATGTCATAGCTCCTCTGTCTCCACGTGATAGGTTTGTTATTCAAAGACCTCTGTGTGCTCTCACATGGTTATGGGGTGTCAGTGGTGGAGTTGTTTTTATTCTCCAGGTCATTCAGGTGGTTATTTGGATTGAAAAATACAAGTCTTAGGTTTCAAATTCTAAGTGTCTGTTATCCTGACTAAGCTCCTATAAGCTATTGGTATGCAGTTTTTCATATAGGCAGATACTTTATTGTGTATTGTGTTTGTGTGTGTTTTACTACTTAAATGTTGCAGATCATTTTTGTAATCTTTTAATTTTTAATAAATTTGGTTATTGTAAGTTACGACCTAGAAGTTTACGTGTTATAAGAGAATAAAACTATCTCAGCTTATTTGAATTGATTTCTCCTCCTCCTCCTCTTCATTTTCAACAGTTCTTAGGAGTAAAATTGGTTTAAAAATTTTTTGAGACTTTTAAAACATTAAGTGGTCACATCTTACTCTTTTACCCCCTGGCTTTTCCTTTTGTGTTAACAAGAAGGGATACATTGCTTTTAGAGAAATGTGATCACAGTAAAATGTGTTTTTCCATCAACTTTTCAAATTTGTTGTATCTTGTTGATTTTGAAAGCGTTGTCATTTTAATAACCAGTCTTTCTAGGCTGTCAGCTAGTTTTTGAGATGTAGAAGCTGCTTTCGCATTAATGCTAGGGTTCGCCCACTCTCTTATCGTCAGCCGATAATACTGAACAGTTTGAACTATTTCACGTATATCCTTATGAAGCGATCTGCATATATGCCATCTATTTGGAAAAATTTTTGAAATGGTTAAATACAAGAAATGTCTATAGAAATTGAAAACATTTTTATTGCTATTGTTAGAATATTATTATTCTGCTGTTATTATTATATGGTATAGTATTATTTTGTAAATTTATAAGTACTTCAACAAGTAGTTCTATGATTTTCCTTCCATGTGTCAACTCTGAAATAGATCAAGTAAAAATCACCATAGGGGTATGCATGCCCATGTATTATTTCATTTTAGAAAGAGTAAGAGAAAAAAATTGAAACAACTGTCTTAGTCTCCTGTGACCAACAGCCAGAATAAGGTTTTTGAAGCTATTCTTGGTCATCTGTATTTCTGAGGAATTCTGTGTATAGAGATTTTATTTTATATCCTCAGTTGATAACTGAAGTGTATTAACTACCTCTATTAAAAAAAATTGTCAAATAAGAGAATTTCAAGCAAAATTTCTGTTCTTTCATTCCATTACAGAACTCATGTGAGATTCTTATATTTAAAATGAAAGTTATTTTGCCTTAAAAATAATATTTCTCATGTTAGTTCTGTTTAAAGGTGGAGTGGAAGCTTGTTCTTTGTACATATTTGGCCTCGATGTTGGCTTACCAATGGTTGAGTCATGAACAAAGTTACTCTGTGTATATATTTTAAAAGGCAGATGTCAAGTAATCACTTTATAAAGAGGCCCATTATAATTAGATGGGTGCATCACAGTTTACTCATGAAGAAATTCCATTTATATCATTTCATATGTTGAAAGCTACATGCCTGAGCAGAGTTCATATTTCCAAATTTTTAAAAAATCGCCTTTTCTCCTTATGTTTTTAGTTAGATAGTTAAGCAATTAATTTTTCCCAGTAGGTCTACTTTTAGAATTTTATCTAAGCTTTCCATATAGTTGCAAATTAACTTCTGATCATTTTAACACTGTTGATATTTTATTCTGATTTGTGCTTGTGCTTGGTATCTTGACTTTTCCCTTCATTTGAAGACTTTTAACATATTGGAAACAAAATTGGCTGAAAAAAAGAGTAGAAAAAATATAGATGCTCAGTTTAGCAATTAAAAAAGGATTTGTACTTGCTGGGAACAGTTCTTTAAATTAGACCAGCATGTAATTACTCTTTGATCTTTCATTTTTGGTATATGTGCCTAGACCTTTAAAAAGTAATGAAAAAAAAGCTTGCAAAGGAGAAAGGACATTGGGGATCAAGATTCCTTCCATAAATGCAAGGCAGCTGTTATTCCAGGTAGGTGGGAGAGTCTCAAAGGTTTCTTTATGAAATCGTTCAGAAGCCTTACCCAGTGGCACTTTTCCTGATTCTGCTTTGCTGAATCACACCATCAGTCACTAAGCACACAGCTTCATCATCTCGGTGTCTGCATAGACTGCTCTCACCACCTGGAGCCCTGCACTCATCCACTTCCTCTCTCCCTTTACAACTTCTTCATGGATACATTGTGTCCCACATGGCTCTTTTACTTAATATTCATTATATATCTACATTAATTTTTTAATCATATGTTGATTTGAAATCATTTGGAAACTATGAAATAACTACTCTTATAAGTCTTTTATTTATATTGTATGTTCCTGCTTGTGTGTGTGGGTGTGTGTGTATGTGTATAATATGGTGCAATACATTGATGAGGTACTTAATAGCTCAAAATAAAAGGTATAAACTTTTCAAAGAATCAGGAAGTAATGAAAAGTCAAATTTAGCTCTTTTTGTTTGAATAATGTGTGAAAAGCCACACTTCAAAGACTGCTAAAGAAAGATTGGTATAGAAAGCAAAATTTTAAAGTTCTTTTAAAGGAATATATTAGATGGAGACTGCAGTGGGACAGGCATTGGCTTTGAGCCCCAACCTACCCTGTGGGGAATGCTGCCATTTCCACTGTGCATATAGACATCGTGTCTTCCAGCTTACCCTATACCACATGGGTCATGTCATAGAAAAATGGGGCTCAGGGCAGGATGGGACAGTTCTTAAAAAAGTTCCCAAATTGCAGATAGAACTGTTGTCATTGATTACTCCTAGAGGTCTTGAATTCATACATATGTCAAGTGCCATATAACTGATACCACTATAAATTAACACCATTATGATTTAAGGCAGATTCATTGAAGGTTTACTAGATTTGAAAAAATTCAGTAATACTAAAACTCCTTGTGGTCATGGGGCAGTGCCCATATTTTGACATTAAAAAGAGGGTGCTGTTATCTGAGAGCCTGCTGGAGTCCAGTTGCCTGATTGTAGCAATGAGGAGACTGGGCCTGAAGAAGTGAAATGACACCCTCCCCCCAGCCTTACCCAGAGGGTGTCCGAATCTGGAGAGGTTCGAGGTCAGAGATCCAGTGGCCTGGTCACTGTGCCACTTCTCAGGTAGGGCCATGGAGGTAGCACAGGAGAAAGGAATTTATGGGAGAACAGTAATCCTCGCTTAGACTATGCTTTATAACTGGATGTATTTTTTCACCACTGGAGGATAAAAAAGTGGGACTAAATGAATGAAGATAATGTTACACAGTGCCTGTGAAAATAATTTTTTTTTTTTTTTTTTTTGTGGGTACCGGGGGGGTCGACCTCAGGACCTCACGCACCAGGAGGCGCCCGTGCCGCTGAGCGATATCACCGGCCCCTTTTTCGTATGTGGGTTCCGGGAGTCGAACTCGGGCCCTTGCGCTTGCCAGGCAGGCGCTTAAGCCGCTGAGCCATCTCACCGGCCCGAAAATAATTTTTATTTATTAATTTATCTATAATTATTCTATCATTTTATCTATTAAAATGTTAATTTTTGATTCTTCAGAAACTCATTTATCATAGCATCATCATATGGATATCACTCTTAAACTTTCTGGTATTATTCAAACAATTATAATTATATATCTTTATAAAGCCTGCGAAGCAATTAAGGAAGGTTTGGTGAACCCCTTTTTAGATGTGGAGTGCTGACCCATAGGAAGTTGTCTGTGGTCGTGGACCTTCTTAACCCTTGCCTTTTATGTCACTTATGTGTGATTTAACTTCATGGTGTGTCTTTGCTTTGCTGGGTCCTCTAGTGAAAGAGCAGGTTTACAGGAGAGAGGTGGAAGTGCTCCTTGGTCATTTGGCTTTTTGCTAGTACTGCTTGAAAATTCTGCTTGGCGACTGTATTGATATGGATGACTTAAAATCTGAGGGCTCTGTGTGTTGCTTTTTTAAGTCAGGAATTCAAAGTATGTGGTACCACAGAACTGCTAAGTAAGTAACTTTCAGTTTGTGGTTATAATCCTCCACCAATTAAGTGGTGAGTCTTACTGCAATGGAAATTGGCAGAAGAACATATAAATGTCATACCCTACCCATCATGTGTACAAGTGATATAAAAAATAGAAAAATTTCATGTGTTCACACTGCTAAAGGAGGCTTCAGTCATAATCCTGACTCTGTAAGTGGTATAGCTTTGTGCTCGTTTTTACATTTGAGGTAAATATTCCTCTGAGATACGTGTTTACATTCCAGTCAGAGAGGTCATTCTATCTGCAGCAAATGAAATACATTGTGTATGAAATATGATACATATATATGACTAATACCACTCATGAGCTCCTCAGCAAAATAAATCTAGAAAATGGGGAAGTTTTTTCTGCTACTTCTATGAAATCTTTTCATCTTAGAAGACTTTTTATTATTACTGACTTCATCTTTTTAATTCATCATGTCACTTAGAAGAAACTACCGGAAGACATGAGGATAAGATGTCTCAGAACCCTAAAATGTCTCAGAACCATAAAATAAAGAGTTTAGAAAAAATGAGTTGACTTGGAGTATGTTGTTGAAATGAATTTACTGTTAACACCAGCTGAAAGGTTAAAGTGTTAGAGCCACTCTTGTGGGTTCATTAAGTAATGTAACAACTTTTTGTGGAGAATGTACAGTCTTCAAGAAATTGAGGATGCTGGATGAACAGAAGAGGCAGTTTAGGCTTTCATGAAACTTTGTTTGTGGGAGATGGACAGCAAACACACATAAGATGTGCAGTGTATCTTTGTTTGGGCCAATATGTGTAACACAATACCATAGACTGGGTGGCTTATAAACAACAGAAGTTCATTTCTTATAGTTTGGGAGGCTTGGAAGTCCACGGTGAGGCACTGGTAGATTTGGTGTCTGGTGAAGGCCCGCTTCCTGGTTCACAGATAGCTGTCTTTCTCGGTGTCCTAACATGGTGGAAAGGACGGAGAGCTTTCTGGGGCCTTTTAAAAATGAGAGCATTACACTACTCAGGAAGGCACTGATCTCATGAGCTAATCACTCTTCAGTGACCTCCCATCGGGCATTAGGATTTAACATGAATTTCAAAGAGAGACAAATGTTCATTCTAGCAAAGACAGCAAAGTGCTGTCAAGGTGAGAAAATAGCAATTGATTCAGGGAGGCCGATGTTAGATAGTGTGACAAGGAAGGTTTCCTGAGGATGAGACATTTGAATTAGGCATTAAGGGCCAAGGGTACATGTGAGGCATAAGAAATGGCAAGTGCAAAGGTCAGCGATTAGGATGGAATTTGGCAGACTGGAGCCAAAGAAAGGACCAGTAGGACTCAAGTACAGTTGGTGAGGAGGAAAGGGGCTCGCTGAAGTCACACAGGTGTGTAAGAGCTATGTCCAGGAGGGTCGTGGGTCCCCATAAGAAATGTGGATTTTATCAGCTTCATAAACCAATTGCTCTGGCTCTCTAGGGTAATCGATTAGGCTAGGATGTAAGAACTAGTTGTGTGAGGTGGGAGACTAGTAATAAGACTGTTGAAATAGTACAAAGAAGGAAGACAGGATGACTTAGACGAGAATTTCTTTTTTTTAAACAATCTTCCGTTATTGTAGCTGCACATTCAGTCTTCTGTTTTTCCATTGTCCACTGAAAAGCAATTTTATAAAAATCATTGTTTTTTTAAAAATCGTAACTACAGTGCATAAGAGGCTTTTGTTGTAATCTACTGTGGCAAGAAATTAGTTTGAAGTGAAGAATGGCATATGTGCTTAGCTATGATTGTATTAGGCATGTTCTTTGGAAAGCTTGATTAGTAATGAATTAATAATAGTTTTTTAGTGAACTCTGTTTCATGCATCATGTTAAGTGCTTTCTACCTATTTTATTTTATCCTCGGAACAGTCATGCAACACAGAGGCTGCTAGTGTTAATAATAAGGAAAATCCTGCAATCAGAATTTGAAGCTAGTTCTCTTATACCACAGTTTGAACGTTTAAAAAAAATGCTAGAATATCTTAATGGACATATAATTTATGTATAAAAATGAACAGATCCTTTTTTTAAAAGAAAAAACAATAAAAGTAATGATACAAAATTTCAAAACAAGATAGTAGGAAAGTAACAATGGTTAGTACATTGCTTATTGTTATCTTCAAACTAGTTGCTCAGATTACAAGATACGGGCATGAAATATTGATCAAACGATATAAGCACAAACATTTCTTTTCAATGAACTTAGAGAAATTAGTAGTATAGCTATCTTAACTATCTTGTATATATATTTATATATATTTGTATATATTTATATATGTATATATATGTATTTATATATATATATGTATATATATATATATATATATACACACACACATACACATACTTTTCCTTTTTCCGTCCTTCTTTTTTCCTTCCCCCATCCCAGTTTCTCTTTCCTTTTGAACAGTTTCTTCTCATTTCCCAGTATCTATTGTACATTTTGGATCTTATTTACTCCTTCGGCTTCTTACACTAGGGAGATAATACGATATTTACACATGTGAGACTGATTTATTTCACTTATGAGTATGGTCTCAAGTTGCATTCATTTACCTATAAAAGTCTCCAGTTTATCTTTCTTTATAGCTGAGTAGTATTCTATTGCATAAAAATACCACATCTTTTTTATCCATTCCTCGGTTGATGGGCATTTGGATTGTTTCCAAGATTTAGCTATTACAAATTGTGCTGCTATAAACATGGGTGCACACATATTGCTTTGTTATGAATTTTTTAATTCTCCTGGGAAAATACCCAAAAGGGGAATAGCTGGGTTGAATGGGACCTCTAATTCTAGTTTTTTGAGGAATCTCCACACTGATTTCCACAGTGGCTGTACCAGTCGACACTCCCACCAACAGTGGAGAAGTGTTCCTTTTTCCCCACAGCCCCTCCAGCATTTGTTATTGGTTGATTTCTTGATAATAGCCATTCTTTCTGGGGTGAGATGGAATCTCAGTGTTGTTTTAATTTGCATCTCTCAAATGACCAATGATGTTGAACATTTTTTCATATATTTATTTGCTGCTTGTATTTCTTCATCTGAGAAGTGTGTATTCATCTCAGATGCCCATTTTTGGATTGGGTCTTTAAATTTGGGGGGTGTACAGATCTTAAGTATATAAATTAGTGAATTCTGGCAATGTATACATGTGTAGTTACCTTCCCAGACTAAATCTAGAAGGTTTCTGTCATGGCAGGTGTTCCTTTATATCAGTTCAACCCAACATCTTCCCACACCATAGACAACTATTTTCTGATTTCTATCACTGTATGTTAGTTTTGCTTCTTCTGTGCTTCTTGTGAATCGACTCAATATGTAATAATGTTTTGGAAACTCACCTTTGTTCTTGCTTATTGTATCTTTTTGCTGAGGAGGAGTAGTCTATTCTATGAATACAGATCCATTCACCTGTTGAGGGAGATTTAGATTGTTTCCAGTATTTAGCTATTTTATGAGTAAAACTGTTAGGATTTTGTCCAAGAATACATTTTATTTCTATTGAGGAAATACTGTACTTCAGAGTAGAATTGCGAGATCATAAGGTAAGATGTTCGGGGATCTTTTTAGGAAGCTGCCAAACAGTTCTCTAAAGTGGTTGTACTATTTTACCTCACCCTCAGCAGAGCATATAACTGCAGCTACTCTGACACCAACCAGCATCTGATATTTTCAGCCTTTTCCCTATTCAAACGGGTTTGAAGGGATATTTCATTGTGGTTTTAGTTTGCGTTCCCCGAGAGACTAATGACATTGGGCATGTTTGAATGTGTTTTATTGGCCATTTGTGTATCTTTCTGTGTGTGTATGTGTGTGTGTGTGTGTGTGTAGAGTTTTAAGACTTCTGCCTTTTAAGTTTTTGGATTTTTATCACTGATTTCTAAGAATTCTTTATATATTGTAGGTAGAATTAGATGTATGTATTGCAAATATGTTTTTCAGACTGTGGTTTGCCTGTTTCCCTAGCAATGTGTCTTTTCACAAGCATAAATGTTTAATATTAATGGAAGTTCAATTTGTCAGTTTGATCTTTTCTAGTTCAGCTTTCTGTATCCTAGGAAATCTTTGCTTCAGAGTCACCATGATTTTTCTATTGTATTCTCAAATTTACTTGAACTTTAGATTTTCATCTTTGATCCATTTAGAATGTTTCTTTCATATATGATAGGAAATTAAAGGAAAGGTTTTTGTTTGTTTGTTTTGGTGTTTGCTCAGTTGTTTCAGCATCTTTGTTGAGAGACTTTCTTTTTCCCACTGAATTGCTTTGGTGTCTTTTTGGAGCCAGGTGGCCATGTATGTAAGGGTCAGTTTCTGGATACTCTTCTGATTAGTCTGTCTATATTTATGCCATACATTATGTCTGTCTAATGGATGTTGTCTAAATTTATTCTTTTCAAAGGTAGTTTTATCTATCCTACATTGTTTTTCATATAAATATTGAAAATAGCTTGTAGATTTCTGTGAAAAATAACCTGCTAGGACTTTTGTTTGAATAGCATTGAATCTATAGATTAACTTTGTTAAGAATAGACCTATTAAAATTGGGTCTTCTGATATATTTGTATGGTTTTATCTCTCCAGTTATTTCATAGCCCAGACTATATGATCAGTTGCCACTAGCAAACGTAAGATTGTCTCTCTCTATAAGTATGTTGAAACACTTATTCTCAGGAAGTATACTTTTTTTTTTTTTTTTTGGAGCTGCTATCTGAAATAAAAGTGGGTAAATTATGCTTCATTATATTAGGTGGAACAGTTAAAATTTCAACATGGTATTTGCTTCGGGGAAACACTTCTTTCCAAAGAGTGAGCAGTCCTTTGAGTAGTAATATACTGTATTTTCTGCACTAATAGAAGCACAATCTCTCATAGTTAGGTTTACTTACTTCATAAGCCGATATGGGACAATTAATGCAAAACACCACATATAAAATGAACAGTCATACATGGGGGTAGTGAGAAAAGCTTTTTGAGTAAGTAGTGAGAATGGCACATTTTTTAAGTGTGCCACAGCAGAACTAATGGCAATAGCAGCTTCTGTGACTTGAATTTTTTAGTGGTGATAAATTAGTGATTCAGAGCATTCATCTTGCAATATTTAATTTTGGAGGAGTAGCATAATATGTACCTCACAGGATTACTGTGAGGATTAAAGCAGGAAATGTGTGTCAAGGGCTGATCACACTGCCTGTCATAGGTAAGATCTCTAAGCTTAAATCTCTTTATCTTTATCTTGATCCAAAATAAGTTCTGGGTGCAGGTGCAGGTACAGTTGCTCAACCTGTTTCCTCCCCTATGCTTTTGCTTTAGTGTGCTGCTGCAGACCTCAGCGTTCAAACATTAGTAAAATGCAGCCTTGCCCAAGTATCAATTCAGTTTTGATCCCTACCTTCTAAGAAAGTAAA
Source organism: Erethizon dorsatum (assembly GCA_028451465.1). NCBI lineage: Eukaryota > Metazoa > Chordata > Mammalia > Rodentia > Erethizontidae > Erethizon > Erethizon dorsatum. The sequence goes on from CM051839.1 coordinate 40,725,840, forward strand.
CATATAATTGAGTGTGTGTGTATAGATATATGTGTGTGAGTATATACTATATATACTATATATATATATATATATACATATATACATATATATACATATATGAATGAAAGTGTCCATTTTACATGAAGGATTTTTTTCTCTTTCATTGGATTGAAACTGTCGCTAATTTAAAGGAATAAAAGTCTATGTTTTTTCTGAATTCAATTGTAGAGGTTAACTTTTAGATCCATACTGTTAATTCTTATGTGGTAGTTCAATTTTATTATATTTGTTATATGAGATATTACATCCCAAAATTTTCATGGCATTGTTGGGAATGTGTGGCTAATTGATAAAAATTGTTACCCACCCATAAATATAAGAGGATTTCAACCTAGGTATCACCCATCAGTAGAAGTCAGACTTGCAAATCGGGATGGAGGGAAGGAAGGAAGAATGTCTGGGAACGGAACTGAGTAGCATTTGCCTTTTATTTAACAAACAAGTGATGAGCAGGGTGATGATTTATTTTAAATATTAACAAAAACTAGTTTCATTCCAGATACTTGGCTTAAATTATGCATTATTAACAGACTTAGACTTATGAGTTCTTTTTTTCCTGAGCCTAGGATATGACTCTGTGTGTGTGTGGGGGGGTGGGGAGTTATATCTCTAAATCTGTTTTTGCAAATATAAGAATTTTGGAGATTATATAAGGTCACATTTGAAGGGAATCCAGGGACTATTTATTTCTAAATTCTGATGATATTTAAGTAAATTAAATATGTGCCACAGGGTTCTAAATTGGAAAGATGGGCAGGAACCCAGGGAACCTGTTTGGTGTAGAATTTTGTTTCAAGGCCAGAGTGTTTCACTTGAAACTTTGCAGAGACACGCATGCAGTCTTGTTTTCCAAGGCAAATGTCAGTCTGCGAACAGGATGGTATTTCCCATGTAGATTAGTTAGCCAGTGATAGAAGTGTTAATGATTTCTGTAGGTTTAGTGGGTACTTATTAGGAAAAACAGAAAACACAATTCCATAAGGTAAACCTATCTTTTAAACAAATGTTTTCATAAGATGTCCTAACTGGCCTACTGAAATATTTGATCTTGCAATTGAACTCACTTACCCTTTTTGTACGTTCTTTATTTTCTATTCTTTGTGTTTTGCCTATTTGCCTAATTTCATTTTTTGTAATTGCTTTAAGTATAAAGGCTTTAAAGCATATCAATCAAAAGAAAAGGAACCAAATAAAAATAGATTCACTGGGATTTAACTGTTGAAAGGCAGATGTGATGGTCCAAGTTAATGGGACACGTGTAACTTTGGGAGTATTTTGGGGGAAGGTAGTCTAAATGAAAAACTGCTTAGTATGCTAAACACGTTAGGCTCTGGCATTAAAGTAAATGCATTTTAAAAATGAGCAGTATTAGGCGTTTTACTTTATCACACATTTCTTTTGGGGAATAAAAAATTTTTGTTAAGATGATTACCTAACATTCTACCAAATAAAATTGATCCTAGTCATTTTCCTGCTTCATTGGGTAATAGAAAGAGGGTACTACATATGTGTGGTAGATGTGGGTGTGGTGGGTCTGTATATTGTATGTGTATTTAATTAGAATTGCTTTGGCCAGGTGTGGTGGCACATGCCTGTAGTCCCAGAACTCAGGAGGCTGAGACAGGAGGATTGGCGTGAGTTCAAGGTCAACCTGAACTGCATAGCGAGTCCCTGTTCAAACCAAGTCAAGCCGAACCAAAACAAAACAACAGTAGCAACAGTAACAACAACAAAAACAAATAATAATAATAATAATAATTGCTTTGAAACACAGCAAATTTTCAAAATAGAGTCTTCAGTATTGTATTTAGGGGTGCAGAACTGGGTATTGAAACCAGAGCCTCATGCATGGTAGGTAAGGACTCTACTACTAAGCTACATTCAAATTTGCAGTCCTCCTGACTCAGCCTCCCAAATAGCTGAGATTACAGGTGTGCAGTACCACACCTGGCTAAATTCTTCAGTTTTTTTTTTTGGGTACCGGGGGTCGAATTCAGGATCTCACACTTGCCAGGCAGGCGCTTATGCCGTTGAGCCATCTCACTGGCCCAATTCTTCAGTTTTTAAGGAACAATATTATTCTATCATTGGCAAGTTGTTTTTTACTCGTTTTTTATTTGGTGAGAACATTAGAGCCAAAGATGTAGACTGTCTGCAAATGTGCTGCTAATGTGTTACAAAAAGACAGAATTTTTGTTGTTGTTGTTGTTAACTTGTGCTTGTAAGATAAATAAACACTGATTGGTTGGTTGCGTATTTTTAGAACAGTATTAGGTTCAGAACACAATTGAGTGGCAAGCACAGAGTTTCTGTATCAACCCTCGCTGGAGTGGCCTCTGCCACTGGTTACAGGTTTTACCACACTGATGCATTTGTTATAGTTGGTGCACCTACCTCCTTAATGCAGCAAATCTCCCCAAACCCAGAGTTTAAGTTAGTGTTCTGTCTTGGTGTTGGACCTTCTCTGGATTTGCCTGATGTATAATGACCTGTATCTACCAGCATGTTATTATGCAGAACAGTTCCACCTAAAAACTCTTCTGTGTTCTGCCTGTTCATCCCTCTCACCTCTCTGACTTTTGGTGACCATCAGTTTTTCCAGTCTCCCTAGAGACCTTTGCAGAAAGTCATATAATTGACTTATTTATCCTAGAACTGTGTACAAGTGGAATCACATAGCTCTCTTTTGTGACAAGCTTCTTTCATCCACCATGTTTTTGAGATTCATTGATGTTGTCATATCTATGCTTAAGTTATTTGCATTAAATGTAGTATTTTATTCTATAAATATTACCAGTCTATTGAGAGATACATGGTTTGCTTCTAGTTTTGGGCCATTCTGAGTAAAACTGTAAGGAACATTTTTCTACAAGTCTTTTACTGTACATATCTATGTCTTTTGGGTAAATTTCTAGGAATAGACTTGCTGCATTTTAGGTTGCATATGTGTTTTATCGTAAGAACCTGTCAGTAGTTTTCCATTATATGTATACCATTTCACATCACAACCAGCTTTCTATCAGAGTCCAGATGCACACTAACATTTGTCAGTTATTTTATTCTAGTGAGTGTGAAATTTTATCTCATTGTTATTGGGGCCCTGGCCTAGGACCACCAATCTCCTGCTCAGGGGTACAACAGAATAAAAGACAGACAAGAGATGTATTTTAGTTACAAGGGGCACCAGGATGGTCAAAGCCCGGTAAGGACTAAGAGCCCAAGGCTAACTGTCCTTGACCTTTATTTGGTGCACAGCATGACTGGGGGGTGGGCTGGTGGCTGCAGGAAGCGGTGGGGGTGAACTGCTGATGTGGTCAAGGTTCAAGGATTGAGGAACAGTGCCTTTTTGGAAAAGCACAGAGGAATGGATCACGGTTAACTAGTAACCAGATTGTCTGCTCACTGTGACTACTGAGCTAGAAGGAATTTGGATGAGCCAAGTCCTCAGCTGCCATGTTATCTTGCTTTGAGGCGCCAGAACTTCACAAACCATTTGCTAGCCTCAGCTCTGGCTGTTGGCTTAAAGATTAACCTGTCTGTAAGCAAGCTGCAGGTCTCGCTACAGTCACATAGGCCTAGGACAGACTGTCAATTTATTTTTGTGGCAATTTATTAATATTAATTATTGCCTCTCTGTGCTGCTTCAATCTGATCCTCAGCAATTGTGGTTTTGATTTGCATTTCTCTGATGTCTATTGATGTTAACATTTTTCATGTGAGCCTTTCTATACGGTTTTTTCCATGAGGTACTTTATTTTTATTTGACTTTTAATTAGGTTGTTTTACTCTTTTTTCCCCCAAATTCTTTACTCATTGAGTTCTTTATACATTCTGGTTTTAAGTCCCTTATCAGATAAGTGTATTGGTGAATATGTTTATACAGTTTGTATAGTGTTTGTTCATTTTAACTGTATTTTGATGAGCACAAGGAAATTTAATTCAGCAAATTTTTTCATTGCTTGTAGGGCCTTCTGTGTTTAAGAAATTTTTGTTTACCTTAAGTTCACGAAGATTTTTTTTTCTTATTTTCTTCTATGGAGTTATAGTTTTGGCTTTTATGTTTAGATCTCAGCTGTTTTTGAGGTATTTTTGTTTGTGATGTGAAGTTCAATGTACATTTTATACTGTATGTTCACTTATTCTGTTGCTTATTTTGAAAGACTTTTCTTCATTCAGTCTTGAAATTTAATTGATTACATATATGTGGAAAAATTACTGGGCTCTCATATGTATTTTATTTTTATACCCTTATGCTAATTCCACACTGTCTTGACTATAACAGGGAAATAAGTCTTGAATGTAGACGGTTGTCCAAGTCTACTCTTCTTTTTCAAGACTGTTTAAACCTTTCAGTACAAATTTCAGAATTGGCTTGTAAATTTTTACAGCTGCTTCAACTGGGAAATTGTGACATCAACAAACCTATATTGCAATAAGGGGAAAACTGGCTTCTTAATAATACCATGTTTTCTAATCCATGAACATAACATCTAATTCTTGTTTAATTATTTTTAGCAATGTTTTATAGTTTTTGTTGTAGAGGTTTTGCTCATTTTTATTCAGTATATCCCAAGGTGTTTTATTTTATGTAAATGGTAGTGTTTTGACTTTCAGTGTCTAACTATTCATTGTTAGTGGGTTAAATATAAACTCATTTGATTTTTGTATGCTGTCTTTTTTTCCCTGGAACTTGCTTAATTTACTTTTAGTAGTTTTGGTAGATTTCCTATATTTTTATATATAATAAAGTTTTCTACAAATACAAATCCTTTCACTTCTCCCTTTCCCTGATTTGTGCTTTTTCTTTCTTTTTCTTGGTATACTACAATGATTAGGAACTTTAGTTCACCATTGAATAAAAGTGGTAAAAGTGGAGCAAACAGACGCCTTCTACTTTATTTCTAATGTTAAAGGAAATCATTTAGCCTTTTACTGTTGACCATCATATCAGCTATAGTTGTTTTTTTTTTTTTTTTTTTGTGGGTGCCGGGGGTCGACCTCAGGACCTTGCGTGCCAACAGGCGCCCATGCCGCTGAGCGATATCACCGGCCCCTTTTTCGTATGTGGGATCCGGGAGTCGAACTCGGGCCCTCGCACTTGCAAGGCAGGCGCTTATGCCGCTGAGCCATCTCACCGGCCCATCAGCTATAGTTTTTGAATTGAAGAATGTTTCTTTGTAACCAGTTTGCTGGAATTGTTCTTTTTCTTTTTTTCCTTTTCCTCTCCCACCTTCCCTCCCTCCTTCTGTCCTTCTGTCCTTTTTAGATCATGAGTATAGTATGTGCTGAATTGTCAAAAATTTTTTGTGTCTATTGGGTTACTTAAAATTTTTATCCTTCTATTAATTGCAGTGAAATACATTAGTTTTTGAACGTTAGAATTAAACAACTTGCTATAAATCTTACTTGGTCATGGTATATTACCTTTACTGTACAACACTGAATTTAACTTTCTAGTGTTTATATAAGGATATTTGATCTATCTTCATGACAGCCATTGAACATTTGTAATTTTCTTATAATCCTCCTGACATATTTGGTTTCAGTGTTAGCATAAAATAAATCAGATAGTGTTTCTTCTTTTTATTCTGAGTTTATGTGCTACTGGTGTTACAATTTATATAAATATTTGATAGAATTCACTAGTAAAGCCATCTGAGTGTAGAGTCTTCCACATGTGAAAAATTTAATATTTCCTAACATATGTCTGGCCATTCATAAGTTTTTTTCTGTTCCAGTTTTGATGATTTTTTCTTTTAGGGAATATAATCATTTTTTATTAATTATTTATTTCAATAAATTTATGTTACTAAATTTGTTGAAATAAAATTATTGTTAATATTGTCTTATGATATTTTAAGTTTCTTTATGATCTGTAATGATGTTTTCAATTCCTGACGTTGGTAGTTTGTGTTCTCTTTAGTTCTTCAGCCTAGGAAGCAATTTTACCAGTTTTATGAACAAGCCAATATTTAGTTTTGTTGATTTTTATCACTGTCATTTTTCTATTTTATTTTATTTATTTATTTTTTTCCTATTTGGAGGTACTGGGGATGGAACTCAGGAACTTTTTGCATTGAGCTACGTCTTCAATCCTTTTAATTTTTTTTTTTTTTTTATAGTTTTGAGACAGGGTCTCGTTAAGTAGTTAGGTTGCCCAGACTGGGATTGAATTTGGGATCTTCCTGCTTCAGCCTCCCGAATTCTGGCATTACAGGTGTGCATCACCACACTTGGCTTATTTTGTTGACTTTTGTCCTTCATTGTTTCCTTCTTTTTACTTAGTTTGGGATTTATGTGCTTACCTTTTTCTACCTCTTTTTTTTTATTTTTATTTTTTTTTTTTGGTACCAGAAATTGAACTCATGACCTTCCGCTTGCCAGGCAGGCGCTGTGCCGCGGGGCTATATCCCCGGCTCCTTTTTCTACTTCTTAAGGCAGAAGCTTAGACTGTTGGTTTTAAGCCTTCTTTTCTAATACTGGTATTTAAAGACAGTTTTTATTTTTTTCTCTAAACATTGATTTATTTAAACCTACAGTTAAAAAAAAAAAAAAACCTATACGTTGAGATACTGTATTCACCTGTGGTGTTAAGAAATGTAGGTTTTGCATGTGTGTACTCTTTACCTAATTCCTTCTGACAGTGAGGTCCAGGAAAAGTTTTGAACATGACAACCAGATAATTAACATTGATATAATCTACCAATTTTATTTCACCAGCTTTACAATTTTTGTGTGTGTATTTAATTCTGTGCAGTTTTACACGAGTATGTAAACCATACTGAGAAGTGCCATCATGCCAAGGATATTTCTAATGTCCTTTCATAACCACCCTGCAACCCCCTTTGGTAAACTCCTAACCTGTAACAGCCACAAATTTTTTCTTCAACTTTTGTAGTTTTGTCATTTAAAAAAGTTATGTAAATAGACTCATAGAATATGTAGCCTTTTGAGTTTGGGTGTTTAGTCACATAATTCCTTAAAGATTAATCTCAATGGCTGTAATTTGTTCCTTTTTAGTACTCAGTAGTGTTGTTTGGTATGGATGAGTAACAGTGTATTTCCCTTCAATTTGGGAGGGCCATCCTGTTGTTCCAATATTTTACTATTAAGAATAAAATTGGGCATATTCATGTATAGCTTGTGTATGGGCATACGTTTTCATTTCTCTGGAGTGCAATTGCTAGGTGTATGGTAACTATATTTAGTTTATAAGAAACAGCCAGACTGTTTTTTACCAGCGTTTGTCCCTATTGTTTTTTTCAGCCATTCTGGTAAGTGTGTGGTGGTAATGACTGGTTTTTGCTTCAACTTCCCTAATGGCTAAAGATATGAAACATAATTTATACACTTATTTGCCATCTCTACTTCCTTGTCAGTGAAATGTCTGGTCACCTCTTTTGCCAATTTTCTAACTGAATTGTTTGATTTTTACTCTTGAGTTTTAAGACTTCTTTATATCTTACAGATATATTTATTATAGTTATACATTGTAGTTAACAACCTTTTGTTATATATGCATCTTACAAATACTTTGTTCCACCTCTATATATTGTCTTTTTATCTTCTTGTGTCTTTCACAGAACAAAAAGAGTTTTGGATCACATCTTGGTGTTGAGTCTAAGAATCTTTGTCTAGTTGTCTAGTCCTAGAGCCATAATTGTTTTTTAGGTTTACAACTTTGAGTTAGTGGTTTTTTTGTTTTGTTTTGTTTTAATATGGTTTGAGGTTTAGGTTTACGCTCAGGCTCGTTGTTTTGGGTTACGTGTGCCTAGTTGGTAAAACACCATTTGTTGCAGAGGCTCTCCTTACATTGAATTGCTTTTGCATGTGTCAGAAAATCAGTTGTATGGCTCAAGTTCTGTTGATCTATATGTGCACCTCTTTGCCAATATCATGCTGTCTGGATTAATTTAATTGTGTAGTAACTTTTACTATGTAGAGTGATTTTTCTACTTTATCCTTCATTTTCAAAACTATGTATGCTATTCTAGTTCCCTTGCATTTCAGTAGAAATTTTAGAATAATATCGTGTGCCTACAAAACATTTTACTGAGATTTTGATAAGAAATACGTTAAACTTGTAGACAAATTTTTTATCATATTGATTTTTCCAATTCATGAATATAGAAAGGATGATTGAGAAGTATGGTGTATTTTTAAATAAAAAATATTACAGTAAAAACACATTGCCATTAATCCCCCTTCAAATACTCTTCCTTGCTTTGGACACACTGATCCTACCATTCTTGTCACTTTCAGAAGCAGTTCTGGAAATCCTTTTTGGTGAGTGTCTTTATGAGACAAAATCAAAATTACAGTGAATGCTGCTGCCGAGTGTCATCCTACAGAAAGGCAGACTCATAAAACCATTATAGTGTGTCCTCATCCACTGTACTCACCAGATCTGGTACCCTGTGGCTTCTGGCTCTTTCTCAAAGCTAAAACGACCATGAGAGATAAACATTTTTAATTGATTTAGGACACTGAGGCAGCCACGACAGTGCAACTAAAGATACTCTTGAAAAAAGGATTTCCAGAACTGCTTCAGAAAGTGGCAAGAACAATGGGATACATGTTTTATACACAGTGCAGTATATTGAAGGTGATTAAAGGTAATGTGTCTTTTACTGTAATATATTTAAACATTTTTAAGCATTCACTGTATTTTCCAGTCCTGCCTCACATCTCAGTTTATTTAGAGCTGAAATTTGTTTCATTGTTATTTTGTAATTTCAGGATGCAGATCTTATCTATTTTTGTTGTACTTATACCAAGAAATCCATTCATTGAGCAATTATAAATAGTATTATGTTTTAATTATGGTTTACACATGTTCGTTGCCAGTGGAAATGATTGAATTTTGCATTCTGTGACCTTCCTTGTTTTGTAGTTCCTTGAGATTTTCTATGATTTGACGTATTGATAAACAATCACTGTGGGTAGTTTGTGGAAGATCAGTGCTAAAGGGGTAAAATAATCAATAAATCAAATCAGGAAGCTATTAAAATAATTCAGAGAAGAGATAATGGTGATTTGATATAGGGCAGTCATTCAGTAAAGTGACATGGTTTCATTTTGATGTATTTTGGAAGCAGAATCCATAGGAATCTTTAGTAAGTGAAAAAGTGAAATTGATTCTTCTCCATTGAAACATTTTTTATATTGTGTTACGTCATTGTAAAATATTTTCTTTAGTGGTGAGAAAATATTGATGTTACAAGGTGTAATGAGATCGTCCTCCAGTTAAGAAGAGTAGGGACCTTTTTTTTTAATCAGCCGTACAAGTGCCAAAAAGTGTGTCCAGTGCTTCATCAGCACTTCAGAAATGTTTGTTGGTAATGAATTTAAAAGTGATCTGTTATAAGGAGATTAAACCTATTAGCATCTACTAGAAGCTACTTGTGAACTATTTAGGACAAGAGTGCTTTACTCCACATTAGTGGCTTAGAAAGGGAGTGGGCATGCTTTTTTCATTCAGGTAAATCTGATGTAGAACAGCGTTTGCATTCACATTTAAAAATATATTTTAGGGGGCCGGTGAGATGGCTCAGTGGCATAAGCACCTGCCTGGCAAGTGAGAGGTCCTGAGTTGGACTCCCCGAACCCACCTACGAAAAAAAAAAAAAAAGGGCCAGTGATATCGCTCAGCGGCACAGGTGCCTACTGGAGCGCGAGGTCCTGAGGTCAACCCTCGGTACCCACAAAAAAAAAAAAAAAAAAAAAAAAGTATTTTATTAAGAGTGGCTCATTTTCATGAATAAAATTCAATAGGCTATAGTTACAAAGTGAAAACTTAAAATCTGACCCATTTTCAGTCTGCAAAGATGGTTTACGTATTAATAATTACAGAATTATGATGGGCGTTCACCTTTTTACCCTTTAATGTCATATAAATCTCTCTCTATAAATCTATATGTATAGAGAGAGATTTACATGACATTTTGATATTTAATCTGATATTTAATCTTACTTTCTACTTTTTAGCTTCAGAATTCTTATCCAGTTTATTTTCATTTGATATAGTTCATTCTGAATCTCACATCTTAAATTCCTTATATTGAAGAGGGTTTGAATGAATTTATACTTTTACTTTATCTCAGAAGTAGATCTTTTGGAAATTAAAAACACTAAGCATTCTTGATAAGTGCAAAATAGAAGAAAATGAGTGGGAAAACAGATTTAGTATGTTAAAGTCTGAAAGAGCAGACAATTTGACAGTATATTGGTTAGTGAAAAAGAAATATTAACATAAAACAATTATAGAAGAATATTTATATTTAAGCTGTTGTGAAAAGAAAAGCTGTATTATTGAACCTAAATATGCTAATTAACTTAAAAACAAAAGGGAAAGTATATTACCTAGCACTATTTTAAGGCTTATAATAAGAGAGATAAAAGAAAACTAAGAGAAGAAACTTAAAAAGAATGACATACAGAGGCAGATAATAGAAAAAAACTCAAGGATATTTATAGAGATAACAGAAGAATGACTATCTCAAATAAAGAAACAAAAAACTAACCAACCAATGACCTAGAGCAGAAAGCCAAGAGATTGGGAAAGTATTTGTTCTCCTTTTTCATGCTTTATGCCTAGAGTCTAGAACAGTGCTTAGGAAGCAGTAATGCCTAGTCAATCCTTGTTAATGCATGAATATTTCTTATAATAATTCTTTAAAAGGGAAATATAAAACAGAGAAAAGATGGTTATAAGATATATTGTATGCATATAGGTGTTAAGCAAAGTGAACATCTTAAAAACAAAATTTTCAGAGTGGAAAGGTCACAGTCTCTAGTAAAACTGAATATACCAGTAATCAGAAAAAAAAAAAAAAAAGCAATATGCAATGTACAGTTTTAAAACTTAAATAACTGGCATATTTTTATTTTGCTGTTGATACCTACAGTTTTATATTATTAAGTAATTCAAAACATGAAGAAAGTAGAAAATCTATTTTATTTTATAAAGAAAATCTGTATTCTAACATATATATGATTAACATGAATAGACAAATGCACAAGAACTAAAACACAAACCAATGAAATACAAGTAAAATAACATATTGTGTGGTATTGATCACAGGATTGCAAACCTAAATCAGTTTTAAAAATGTTATTGGGGCCGGTGAGATGGCTCAGTGGCTTAAGCGCCTGCCCGGCAAGCGCGAGGGCCCGAGTTCGACTCCCGGAACCCACATACGAAAAAGGGGCCGGTGATATCGCTCAGCAGCACAGGTGCCTGCTGGCGCGCGAGGTCCTGAGGTTGACCCCTGGTACCCACAAAAAAAAAAAAATGTTATTAACATAATACTTCCATCATTATGTTAAAGTAACAAAAAGTTTTCCCCTGATGTGTATAGAAAAAGCAATTAATAAAATTCATTCTGTTTCCTTTTATTAATAAATGAAAAATAAATACTATTACTTGAATATCAACCTTCTAAACATCTTAATGTATAGAAATTTGACTGGGCATTGCCACTGTCTTACTACTAATAATTAAATTTAAAATTGATCCAGCTTATTGTCATAACTGATTATAGGTGATTGTCTCTTATAAGCTCCTTAGTCCTTCTTGACTGCTCATGAATGATATTTATAGAAGTAGCATTAAGATAGCTAAGCATATGCCATTCTTTTAAATTTAACTAAGTTGTTTGAATATGTAGTTTTTAATGTGTATTTCTTAGTGCTTACTTATCTTTGTACCCACAGCCCAATTACATCTTAAAATTTATTTATCACTAGATGGCCAGAAACAGAAAATATCCATTTGTACTTAATATAGACTGGATATAGACATATTCAATAAGCTATGGACCTGTAATACTGTCAGTATGGTAAATATCATTTTTCTGTCACTGAATTTCACATTGAGAATATTACAGTTATTTCAAAGTCAATGTAATTGCTGAAGTTACTGGCCTCTCTGCTCAAAGAGACGGTGAATTTTTTATAGTGAAATTAGGATTTTTATTGTCCAAGTTACCAGTTTTTCCTTTTGATTCTATGTGTGCTCTTTAATTGGAAAACTGAATGAATCTTGTCATGTAGTAGCCAATTTGTGGATAAACTGGTATTTTTTTTTAGTATCTCCCACATACTTTTTTAGCATTTCTACATGGCCAGTATCAGATCCAAATAACCACTCTTATTAAGGAGGATTTTACTGCATTCCTACTTTGAACTTTTCTCAGTATGTATCCTGCTTTTAGCAGTTTTAATTCTGAATTGCTCAATGTATTAAAAGTATTTTTTTAATTAAAAAAATTATCTATATCTGCATGTGGTTGCTGATTTTCCTTACTAAAATCACTATTTGACCAGGCATGGGAAAGGGAAATACCTTTGAATCCTTTTAAAATATAACTCAATTTTGGTCATTGCATTGTTCAGCAGAACCTTGTAATCTGTGCTGGGAGGTCCGTCATGACCAAGGAGACGTGGCCACCCACAGACAGAATGGTGACTTGCCACCCTTTCCAGTGTTTCCTAGATGTTCGAACGCTTAGCTGGGGACTGTGGAGAGCAGCCTCACCTTCTCGTCTTGCTGTCACAAGCTGTGTAGCTTTGCCTTAAATTTGCAACACTGTTGTTCAAACCAAAATTCTATCATCGAAATCCCCACAGTCCTTAGAATATAATTTAGCATTATCAATCACCTGTGGTTATATATAATCAATATGTAATATAATCAATCACCTATGGTTACCAAGAGTGTGAGTGAAGGATTTTAATCTCACCTTCAGCTAAATAGCCAAATATTCTTTCCAGCTTATGAAATTCTCTTAGATTTTGATATATATGCCTCCTTCTAGTCTGTTACTGAGGCTAGTTATGTTTTAAAAAGAGTCTGTCTATTTTAGCGATGTTTTAGGTACCATAGACCAGGCTTTGAATAGGTATTTGGCTGTTTTACCTCTTAGTTTAGGAATCCCATATAATAAAAAGTGACTAAATTTAGGATTTAAAGTGCTTGTTAAAAATGAGAATTTTTAGTTTTTAAAAATTTAATTTTTAACAGGGACCATACAGGTTTTTTCTAACCCCATGTCTCCATAGGGGACCTTAAATTTTTATAGTTAGCCTGGTAAATTTCTGTGAGCTATCTATGTAACTAGTCCAACTACCAATTGTATTGCTTTCTTTCTTTTTTTTTTTTTTTTTTTGTGGGTACCGGGGGTTAACCTCAGGACCTCCCGCGCCGGCAGGCGCCCGTACCGCTGAGCAATATCACCGGCCCTTTTTTTTTCATAAGTGGGTACCGGGAGTCGAACTCAGGACCTCGCGCTTGCCAGGCAGGCGCTTATGCCGCTGAGCCATCTCACCAGCCCTGTATTGCTTTCAATGGTATTTCAAAGGAATGCTTTGAAGATTACCAAAAGATAGAACTTCGACAAATTTAGGTTAGAGATCTAATCGGTTTTTACAAACAACATTTGAATCAGGCAACACCTCTTCTATATAATTAGAAAAGGTGTTCTGAAGAGCATGACGGGACCGTCAGTTCTTACAGTGTAGTTGGAGCCAGAACAGGAAATAGGGTAATACATAAAGTGGTTGGTTAACATCAGGTTACGTCCGATTATTCTCCTTGTAAACGTTCAAGCAGGGAGACTTGCTTAGCAGGCTCCCTGAACCTGGCCTGTTTAGGGATCTGGCTGTCCTCTCTCTCCTGAAATCTCAGCAGGGCAGATAAACAACTTAGTTTTGGTTTGTTGACCTGAAACGCTAGTATTAGTAACTATGTTTTGGTCTGTTCTGGACTCTTGGGACCTTATGCAGGAGCTTGGTCCAAAACAATGACCTCTCATAAATGTCACTGAACAGGATTATTGGATATAATTTGCAGAAAAATTCTAAGATGACAGAGATGTGTCTGTGGAATCATTTTAATTGTTCATGAGCAATTGTGTTTATATCCCCTGTATTTATTTTGTTATTACTCCTTTTTTTTTTTTTTTTGACTTGATAAGAGCATATGGTTGGGCCAGGGATATAGCTCAGCACCACAAGCACCTGCTTAGCAAGTGCAGGGTCCTGAGTTCGATTTCTGGTACCAAAAAACAAAAAAAAAAATGTGGTTTTCTTAAATTGTTATCTGTTCCTTTTATTTATTTTTAATTTAGGCCTTCTGGGGCTTTTATTAATATTTAGTGGAATTTTTCTTTATAGAAATAATTTGTCACAATCTGCTTTTTTCTAAAATTGTATTTATATATCTTTTGATTTTATTTTGCTTGAAAAATAGTATAGATTTCCCTTAAAAATGTCAGCTTTCTAGTTATGACAGCCAACAGCTTTAATTTTATTGAAGTTTGTTTTGAAACAGTTGATGGACACTCAAGGGCATGACAAAATAAGGGGTAGTTGCATGAATAACTGATACTGTGTATCATAAATAAGGTCAGTAGTCAGAATGTACTTTTAATATTGCATATTAGTATAGTTCTATAGCTATAATTTTAAGGTGCAGTTATTTAAATATGATTATTAAAGGAAAAAAGAGATAATTAAGCTCATGAACAATTCTTTGTCCAATAACCAAAGATTGCAGGGAGGCAAAGTCCACGCTTCCCACACTTTTTGTTAAATTAGAACTTAGACATTTAGTATGGTCATTTAAAGTTATACTCACAAAAAGGCAGTTGGCTTTACTTCAGCACTCACTTTTGGAGCTGAAGATTTGGTTTTCTTTTGCTTTTCTAGAGAGAGCCCTTCCAGTCCGGGAAGTTTATATATGTAATCCCAAAGGAAAGTTACTGGAATTCTAGCGAGTTAATTCCAATCTACCACTTCCACAGCAACCCATGGTGAGAATAAAGACACTAAGGCATATCTATTGTTGTGGGGAGCCACTGGGGTCCTAAGTTTAGCCAGGGTGATGGTTAACTGGAACAAAGGCCACGACCCAGGGCCGAACCCAGGTTTTATTAATTCTCAATGAGGGCAGTGGCTCGGGGATGAGTGACTGTGAGAGTGGCAGGAAGTATGTGAGTACTGTGAACTGGGCTAGGTAGGTGGCCTGAAATCACCATTGCAATATGCAGAGGGAAGGATATGCAGCAGGAGTAATCTGCATGACACAATTCAAGGTAGTATCTAATGTTTTGGGGTTGGTGCTCCAGCTATGATGTATAATCTTCTATGCCTTGGGAAGTCATAGCCTCTTACCTCGAGGCTCGATCCCAGCTGACAATGTGGAGCTCTCTCCATCTTGCCCCATCCCGCTCACAGGTGTTTTTTGGGAGCTATGGTGGTGGGGAAACACTGACCTGTCGCCTTGCTTCAAATGCTACACATCAGCACCTCGGCAAGACCGATTTGCATTGCTTAAAGCCAGTTGAAGGGATAATAAGGAAAAGTCCTAGCCAGCTCTGTACATATCAATACCTGGAAATAGGACCAGGTTTAGCTAAAACGGAAATAATTGTTCTTCTTTCAAGGAGAGCCCGTCCAGGTGTTCCTCCACACTTTTCACATAATAAAGCTCATTTATAACTGAAGTTTTAGGCAACAGTAAGTCTTTGAAGTTTTGGAGAATTCAGTCCTGAGCATGCTATAAAAATTCATATACAAGGCTCTCCAAAAGGTATCTATAAATTTTGTAAACCATTCATTTAATCACCTATATTTAAAAAAGTTATTCGTTTACGTATTTATTTATTTTTGAGTCAAGGTCTTGCTTTTTAGTGCAGGCTGATCTTGAACTCACTAGGTATTCTAGGATGGCCTTGAACTCATAGCAATTTTTCTGCCTCAGCCTATTGAGTGCTGGGATTACAGGTGTGTGCCACCATGCCTGGCTCTCACCTACATTTTTTTTTAAAAACTCATGTTTTATTGGGTAGAGACCAAAACAGATAGCTCTCCTGCTAAGAAGGTGAGATTTTTGTGGTTGTTGCTTGTCTTATGTTTTACTTTGTTTTTTTACTATCATTTTTTGAGTATTGATACTATTTCTGATAGATCTTGAAAATGAATAGAAAGAACAGACAGTTCTGGAAAATATAAGCTGTCCACAGATCAGAACTTACATTCCTCTTTTAGACATCTGCATTTTTCTCTTAATTTGTAACAGTAAGTGCTGCTTTTCTGAGAGGAAACAGAAAAGACAGATCCAAGTCAATATACTTAGCAAAACCCTGGAAGTTTCATATGGAGCTGATCACTTTTTAAAGTAAGGAAAGGTAAAATAAAAAAAGTTTAATGTTTTATAGGAATCCCTTTAAAGTTTAAATTCTGAATGCTAATGAAAATAATGGGAACATTAAGAGCTCTATTTGCTTGTTCACTTTGGTGTTGGTAACAGTTGTTACTGTATCATTTTTCTTGTGGTTTCCAAAATACCCCTGAATGGTACTAAGCATGAACTTGTAGGGATTTAGTTTTAGAAGCACATAGAACTAAATGTTATATTTTCTGTTAAGTACTCTCCCTTATGTTGCTAGTTCACTTGGCTAGATGTCATTTCTTTCTTTCTTTTTTTTTTTTTTTTTTTTAATGTGGGTACTGGAAGTTGAGCTCAGGACCTTGCGCTTGCCAGCAGGTGCTTGTGCCACTGAGCGATATCACCAGCCCTTTTTTTTCCCTTTATGTGAGTACTGGCAGTCAAACTCAGGACCTTGCGCTTGCCAGGCAGGCGCTTATGCCGCTGAGCTATCACCCTGGCCCTAGATGTCATTTCTTGTATGGAGTAATTTTATTTGTATCAAAGAAAGGCTTTTGGTTTTGATATGAGTTCTAAAGGCTTGGGATTTGGTCAAAATTCATCAAATAACAAGGTAATGTCAACCAAGCAACAAGCTACTTTCTTTTGGTATGCAACAGAACAGTATCCAATTCTTTAAATTTGTGTTTTTTTGGTAAAAATATAGACTAAATGTAACTAGTACAACGGAGTAAGTTGTGATCCATGTCTGTGATTCTTAGAAAATGTGTTCTTAATACTTTTGATTTCGTCAGCATATGACTGAGACAGAACAATTGCAGAACCATAATTTCGGGCCTTCAACCTGAGGTAAACCGGGGCACAAATTCTGCAGTGACTTCACTCTGCTAATGTGGCCGAGTATGACTTTTTCACTGTTTCTGAGGATCGGGTTCCTCAGAGAAGGTAATGAGAGTAATGACTCTGTGTGGGTGATAAAGTTTCATGACTTGAAATTATGCTCCAAGGTTTGGTCTCCCAATCCTTGCTTTGTTTAATGGTTGCACCCTGGAAATGAGACAGTAAGCTCTGAGAAAAGAGAGATGATATCAAGGGAATTTGCAAAACTTTTTGTTACACAGATATACTTAGTAAAAGGTGAAAGATTTATACAATCTTAAGAGAATCCAGGGTATATATTTAGAATATTTGTAGAATGTCTTCGAGCCAATACCTAAAGACATATATTTTGAGTTTCTGCAAAGGAGACATAAGGTTCACAGCAGTTCCCAAACCTTCTTGACCAGAGAAAGCACCTGGAATATCTAGAAGGATGATAGGACTCTGTAGAAGTTAATGTTGACTAAAAATATCAGTATATACTAATACATACTTTCAAGTCATCAATGAATGTACTTCATATTTCAGAGTTTTAAAAATATTGATAGAATTTAATTAAATTCAGCAATGTTTTGTGATATAAAATTTAGCAAGTGGGAATAAAAGAGAAACCACTTAATAAACAGCATCTACCAAAACTGTGTAAAAATATTTAAAAATGAAAAGTAGAAATGATTCTTTTAAAGTAAGGAACAAGATAAGAACAGTTCCTATCTTACATTTCGTACTGTACTGGAGAAGTAGGCAGTAAAAGAAAAAGAGAAAAAATAAATAAAAGATAGCAAGACTGGAAAAGAAGAAACAGAATTCTCAGTGTTTGTGGATGGTCCAAGAGAATATACAGATCAAACTTCAGTGCCCAGAAAAGCTGCTAAATACAAGATAAGCATAAAAAATTAATAATGCTCCAATGAACTCAAACCATGCAGCTATGAAGAGTAATTTTAAAAGTACTATGTAGGAATAGCAGGAAATAAAGTAAGGAAAAAATCTAATAAAGGTCTTTTATGAAAAAAATGTTCAGGTATCGTTGAAGGATATATGTCTATATGGATGGCTGAGAACCAATGTTTTAAAATGACAAGTATCCCCAAATCCATAAAATTGATGAAATTATAACTATAAAATTCTACCAGGATTTTCATACAATTTGAACACATAGGGAAGGTAAAAGATGTTCTCCACCCTCCTCTGGTCTCTGGCTGGTGCTGATACAAGATAGATTAATAGGAGAGAGACATACAGATTTTATTTATGTGCACGTAGGAGCCCTCACGAGAGTCCTGAAGCCTGAGTGCTTACCTGCTAGGTGGACTCACAGCGTCCATTGTGGAGAAGTAGCTCTGAAGATAAGGGGTGCTTTAGCGAGGTTGGTTTGGAGAGATTCCTCTTGGCCCCACTCCCTTCTCTGACCATGGGTCTGTCTTTCTTGCTGGTGAATGGAGGCATCTTTTACATGGGAGTTTCATCTCCTATGTTAAGGAAGAAAAGAGGTCAGAGCACCCTTCTTTTACCTCTTATTTTTCAAGTGCCTTTAGTTGAGCATAATGGGCATGCCAGCATGGTTTCTAAATGCATGCCAAAAGTAACAAAGATAACTTTCAAAAAGGATAATGGGATAAGAGGAGTGGTTGTTGGGGAGCATTGTTCTGCCACATATCAAAACTTACTTGAGTTAAATAATGAGCTATTGGTACAAGGAAAAGGAAACAGAAAAAGAGTAGAAGAGTCTAGAAATGAATCCACATATATGGGAACTTGATATTTGTCAAAAGTAGTATAAAAATTAGTAGAAGAAATATGGACCACTGAATCAATAGTCAGACACAATTGGCATACTCATGAAGAAAGTGATAAAGTGGACACTATTGGAAACAGTACCCCAAAATAAATTCAAGATGGACAAAAGACTGGCTGTGAAGAGCAAAATGGTAAATCTTTAAAGAAAACTTACAGGAGACTGACTGTATGACATAAGGCTCATAAAGGAAATCTGTTTTAATTTTTATTTTTAATTTTTATTTTTTTGGGGGGCACTGGGGGTCGACCTCAGGACCTCACGTGCCAGTAGGCGCCTGTGCCGCTGAGCAATATCACTGGCCCTTTTTTTTGTATGTGGGTACCGGGAGTCGAACTCAGGACCTTACGCTTGCTAGGCAGGTGGTTATGCCACTGAGCCATCTCACCGGCCCTGGAAATCTGTTTTTAAAAAGTCACAGGAAATACTATTAGTAAAATATTAATAAAATGTCAGCACATGAAAGATAATAAGTGCACAAAAAAATCTGTATTACCATGAATTAAAATAAGCTACATATGACAAAAAAGAGCTTCAGTTTTGGAGAAAAATATTTATCACACATGAATGGATAAGGGATAAGTATCTAGGTTATTTAAAAAATCCTACAAAACAATAAGAAAAAGACAAAATCCTTACCCCCCCAAAAAAAGAAATGATAAGAATTGTCACAAATTCATTCAAATTTCAATAAATATGGAAATATATTTAATTATAGAAGTAATAATAAAAAACCCAGATTGAATAAAAGAGAAGAAACTCAAATCCATTATTCATACATCCTATAGCACCAAGTATTGGAGAAACTCGTGTTTGCAAGGAGTACAGATTTGCAGAATCACTTCGAGAGCCATTTGGTCATACCAAGAAAAATCGGCAGATTTTGCACCTACATTCTAGAATTTCCTTGCTTGTTTACAATATAAGTAACAATAATATAAGTTGTAAATACTTAAATAGGTGTGTCCAAAGATGGTCATTCAGGAGTGTTTGCAAAGAGGAGAAATTAGGCCCAGCATGGTGGTGTATGCCTGTAATCCCAGCACTTGGGAGGCTGAGGCAGGAGGATTGCTATGCATTTGAGGCTAGCCTATGCTACATAGTGAGTTCAAGGTCAGCCTAGACTACAGAGTGAGACCCTGTCTTAAAAAGAAAAAAATCTTCACAAAGAGGAGAAATTAAAAATTTAACAAGTCTTCTATAGAGTAATGGCTAAATAAATTTTGATATATGATTATTACACCAACATGATTGATCTGAGAAAGTAATTTAGAGTGGATAATAAGTTTCAAAAGCACGCTTTTGAAGTATACTATTTGTGTGACATTTTAAACTCATAAAAATAATAGTATATTATTTGTAAATATAGAAATTCCACATATTATACAAGGTATCTCTTGGTAGAAAGTAGTGGGAAAGATGGAGGGTTTATATGTATATGTAACATTATTTGTTTGTTTGTTTATGGTTTTTTTTTTTTTTTTTTTTTTGTGGGTACCAGGGGGACGACCTCAGGACCTCGCGCGCCAACAGGCACCCGTGCCACTGAGCGATATCACCGGCCCCTTTTTCGTATGTGGGTTCCGGGAGTCGAACTCGGGCCCTCGCGCTTGCAAGGCAGGCGCTTACGCCGCTGAGCCATCTCACCGGCCCCTGTTTATGTTTTTTGAGACAGGATCTTGCTATGTAGTTCAGTCTGGCCTTGAACTCACTATGTAGCCCAGGCTGGCCTTGAACTTGCAGTGATCCTTCTGCCTCAGCCTCCCAAGTACTGAGGTTACAGGTGTGTGCCAGCACTTTTAAGAAAAGAGATTAGAAAAATGTGATACAATGTTAATATCAATGTAAATATGATAGTGTATAAACTTTTTATTTTGTTGCGTGATTAAACTATCATAGAGTTCGAAATTAAAAGTAATCACAAATTTAAGTTTTTGCAGTTTTAGAATTAGACATAGAAAGTCAGTAGCAAATAGTGTTTGCTGGTTAATTATGTTTAACCCAGGAGCAAATAAAGTCCTTAAATAAAAGTACTGTACATTCATCCAAAATGTAGTTTAGCCTCCAGCTTAGGAAACACTATTTACCATAAGCTTTGAAGCATAACCTTGTATACCCATGGACTTGACCCTGACTCAAAAATTATGCGAAATTTAAAATAACAACATCCAGAGGCTTCTGGGTCATTTTTAGACACACCTTCAAGAACGTGAGAGTTAGTTGCTAGCCCAGGTGTCTGTTCCTCAGACTTCTTTCTGTCCCCTAGGAATTGGTGACTACATCCTCTCCTACAAATCAGCTGCTATGAGAATTCGCACACAGTAAAGTATAAGTGTCCGAATGTATATAATTAGTATAATCTCAAAGAGGTACATTTTAAGGATGTTCAAGGACTTTTACAATGACTTTCTAAAAGCAGCAGTTGTGGCTTCTTCCAGGAGAGTGGGGAGGAGGTAGGTTTTCTGACCAAGGCCTTCACAACCTCTCAGATCCTTTACTTAGACAGGGTTGGCTCATTAGGCAATACTTTTTTAACCAGGAAAATAAATGAGGAGAAAAGTATATTCAGTGGAAATAGTTATTGTTTAATTGTAAATTAAATGCCAGTTAGGTATCGCACGACCTCATCACCGTGAACAATATTTAGTACAGTATTCAGATACTCTGTTTGTATAGAATGAAGCAAAGACAAGGAGGTGATAGCATGGAGAGTTGGTAGAGGCCCAGTGATCGGTTACCAAGAAGTTGGTAATAGGGTTCATTTCACTGCAATTATAATAAATGAGGAGATCATTATTTTCATGGGTCAACATAAAGGCACCTCCCAACCTGGTATGCATCACTAGGGAATGACCATTTCATTGGAAATCGGTGCTCCTCTGTTATTTAACTTAGTTTGGCAGTTGCTTTGAGGCTGAACTTCAATTCATTTAAATTTTTCTTTTGGTTCAGGAAAGTACCAACTCCTAAGTAGAAATATATTTACATTTATATAAGTAGACATATTAGTTTTTGTTTTTGGTGCTGGGAATCGAACTCAGGACCTTGCGCTTGCCAGGCAGGCACTTGTGCTGCTGAGCTATATCCCTGGCCTCATATTAGCTTTTAGTATACATTTTCAAATTTATTTCTGTAAAATATTTTCTTGTTTAAGCTTATTATAGATTTTATTGCAATGGTGTGTATAAAAAAGGGAGACTTAGTAGCAATTTCCATGGCTGTTACTATTTTTTAAATGTATTACAGATGATAAATTGGGAAATTCTGTACATGCACACACACACATATATATATATATATATCCTAATGTATATATATATATACACACTCAACACATGTATATACTTAACATATATATATGCAAAAATAGACAATGTAATAAAAACAGCTTATGCATATATTTTACATATATATATATATATATATATTGGAATACTTATATTTTTAAAAATATAAACATTTTTTCTATAAATTTAACATAAAATTCCAAATTGGTATTAAAAGTTAAAAATTCTGTAAGAAAACTTTCTGGCAGTTATACAGGGTCCAAATTTTAAAGTTTGCAAGCCAGAAAGTATTTATTGCACATAGCATTATATATTGTGTGTGCCAGTGTATAAAGTATTGTGAGTATTGTGTAAAACACATTTCAGAATGAATCTAAGAAAGACATGCATCAGAGAGACTTTCAGACTCTTGGTACTCTTGGTTATGTGCTTGATGGGTACCTTGAGTACTTATTAAGGCACTTTCCCATTTCTCAGTATGAATTTAATCTTAAGTCAGCAGTCTTTAACTCTGTATTTTCTCTGAAAATAGCACAAACTCGCCTTCCACTTGGCATTGCCTTGCCTGGCTGCTGAAGTTGTAGTGGCAGCAACAGCTGAGACAGCAGTAATGTCAATAGAAATAGTTCATGGGATGGGCTGCAGCCACACACAGGATTTAAGACTGGTGGGAACTTTAATATAGATGCGTGCTGCCAAATCTGCTTTGTGTATCAATTTAATTATTCATCCCTTAATTATAAACCCTTGATTGTCACTCTTCCTTTAATAAATGAGGATAAGGAATAATTCATTGACATTTGTGACTATGGATGGGTGTGTGTGTGTGTAAAACAATAATTTCAGGTAGTTGCCAAAAAGCAAGGTGTTTATTGTCTTTATCAAGAGGCAGAAGAACATGGCCTCAAACAGTCCCAAAAGCTCCAAATGTCTCTGTATTTATAGCGTTAGTTCCTTGGCTTTCATTCCTCTGGCCTTAAAGAGCAGTTTGCATATCTTGCTTCCTGCCAGAGACCTGATGGGACACCCTCTGTGTTCCCAAATTGTCCTCTTTCACTGGCCTCCTCCGAGATGAGTTTCTAGCTTATGTCCGGTACTCTCCTAAATAAATTTAACCTGCTTTAGTTTACCCACATGCCGTGGAGATCTTTCAATTTTTTTTAAATGCAGGAATTTAATCACAAATACGTGAATAAGTCTTGTCAGAAATATTGTAGTTTTTAAATAGCCTGCAATATATACCTCAGAATGTGTATACCTCAGTATAGTTTGGAGATCAAGTGAATTCAGAAAGGTTAGAAATTGAAATGGTTTCCTTCTAAATACCCTAATTACTTCCTGTATTTTGGTTTGTATATCAGAATATTTATGGAATTAAAGATAAAAGTGCACTTTTGTTCCTCCTACACATGACCTTAAGCTGAAAATGAGTGCCATTCTGAAACCTGGGAATGCTTTTCCTCATAAATGAAAGGCAACTCTACCTAGTTAATTCCTATTTATTTTCTGGAGCATTTATGTTCTGATCTGAAATCTCTCTTATATACAGATGTGTCTCCCATCACTTTAGCCTTTCGCTCCATGTAGAAAAGCCCCCTAGGAGGCACAGCAGATTGGGCTGCTGTTTATCTTTGCAGTCACCCTGTGGTGCTTCGGTCAGGTGGACACTTTGGAACCAGAGACCTTCAGTGACTCTCCAGTACCCTCACAGGTTCAGGTGACCAGCTCTCCAGATACTTCCATCGCACCACTGTGTGCCTTCCACCTTCTGAGTGCAGATATCCATATTTAAAAACAGCCTGTCCTTCTCTAGTGGTTTTTCTGCTTCTCCTGTCTTGCAATTGAATTGGAAGATATAGAAAAAATATTTTAAGTGCTCTTTTTCAATTCTGGATCTAATATGAGTTAGGAAATATTAATGTATCTAAGTTAAAAATACATAGTATTCTTAAATTGTAAAAAAGTCACTGATCTTCATTTTTCTGGAATTAAAACATTTTTTATTTCATGTAAAATTTCTCTGAAAGAAGAGCTATATTATAAAGACTTGGAATGAAATTTATTTCATCAGTGATGGAGTGATTTAATTTCGAAAACCAAATAGAAAAACACTGTTTTTATGTCTAAATGGCTTGCTGTATTTTTTCTGCTCTTAAAATTTCACATAGTTTGGCTCCATTTAAAAAATAACTTCTATTGTGAAGGGAATAAAACATGATCAGTTTGAGAACACATTTCATGGGTAGGTTGTAGACTGTCAGGATTATCCCCACAACTGTGAAGAAACCTCTGTCTTACTGATGAGAAAATTACTAGGTGATTTGTATGCTAGAATACTTTCACTGTAGCATCTGTGAGGTGGTCAGAGGGCAGAGGAAGCCCAGTTATGAGGCAATAGATAGCAGGCTAAAAGAGTGAGCAGCAGCTAACATCACTAATTCCTTCGTATGGTTGTCTAAAGAGATTCTGTAGCCCTGCAGCTCAGTGCCTGGGAATTGTTTATGTTGCTTCTGATGGAATCTGTTCCCAAATTTTGTTTGCCGACTGTCAAAACACCTTGGTAGGGGCTGGGGATATAGCTCAGCGGCACAGTGCCTGCCTAGCAAGCACAACGTCCTGAGTTCAATTCCCGGTACAAAAAACAAAACAAAACAAAAACAAACAAACAAACAAACATAAAAACACCTTGGAAGCCTTCAGATTATGCCAACATCAACCTTGTTGTGGACTGCTCAAAATGCGAGCTGTTGCCAGCAGTAACAGAAGACAGGGAACCCTTTCAAATTACCACACTTTGTCTTGAAGACTTTAAGGCTTAGACCTGTGAACACCATGGGAAAGGAGGAGACAGAGAGGAGAGAGAATGAGAGGGTAGGAAATTTGACTGGACAGAGGACTTTTCTTAATTGGTGTTTTTTGTTCTTTCCTACTTTTCAGTTGTGTGACTAATATGAGCAAAAGCCAGGGAAACTTCCTGGTATTATATCTCTATTCCTTTTCAAATATTCAAAATCTCTTGTATGACATCTATCAGGGAGCAGAAAAGAAGGAACAGTAACTGAGCATCTGATGTGCCTAAGACATTGTAGGACATCCCTCACACAGATGATCTCATTTTTGTTATTGCAACACTTTAACAAGGTGGGATGCTGCTACAGTCCCCTTCTACAGGTGAGTATTTCTACAGAAGTAAAGTGTTCCAATGTTAGAAGTATTCCCTAATGTTTCAAATTCTGGTTTGATCCAAAGTAATTTTTTTCCATTGTTCCTATAATTCAGAGTAACTGTGTTCAATAATATCTAATAGTTCTCTTGATTTATTTTAATATATCTGCCTTGATTAAAAAAAGAAGAAATTACAATTAAAAGGATCTTATAACGTAAAAGGATCTTGTGAAAGGATCTGGTAGACTGTGTTTCTTATTGCTGTACCTTAACCAACTTAGGTACGGTATCTGTCTAGCTTTAAATAATCCTGAGAACAATTCCATAATTAGCCTTAGTAACTTAAATTTGTCATTACTTTGATTTAAGCCATTTTCTTTGGGTTTGCCCTCTATAATAGAGATGGAGAACAGCTGGTTACCATTCTCAATATAATAGCCCATATATTTCTAGAACATTAAAAAGCATTCTCTCAGCTTTTTCTTCACAGCCTGGACTCTCCTGTTCTTCTGATCTTTCTTCTTTTTCCAACCCTTTCATCATCTGCGTGGGTTTCCTTCCTTTTCATTTCTCTGCATTCACTTTCAGATGTGGAGATCATAACTGGGCATGGATATCCAACACGAGTCAAGCAGCGAAAAGTAAAATAAGAAGCTTACCTCAGAGTTTCTAAACTGATTTTCTGTTTATGAAGCCCAGTAATGTGCTTGCTTAAAACACAACAAGAATGGTGCGTGCTATCATATGTCACTTATATGTCTGCTGTGGTTCAAGGTGTTTTTCCTCTCCTGTGTATCATTTGTTGCATGGGATTGGCTCTTACCTGTATTTACTCTATCTTAGATTACAAAGAATACTGTTTTATAAAAATGACTGAAAAGTCTTGCATGAGTATGAAGATTATTTTGATGAAAAAAAAAGTCTTGATGTGTTTAAAGCTATCATATTGTTGTGCTTGCTTCAGCAGCACATATAGTAAAGCGATCATGTTGTTAGACATACTTTGTTCTTTGTACATATACAGTGGAGCCTGGAAGTTCTTCATTTATGCCCAAACATTTGATGATACAACTGTGTCTTAACCATTTCATATATTTTTCTTCCGAAGTTCTTTGTATGTGTCTTATTTACTAATAGAAACCTAAGAAGCTTGCCATCTGTTACATTACCTATTTTGGCAAAGAAATATTAAATGGTATTAAATACCAGGATAAATTATAGACATACTGTCCTTTGAAACTCACTCCAAGTACACATTCCTTTTGAAACAGGCAACTTTTCTTTCTCATTTCGGAACCTTTGTAGTTTATAAAATCACATAGTTTCTTAGGAGGTATGATCATAGTACCCTTTCCCTTTTAGAGTTGCTTGTTCTGGTACTCGGTTTTATGCCGGTAATCTACTTCTTGCTTATTTATCAGTGGTTTCAAAGTATTAAACTAGTCCTTAATAGAAGAAAGCTTTCTATGTGGTATCCCTAAAATTAGCCATTTTGTGCTTCAGTGCAACTATTGGAAAAGCACTTCAAAATCTCTGAAATTCTTACCTACTAATTAGTATCATCTTTGCTTCTGAAGGACCCATTGAATTGGATGGCTTTGTTAAGGTCTCTCAGTAGAACAGGTTGATTAAACTTTTTTTGTAATAATTCTTCATTTATGAGAGAGTTGCAAAGATTGTACAGAATGTTCTTATAGGCATCACTTAGCTTGGAGCTAAAAATTTATGGGATTTTTCTGCTTAAAGGCCAGATCCTGAACCTTTTAAAGGCATCTACAAAGGCCTTGAAGGCTGCATGTCTGTAGGTGGTGAAGGTGTGGAATACATAGCTGCTGGGCCCAGGGATGAGAGAACAAGCTTTAGAAGAAGAGAGGGCTTGGCTCCATCTACCACAGGTTAAAGAGGAAAAAGTATTTCTGAAAGCCACCCTGGTCTGCCATAAAATGGTAACAGCAAGTGAATGCAAAGAAATCCATTCCTCACCTTGTGTTTTGCCCTCAATAGGTTGACCTCTGCTCTTAAGTTTCCAGCAATTTCCTTTCCCCAGGCTCCTATTTCTGAGGCATCACCAACTTGAGGTAGTGTGAAAGCCTCATTGGTAATGCTTTCTTGTTCAATTCCAGTGCTTTATTCACTGACAAATTTGATCTACCTTTTAGTGGAAGGGTTACTAACCTGAGTAAGTGATCTTTTGTGGATTCATGGTGGGCTTTAGGGTGTGTACTTGTGAATTTTTCTGAGAAAGAGGACCTACAGGTTTTATGAAATTGTGCAGGTACATGTAATCACTCCTTGCCCTAATCTCCTCCCCATGTCAGTAATCTAGTGTGAGAAATGTAAGTTAGGCCAACATTCCACATTGCAAAGAGGATTTAAATGCATATTTACTCTCTATCAGTATGCACTCCAATAGATATATTTATAGTAAAAATAAGACTAGCTTGGAATAAAATTACCATGGAATAATAAAATGTAAATCGCTAGTTATGAAAGTTAATTTCCTCTTTTTCTTCTATTAGAATGGTACAGTTTGTTTTTCATGATTAGTAATATATACCAGTACAGTCAAATAGCTTATAACTATGAAATTTCAAATGACTCTTAAGACAATAAAGCATTGCCAGTTATGTTACTTTTATGCTAGAATTGTTAAGGACAAA
Organism: Erethizon dorsatum; assembly: GCA_028451465.1. NCBI lineage: Eukaryota > Metazoa > Chordata > Mammalia > Rodentia > Erethizontidae > Erethizon > Erethizon dorsatum. The sequence goes on from CM051839.1 coordinate 40,753,842, forward strand.
AAAGTCTGGGAATTGTATTAGATTCTGGTGGGGGATTGATAGAAATGTTTACTTTGTATATTTATAAAAAATATTCAAATTCCACTGTACTATCCCTTCCAACTTCCAGGTCAGCACAGTAGAGAAGGAACTATCTGATTAACTTTTTTTTTTTTTTTTTAAGAGAGGGTCTAGCTCTATAATTCAGGCTGGCCTTGAACTCGTGATAGTCCTCCTGCCTGAGCCTCCTAAGTGCTGGGATTACAGGCATGCACCACCATGCCTGGCTCAGGAACTGTCTTTCTGTTTAAGAATAATACTGTGCTTCTAAACCTATTTTATATCAATTATATTTTCTAAAGAATCATGTAATTTGCTGCGATTTCAGATATATCATTTTGCTACATGAAGTAACTAGTCCTTTAAAAAAAATTTTAAGAAACAAAGATATGCTCCTGGAAAGTTCAAAATATATCTCGAGGAAATATATTTCTGTTATATGCTTTCCATAAAACATATTAATCAGTTCACGAAAGATTGTGTACTTATCCATTCGTGATGTTAATCTTGGCACATCTCAAATTAATTTTATTCATAGGGTATTTAAAGAAAGAATAACATATTTAGGTGTCTGAGCATTTTAACTTTTCTAAGTAGTGATTTTGAAGAATCTGTAGTACATTAAAGAAATTCTTAAAGGTTTGGTGAGCAATAAAGACATCAACACCCTTTTAAATTTTACTGTAGCACTTCTCCAGACCATTAATGCATCATGTTTTAAAATCACTTACCCGTATCCTCTACTATGTAAGTACTGGGCTGCCTGAGGACCAAAATTGAACCCCATTAACTATATTCTCATAGCTCAAATCAATATCTGTATTGTCCACAGGTGGAACTCAGTAAATGTTGCTTAGGTAAGCAGATTTCATATGTATCAAAACATCATCCTCTACATTTTTTTCTGTGCTGTCCTATATAACACCAAGTGCCTCTACATAACCAATAAGCATTTGAAATACATCTACTCTGATGTTGAGTTTGGTGTAAATATAAAATATGCACTGTGTTATAAAGGTTTAGAATGTGATACAACTTGTTAATATCTTTATACCTCATTTTGAAATAATTTTAAAATATTTTTATTAAATAAATACATCATTAAAATTTAACCCATATATTTCTTTTGGCTTTTTTAATGTAGCTACTAGCCAGTCATGTATGTGGATTGCATTGGTGACTCGTACTAAATTTCCATTTGATGGTACTATTTTTTTTTTTGTGGGTACCGGGGGGTCGACCTCAGGACCTCGCGTGCCAGCAGGCGCCTGTGCTGCTGAGCGATATCACCGGCCCCTTTTTCGTATGTGGGTTCCGGGAGTTGAACTCGGGCCCTCGCGCTTGCCAGGCAGGTGCGTACGCCGCAGAGCCGTCTCACCGGCCCTGATGGTACTATTCTTAAGCAAAAATTGCCAAATGATGGTCCATAGGTTATGTCTTGCCTGTTTTTATATAGCCACCAAGCTAGGAATGGTTTTTATATTCTTAAAAAAATCATAAAGAGTCTTCTGTGCAGCAGAGACCACGTGTGACATGCAATGCCTAGGACATTTACTAACTGTCGCTCAGTGTGAAAAGCTGGCTCTTCCCCGTTGTAAAGAAGTTATGAGGTTGGAACTCAGGCTTCTTACCTTCCGGAGGCTCGTAGTTTAAGGGACATAACATTTTTGAAATTTGACGAAGTGCTAGTGTTATGAGATTTGTGTCATTCATTATATGACACAAAAGGTAACTAGGGGGGGACTTGAAAGGTGGGATGATTTGACTCCAGAGTGTGCTGATGCCTGCCTAGGATCCCTTTCAGAGAAGTACTTACTGTTGCTCCTGCTTTATAAGGGGCTACCTTGCCCTGTGACCTTGCCCAAGGTCATGCCCTTCCTAAGGTGGCCCATATCCAGTGAACAGTGCTGATGGAGGTAGAAAGGACTCACCATATCAGCCAACCTCGGAATGTTCTCTAGGGCCATGTTAGCTCCGGAACTGCTAGAACTGTGGGCCAAGACCATCCTTGGTTCTTTACCCTGACTCGGCTTCTCTCTCTTTGACCCTAAGGACTAATAAGGATTTTATGTATGGAATCCCATCCCAGATTATGCTACCTGGAATTTGCAACCTGCAGTGGACGGAAGAAACAGTAGTGGTCCACATGTTGAGTGTTAAGAAAGGAACAAAGCAAGAACAAATAAAAGCTCTGTTGGGGATTAGTGAGATTAATTACCTGATAAGTACGAATTGTTTATATTTCACATAATGGGCTAGGAGGCTGCCAAAAGGGCTTTATCCTGAGAAGAACAGGAAGCCTTTTGAGCAGGCATGTAATATAAAGAAAACAATTGCTTTAGGAGAATTAATCTAGTAGTGTGGATGTAAAGAACAGAAATTGTTAAAGCAAAATGTTTGTATTTCCCTGCCGATGTCTGATTTCATGCATTATCAGGAAATGTTGTTTCATGTATTGTTTAACTGAAATTTTATTAGTTGCAATTTAAGAACTTGAAATTATTCTGGCAGTGTATTCTTTTGGATCTTTTCTGAAGGCTGGATTAGGTTCCCTGCCTTCTAGGGTGTCTGGCCTCATCCGAAGGGCTCCCTGGCATTGACCACTCCAGGTTGTGCAAATACCAGCTGAGGCAGCTGAGCCTCCTCATGCCACTTGAGTACACAGTGACCACTTTCTTTCCCTCTTCTTTGGGGAAAACAGAGGTGCCCACAGCTAGAACCAGGAGGGAAAACAGAATTGTGTGGTCTTCTTGGATGGGTGGATACAGCAGTTTACCTGAACTGCCACACATTTCCTTCATAGTTTTACACCACTCTCTGGATGGTTTGGAAGAAAGTATTCTTATTTTTGTTGTTGTTTCATAATCTGAAGGAGTTGGTTATTTGACACTGCTATTTAGAGCTCCAGAGGAGAAGCTTTTGTTACCAGGGGTGGGAAGTGTGGCACAAGACTCTGTTTTAGAATCATCCAAACAGAGCCAGTGCCCGTGACTCTGGTAGAGTTGAAATAGCCTTCTGGCTCACCCTGAATCAGCCCTGGGCACCAGCAGGAGAAAGAAATGCTACATTTGTGTGTGCTGATCTTTCCAACCTGAGAAGTTTTATCCTCTTCTGGCTCTTATGATGAATTGGTGGATTGTAACTTAGATTTCATTTACAAAAGTAAAGATAGGCAGTGTACAATTATAGGCTTATTAAAAATAACCCTTTGAAAGGGCAGTGAAATGGTTGCTTGTTTACAGTTGGCAGATTTTCTTAGGATGTTTTATAAAAAGTAGCCTCAGGCTTGGCCGGCTTTGGTCAGAACCCCTGCAGTAAATTCAGTTTCACTTATCCATTAAATGCTACACGCTTGTGTTTCCACAGAAACAGTTTAGTAAATGTGATATTCAGAAGCACCAGCTAGAGGTATTATAGACAAGTGGGAATGTAGGATGTTTAAGTACATAGTCCTTTGGAATAAAATAAGCAAATAATAGAAGTAACTTCTTAACATGACTCAATTCCCAAGGAATGTTTGTGTCGTGAAAGTGCCTAGCAGTTTCGTAAAGAGAATGACTGCCTCTTGCTCATGGATCTATTTCTAAAGGTTGGTGCCTTTGGTTTACAAAACCCAAATTTAGACATGTATATAGTGAAATGAAGAGAGGGTGTGTGGGAATGAGTTTCTTAATTTGCATCAGAACAATTTGGTCTCTATATTTTAAATAGTATTTTCTATATACTCTATTTACTGTATCAAGGTTTACAAATTATGTTGTGTTTAGCTTTGTTATTTTGATGTAGAGATTTTTCTTTTTCTCTCTCTCTCTCTCTTTTTTGGTAGACTGGGGATTCGGGCCTGAAGTAGTACTGCAGTAATACTAGTGCCTTTGCACTGAGCTACAGTGTCAGTTTTTTAGAATTATTTTATTTTGAGACAGGGTCTTACTAAGTTGCCCAGACTGGGCTCAAACTTGAGATCTTCCTGCCTCAGCCTGCCAGACTGCTGGGATCACAGGCATATGCTACTATGTCCAACTTGGGGTTGCTTCTTATTTCCCATGTATCTTATTATTTTTGTTGGGGCTAGGATAGGATGATTACAGTTATGTAAGTCATAGTTGTGGGGTCATACTGGAAAATGGGACAGAATGGAAGGAAGAAAGGCTGTGGTAGTGTGCTGTCTTGTAGAGCTTCTAGACTGATGTTAGGTGACATCTTGGTAAACATTAGGATTGCATGCTTAAGTATCCATGACATAGTAGGGAAAAGATTCTACAGGCCTTAAATATGCCCATGTTTTTCTGATAATAGGTTGTCTGGAAAGATAAAGTCTTGGTAGTTCAAGTGCATGGGAATTATGACTAATAAAAATATTATTGGATAAGTAGAATAAAAGTAGTATCTTACATGGTTTTTACTTTAATTCAAGCATGTGAGAGATACAGCCACCTCCTGCTCCCTGATTGTTGGTCAGCAAACTTCCTTTACACCTCTGGTCTCTTCAAGCTGCTCCTCAATCAATCCTCTGTAGCTACCTTTACTAGTAGATAAGATTAGCGGCCACATCATATTTGAGTATATCTAGTGCAATCCACATATTCTGTTCTTAAGAGACTAATGCAATGTTTAAGGCTTTATGCTACTGACGTATGTTAATTCTTACAGGTAATTTGACAGTATCTGTCTCATTAAAATATAAATATAGCCATTGATCCAACAGGTACACTTCTAGAATTTATTATCCAGACATACCAAAAATGTGGAATATGTGTGTGTGTATTTTTTTTGTATATTTGTCTATTATGTGTAAACATCATATGTATATAATATTTATTTCAGTGTGGCTTACTAGTGGTAAACACTGGCTACGCCATCCACAACTATCTACTGGAAATTTATTGAACAAATCAAGGTACATAGCCATCCAGATTATTGACTGCCATGTGAAAAAGGTAGGCTAAACCCACATAGAAAGGTATGCAAGATACTTTAGATGACAGAAAAGCAAATTGGAGAACAGAGTATATTATGGGATTCAAGTTGTATAAATAAAAAAAGCTGTCTAGCTGTCTAGCTCTATTGTCTGTCACAAAATATGGGAGTAGAATTAGGGGGTAGAGGAGAGGGGATTTTCATATTTACCTTTTCTGTAGTGTTTGATTTGCTCCAGCAGTAAATATATTTATTTATAAGGTAATGTAAATTAAAATACAAAGCACTAACAGAAAAATAAAAATGTATAAAATAATGATGGCTAACATTTACAGAGTACATATAGTGGGCCAGGCACTATTTATATGACATACATTCACTCATTAAAATTATCACAGAAACCCAGCAAGGCATATCTCTTGAGAATCCCATTTTGTGCTTGATGAATCTGAGGCACATGGAGATCTTTGATCATATGACCAAGTCAATGTATGAGGAAATAGTCCAAATAACAATGTTGAGTGTAGGTATTGATGAATATTGCTGTTTATAAATGAGCTCTTCCATGTAACCAAGAAGACTATAAAACTTGTGGCTGGTTCTTTTGTGAGCAGGAAGGACGGACAAGGTGGGTTCTTTTAAATTCCATGACTTCTGTGGTGGTTCTTAGGAGTTTAATTCAAGGGAAAAAATCAGGCTTATGTAAATTCCAAAGACTTCTATTTGAGAGAGTCATTTCTAGAAAGAAAAAAATAGCTGCACTTTGGACTTTTGTAGGTATCTCAAAACAGGTGGTATATGGTCATTTTTCATAAGAACTGCCTTAGTATAGTAAGAAAGAATCCTCCTATTTTCCAAGATTATTGGTGGATTGAATGATGCTAACAAATGATTTCCCCTGTTGCAGTAGTTATCTGAGTACAAAAAGAAGAAAAACAAATTTTAAGCCAGAACGTTGAATATATTTTAGAATAGTAGTTTCTTTACTCTGCAAATATTTATTGGGCACCTCAGAAACATGCGGTTAATTTCTTATTACAACTGAATTCAAACTCCTGGCACTTAAAATCCTTCATAATCTCTTTCCTTTTTATCTGTTTCTCTACTGTTTTCCAACAAACTCCTTCTGCATCTTCTGATCGTTTTACACTATTAATACTTCCTCCCTCTCCTCCTCCTCCCCTCCCCTCCTCCTCCTCTTCCTTGTTCTTGAGGTACTGGGGATTAAACCCAGTGCCTTTATACTAAGCTACATCTCCAGCTCATTTTTGTGTTTAATTTTGCTAGGTTGCCTAGACTGGGCTCGAACTTGTAATTCTCCTGTCTCAGCTTCCCTGAGTACTGGAATTATAGGAACTTAATCCGTCTTCTTAATCCATCTTCTATAACCATTCTGTCAGGAGACAGACTCATTAAGCAGGGTGGTTCATTTCTTCATCGTGTCCCTAGTGCTTATGACAGTGTCTATAACATAGGAGGCTTAATTTGGCTGCTGAAGAAATGAGTGAATGAATACACTCTTTTTTTGTCTCCATGATCTTGCACAAAATGTAGGTTTTGCTTTTCCTTCTTCAATTTTCCAGCACCCTGAGACCAGAGTCAGTGGACTTATGGTTAGACCCTTGGCCAGCATCACTGACTTCCTGGCTCTGATGCAAAAAGACCTTGCCACCTCCTATACCCAGTAAGATGACTTTGACATTAAGGAGTATTGTGCTTCTGTATATCTGAGTGACATTTCTTATTATACTCCTTTTTAGACTACTGCAAAACACACTTATGCATTATCTACTCCGTACCTTACTATAATGGAACCATCTTTCCACTGGGAGTTAAACATGGCCTGTGGACAGATGACCTGAATTTATATCCTGATTAAAGTCTCCATGTCTCAGTTTCCTTCTCTTGGAATGAAATAGTAACCTGTGTCTTAAAATTGTGAGGACTAAATAATCTATAGAAGTACTTAGATTAGTACCTGGCATTTTATAAGCACTCAGATGTACTGGGTTGCTTGATACAAAAGCATCATAGAAGATGTTATGTCTCTTTTATGGTGAAGAAGAGAAGATAAAGGCTGGCTCCCAGATCACACAAATATCGTTGCTTGATAGCTGTTGTGGACATATTGTTAGATAGGTGAATAACAGCCCTTGAGAGAGCAGGGGGGACTGAAATCCCTTATGAGTGATTGTGGAGAGATTTACTTTATTTTTTATTCTCTTATTTATTTATTTTTTGCCATCACTAGTAATCAAACCCAGAGCTTCAAGCATGCCAGGCAAGCTCTCTCCCACTGTCCACCTCCTCAGCTCTTAAGACTTCAATTCCTCTCTCTTTCTTCTTAGCAGGTCCACTAGTTTATTAAACAATTATTGAGCTTTTATGTGTGTTAGGCATTATTCTAGGTCCTGGTGACATAGTAGGGATCAAAACAGAAGATGATGCCTGCCTTCGTGAAGATTGTTTTTTTTTTTTTTTTGTGGGTACTGGGGGGTCGACCTCAGGACCTCGCTCGCCAACAGGCACCCGTGCCGCTGAGCGATATCACCGGCCCCTTTTTTCGTATGTGGGATCCGGGAGTCGAACTCGGGTCCTCGCGCTTGCAAGGCAGGCGCTTACGCCACTGAGCCATCTCACCGGCCCAGATTATGTTTTAATTACAGGTGAAATATAAGTGTGTGAGATGGTAGTAGGGTCATAGAGAAGAATGAAGCAAGAGAGGAGGGCTAAGGAGTGATATACATGTGCATGTGTGTGTGTGCATGGCCTCTGTGTGTGTGTCTGTGTGTGTCTAGTGTTGTGAGCTGCAATTTTAAATGCGAGCGTTAGGGGAAGACCTTACATAGTGTGGCCCATTGAGAAGAGTCCTGAAGGAGGTAAAGGAACAGCCACGACAACATCTGTGGTTGAGCTCTCTAAGCAGAGGGTTCAGGAGGTACAAAGGTCCTGAATCCTGGAATTCAGGGGGAGAGGTCAGGATGGGGAGAGAAATTTGGGCTTTCAGTACACACATAGTATCTAAAATGTTGAGATTGTGTAGAGAATGATTTGGAAGCTCTCTTGGCCTTCTCACAACACTTTCTGCCTTAGCTTCTCTTTCCTTTTCCTTTTCCTTTCCTTTCCTTTCCTTTCCTTTCCTTTCCTTTCCTTTCCTTTCCTTTCCTTTCCTTTCCTTTCCTTTCCTTTCCTTTCCTTTCCTTTCCTTTCCTTTCCTTTCCTTCCCCTTTCCTTTCCTTCCCCTTTCCCCTTTCTCCTTTCCCCTTTCCCCTTTCTCCTTTTTCCTTTTTCCTTTTTCCTTTTTCCTTCCCTCCCGTCCCCTCCCCTCCTCTTGCCTCCTTACCCAGAAAGTCAAGGTGTCTTGACAGTTATCATTTGGCTTGGGAGTGTGAAGGAGGCACATTCTACTTTTCTTTTCTCTCTTCGAGATGTAATCAGAGTAAACACTTATGTTAGTGGGGGGGGTCTTCTCAGTGTGGGGTTGTGATTAGATCATGGTCTAAACAGAAAGCAGCTTATTTTTATGTCCCTTTTGTGGGCAGTATTTCTTTTGCATCAACTATATGTCAGTTAAGATCCTCCCCCCCCCAGCATCAGTTAATAATGTCCAATTTTGAAAAATAGATAAAATAGATAAAACATTTTTAGTGCTTAGCAGGATGGCTTTTTTTTTTTCTTGACTATTATCTCTCAAAACAAAAGTATCAGTAACCCTTAGAAGGCAGCTTCATTGCAAGAGCTGAAAGCATTAATAAAAGTTTGTATTAATGCATCATTAATAAATCATTAGTGGGTAAGAAATTAGATCTTCCTTTTCCTGAAGTCTTGTATTGTGTCTCCATGCTCTATTGGTCTAGGGGTCAGGAAGCTCTTCAAGTTTTAGGTCAGATGATAACGTGTGGTATTTCCACTCTGGAGGAATTGGCTGATTCTTATGCACCCAGAGTAATCTGCCTACCCCCAGATAAGCTAGTTAGCTGATGTGGATCATGAGGGTATCTTTTATTTTCATGTACAGTTCTTGAAGTCTATCAAATGTGAGAAGTTTATATACAGAAGGGAAGGGGTTTGGCTCTTGCTTGGTAATACAACTTCAGCATGAGTAAGTGAGGGAGGGTGGATTCATTAAAACTCATTTTTGCTTAGCCTTGGGTGCCTAATAGAAGAGTTTTGTAGCAGATATGTTTTCCTGTTTGGATTCATCTTAGCATAGGGTAAAATTAGAAAATGTTATTTAGGTAGCCTAGCAAAATCTAAAATATTTCCTTTGGATAATCCCTAAATAACTTCAATATAGACAAATGAAAATGTTTTTATTGATAATAAGACTTTTAAAAAATTAATGGCCATATTTAACTCAGATGTAACAGCACATACTTTTAAATTATTATCTTCTGAGCAGAATATTCCAGTAAAACCCCACTGGCCTTTCAGAAAACAAATATTTCCATCCCAGTTGGAATGCAGGGAATATGAATAACAGTTAGACACAAGGGGGAGGGAAATAGGGCTTTAATTCTTTCTCCTCTGACACTGCTTTTACTTCCTGTTTCCATGTTCTCTGTGAGGATCAGAACCGGAGGAGTGTTTGAGTCTTAGCCACTGAGTAGCTGATCCTTTAGCAAGGGTTCAACAGAAGGTACCACTAAAGGGAATATTTTATTGGATCTACTCTGGATGGCTTACTCCAAAAAGTCTGTTAGCATTTTGGTAGAGAGGTAGCTAAGACCCTCTTTGGCTTTCTTGACTTCCAGCCCATTCTCCTAGGAATTTTTTATGGGTACTTTAGAGCCTATAAACTTTATGTTGCTTCTGACAACATAATGAAGCCACGTTGTGCAGGACCGCTGCCGAAGACTATTTGGGATTGGATTTCTTATCCTGACCCCTTCCTAAGCACACTCCCTTGCCCACTGGTCTGCTCTGTAGATTGCTCACCCTCTGAAAGGTCAGCTTAGGGCTGCTTACTGTCAGCCATTGCAGGCTGGTTTTAGTTATATTTCATATCTCCTATAGGTTAGAGGGAATGTAAATGACTTCCTGTGGCTTCCAGCCTGAGTAAGGAAGTAAAAGTGAAACTTTCTTGAACTTTATAACTTGACGAAAACCATTGTAAGAGGTTCTGCAATTGATATTAATGGAAGTTAAAAGCAAGCTTTTAAATGATAGTCAATACAGGAAATATTCCCAAGAATAATGTAAACTTTATACACTCATATTAAGGGAATGGATCAGTGTATCTCTGTATAGCCCCTAATGTTTTATGCATGTATGTTTTATATTAATATTTAGTGGGTCAGGAATTAGCATTATGTAAATGTAAATCATCAACATCTAATATTACTTGAAATGTTCACAAACTTTGAAGATTGTAAACTATTTTTGTTTAGTGAATGATCTTATCAAATTGGTGTTACTTATTTTAAATGCATTTTATTAGGAGATCTAAGGATACCTATTTTCATCCTCAGTTAGGATTGACTTGGTATTTTGTGTATGAATGGAGGAAATGTGACCAACAGAATTGTCAAGCAGAGGAGGGAACAGGATGTCTTGAAGGAACCCCAAGAGCTAATCTTTTCTTAGACAACAAGAGATTGAAGATGGAAACTTTTAGCAAGATCTCTTAAATTATTCAGTGATTTCCCCAGCAGCATTTTACTTCTTGCTTATGTGTTTGTTTCATGGTTGACTTTATTCATGTCGTGTATTGCTGTTTTTCTTTGTTCAGGAGTATGAAGAAAATTTCATTAAAACACAACGCAGAATAGAACTCATTGGCCATGCTTCACAGAATATTCATTGCCTAATTGGCCCAGTTTCCTTTACTCCCATTTAAGCAGTGTGGCAGATAGAATCGGGATTTCCCCAGCCATTCAGCAACATTTATTAATCTTTTTATTATTATTATTTTTTTGTGTGGGTACGGGGGGTCGACCTCAGGAACGCGTGCGCCAGAGGGCGCCCATGCCGCTGAGCAATATCACCAGCCCTTTTTTCTTATGTGGGTTCCGGGAGTCGAACTCGGGCCCTCACGCTTGCCAGGCAGGCGCTTACGCCGCTGAGCCATCTCACCGGCCGTATTAATCTTTTTAAATGTAAATGTAACCATAGAATGAATATAGCTCAGAGAAATCTGCTAAGCTTGATGTCATTGCTTTTATTCCCACAATTGGGCTGTGGACTTCTTTCCATTCAGTTTTTAAATTTGAGAGGTGCAGTTAGTTTTAATCATACAAACTATATACTTTAATATTCTATCTGTTGGTCAAACAGGTATGGTACTTAAGTCTAAGAATCTATGCAGAGTAGGTAGGATTTTTTTTTTTTTTTTTTGTGGGTACCGGGGGTCGAACATAGCACCTCGTGCGCCAGTAGGCGCCCTTGCCGCCGAGCGCTATCACTGACCCTTTTTTTGTATGTGCATACTGGGAGTCGAACTCAGGACCTCGCTCTTGCCAGGCAGGTGCTTATGCTGCTGAGCTATCTCACCAGCCCAGGATTTTTAATCTTCCAGTTTCCCAATTAAAATGTTGGGCTGAAATAGCCCTGTCTTTTTAATTTTAATTCTATCCTTTAGTATCTTTTTTTTTTCTTTTGGTGCTGATGATGATAGTCAATTACTTTATAACATTCGGGTTGTTGTAGTGATAAAAAGATCTATTAGGGAATATTCTGCACTGTAAATCTCAAGACAGTTCTGAAGCTTTATTTTCTGTATAATCATTTTTGTAGTGCAATAAATTAATTTTAGTTTATGTCTAGGGGTTTTACTTTTAGAGCATTCACGAACAATCCTTTCCTTTGTCATAAATTGCTAGTATCTATCCAAGACTATGAGGAGATTAATATCTGTATGTGGGATAGCAACAATTCTTGAATTTTAGTTTTACAGTAGTTTTTATATGATAGTGAAATTTATGTATATATGTTGAATGAACTAATTGAAATTTAGGACTAGGACTAGTGAGTGCCTAGGACTCACCTGGAAATTGTTCAACATTAATAAAGGAACATTAACTGTTTCTAAGTGAGTGAGAAGTCTTATCAGTATCATGCATGGCAAAAAGATAAAGGTAGTTGTCTTTGGTTGGTGGGAAATGCCTAATAAAATAGAAATTGAATAGAAATTTGAAAAACTACAACTTTTCTTACTAAGTAATAATAGCATTTCCAATCATTGTTGCCTGAGTTTCTCCAAGGTAATAATTATTTGGGGGGCAGAAAACCAGAGACCAGTGTCAGCACAATTCTGTTCAAAGGGATCTTTGTTTCTGTACTTTAGAGTTCATTGTCTTGTATTTCACAAATCATCATCTAAATCTTTTCCCATATGTTTCTTGCTATATACTATAAGAATTCAGATGTGCTGTATTATTGGTTATGGTGGTAGGAGTTGTAGACCTATGATTTTTTTTTTTTCTCCTATCACAGTTTTATCAATACCTTCTTCCCCCGTAGCAATTTCCAGGTTGAGGTAGGGTTGCATTGGGGTGAATTATAAATCATGTTGAGTTATACAAGAATCTTCTGTTGCTTTCCTTGGTCATCACATTTTAAGGTTGCAAGGTTGTATTCTTTGACTACCTTTGATTCATGTCATCATTTTGTGTCTGCCTTTGTTTTGTCATTTCTACATATTCTCCCATGTTACTTCTTCCCCCACCATGGTATTGATGGTTTTCTACCTGAATGCTAATGCCTATGTAGTAGCTTTGTCATTTGCTGGAAAATTTGGGCATCCGTTATGTGCCTGGCATTTTTCCGGACTTAGGACAAACAGTGACAAATTCCTTGCCTTCCAGAAATTAATCTTCCAGTGGGAATGGAAGAATGGTAAGGGGTGGGAATAGATTTCTGCTACACAAGCAGTTAAATCATTGTGAAACTTCAGACCATGATAAGTGCTCTGAAGGAAATAAACAAGGTAACGTGATTCAGATGAATAGGATATCAGTGGGGGTGCTTGAGGAAGAGTAGTAAAGGAAGGTGTGTTGGTAATGTGAGAAGGCCTGAGTGATGAGAAGGAGCTACCATGGGAGGAACCAGGGAGAAGAAATGTAAACCAGGGAAAGTAGGAAGTACAGGGGCCCTGAGCAAGAATAACAAAGGCAACATGGAGGAAAAGGAAGGACACTAGAGCAACTGGAGAATAATGAGTAAAAGGGAGAGTGGAAGGGGATGAGGTTGGAAAGGTAGGGAGAGGCTGGCTTAGGGAGGCTTAACAGACCACAGAAACAGTCTTAGAAGTAGAGGTTGAAGTGAAGGAAAGTGTATTGGTCAGCTTTCCCACTGCTGGGACAAAATACTACATACTTATGAATTAAAAGAGGAGAGATTTATTTTGCTCATGGTGTCAGAGGGTTTAGTCCACCATTTATTGGCTCCAAGGCAGAAGCAGCATGGCAGAAGGGTCTGGTGGAGGACAGCTATTTAACCCTTGGCAGCCAGGAAGCAGAGAGAAGAAGGAACCAGAGACAAGAACATACCCTTCTAGGTCATAACCCTGGTGATCCACCTTCTCCAACCAGTCCCCACCTCCTAAAAGTCCGTTTAGTTCAACCTCATCATTACATCCATTCCCTGATGTGTATAGAAGCACCCTGCTATCCAGTCATCTTCCAAATGCAGCACCCCTGAAGCTGTGAGGCTTTGAAGGGATATTTTTGATTTAAACCGTAATAGTTAGTTACTGGGGAATTCTCTCTGGGTCAGCAGCTCTGAGGGATGGAAGATGGAGAACTGGACCAGAGAGAGGAGTTGGAGATGTAATACATCCCAAGAAAGGTCCCTCTCTGTCTTATGGCAGTCTTAAGGTTGGGATGGCTCTTCATAATCGTCCCTCTTTTTGGGAGAAGGAGGTCAGGACTTTATGGGCATGTAAAGACTGTTGTGGAAGGTAGGCGTGAGCTTCACTGAGATCGCTCCCCCTAGCCAAGACAGCTCTCGGGCAGAGAGCCATTCCTGGAGAAAGGACCCAGCTGAGAGCCAGCGACCTCCAGCAGTTCCAGCAGCTGGGAGACCAGTGTGTGAGTCTGAAGAGTGGGACCACAACATCTACTGCACTGTGGGGCAGAACTGAGTCCTGAGGATGCAGCTTGTTTACAGTTACAGCCTTAAATACTTACTGAATAATTGAGATGGCAACAGATCCAGTTACACATACACATAATTATATATGGGTTAATGAAAATATTAACATGTGTGTGGAACAGAGAGTATTCAGCATCAAACAGCCTGATTCTTGCTGAGGGCAAGGCTGAGGGAGGACAGGAAAAGCAGAATAGGAGATGAATTGGAAAATAATTTACATATTTTTAGCCTTCCTTCTTCTCCCCTCTTTCCCTCTTTTGTTCTAGCTTATCCCTTTACCATTTTTTTCAAATGTGTGCATCCTTATGTATTTTTGTTTCTTTGTCTCTCATCTGTATGTTTACCTGTGTTCTTTTTTCTTCCATGGTCTTTTTTTTTTTTTGCAGGGGAGGGTGCAGAACCAATTTTGAGACACTGAGGGTTAGAAATCCATCTAACCTTTTCATACATAAAGCAGTGCTAATTTGTGGATGGCAGCATAAAGTGTTAGGCAAGGGTAATATGGGTTTGGGAGACACTGTAGGGTTGGGAAGTTGGTGATTCCCTGACTGAATTGTGGAGCTAGGTGTTAAAGGGAAGGGGAAGTCTGGGCATCAGGAACTGGAAGAGGATGAGTTCTGTTCTGCGGAGGATGCTCCTGAGGAGCCTTGTAGGACAGCCCTGTGAAGATGGGCCTCCACCTGCTGGAGGTGTTTAGAATGAGAACAGATGCGAGGCTGTAGATCTGAATTTTAGGAACGTGCTTGCAAGGATAATTGGGCAATAGATGGAGGTTACTGTGCTATTTCCAAATTGAAATACACAGAACTGAAAGTATGTCATTTAATTGGAAAGTAGTGGAAAGCTGTTTTCTCACATCATTAATGATGGGCATACTTAGAAAAGAGAATTCTCCTCCTTCCCTTAGGACTTCTAAGCTCTTTTGAGTGAGCTTGTTTAGCAGATGAAGTTCCAAGAAAATACTGTGTAGAACTCCTTGTGAAGGACACAAGTAATGTAATAGAGCCTTTTATTTTACCTCATGATGCTTTTGGGTGGCAAGAGTTTCGGACTGCTTTGCAGTTAACATAGTTTTGATAGATGACCATGGAGTGCAGAATCTTCTGGAAGGGTTTTTTAGATTTAAACGTGAAAGCACTGAGTCTTCAGTAATTAAGAGAATTAAATGCTTTTCCTTTGCTAAGTCTGATCTACCTGGTGTTGGTTCTATTTGAAATTTTTTTCTATTTTTTATTTTGTAAATATGAGCATTATCCTGTCATAGCACTATAGAAGTATTAATTTTTTTTTTTTAATGTGGGTACCGGGAGTCAACCTCAGGACCTTGCGCTTGCCAGCAAGCGCGTGTGCCACTGAGCAATATCACCGGCCCTTTTTTTTCCTTTATGTGGGTAGTGGGAGTTGAACTTAGGACCTCACGCTTGCCGGGCAGGCTCTTATGCCTCTGAGCCATCTCACCGGCCCCCTAGAAGTATTAATTTATGTATTGTCTTGTAACAGAGGACCATTTAAAAATTACGTGTTTTTATGTGAGATTCTCTATGATAATTGAATCAAGAAGGGATATGGGAGACAGAGAGCTTGGTGATTTAATATTTCATCTTAAGGGCAAAGAGAATATAAATATCCCATTTGCATTTGGCTGCTTTTCTGTTACTGACAAAAACTATCAGAAAGTACCTATTTTCAGCTGGCAGGTGGACATTGAAAGAATTCTGGAGTTTCTTATTTCTTATAAACTGTATGCCAGATAAAAAGCTTTAGAGAGTGAAAGGTTTCCTTGTTTAGTCACAAGACAAATTCACTGTTTGCTTTAGCAGACTGTTTGCTATTACCGTTGCCTAACTCTGTGTTAATTCTGAGTTGGAAAGCCATGTCCGTCAGTCCATTTTAGTCACTAGTGCTCCTGAAAAGGGGACTGACAATTTTTTAGGCTATCAGTTTTTTCATCCTAATGGGTTAACCATTTGAATTGAATTTTTTATTGATGGCCTGGCTTTCCCTTAAGATGGTTTCTGACCACAGCCCCCAGAAAATGACACATGAGGCTAATTGATGTTTATAGTCAGTTAGAAAACCTCCTGTCGGCCATTTTATGTGGCTATTGCACTGCCAGGGGTTTCCCTCCTGTTTATTATAACCTAGTAATGATTCATAACAGAATATCTTGGAACATAGAAAATGGTTACTGCATGCTTAAAAATATATTTTCCTCCCCTTCAGTTAACACATGGATAAAAATCTCATGTGAGAACTGATGATATTATTGCACTCAAGGCAAGGGGAGAAAAGGTAAGGATTCTTCATAAATTCCTGAGCTCTGTTTCAGAAAGGTCACGATTGGTTCAAACTTGAAGAGAGTGCTGGTGCTCCCGGCTAGTTCTCAGGTGAATTTTGTGAACATTGTATTATATATGTCATATGTATTTTTGCTTCCTTGGAAACTTCTGTTAATCTTGGAGTTTCATACTTTGAAGCTATTTTTTTTTTTCTTCCACTTCTATTATGCTTTAAAATCCTTTTAAGTTATAATCATTTAAGTAATTTGGTATTTGTGTGCACAAATACCTGCATTAAAAATAAGAAAGGGGCATAATAAAGCCCCTTAAATTAAAACATGTGAAAGCTTGGCATAAAGTCTCACCAGTATGGATAAGAATACAGTCATGTGACACAAGACTGTAGTTCCAGCTACTTTGGTGGCTGAGGCTGGGGGATCCTTGAGCCCAGGAGATCCAGGGGCCGGTATGGACAGTGTAGCAAAGCCCAGTCTTAAAAAAAATATTTCTTATTGAGAAGTCAGGCTGAAGGCTTTTTTTCCTGAACAGTCATGTTAAAAATATATACAAAGCATAGTAGGAATTGAGATGGTTGGTGTGACTCTACATGTTTGCAGATTCAGGAAGGAAAGTGATTCTAGGAGTAAGCTTGTGTTTCCTACATCAAAGATGTGATGAAAATCATCTTTTAAGCAGAGTAGAGAGCCTAAGGAAATTTTAGGATTATTATGAAAAAGATAGATTAAAATTTTATCAACTTTGTTGTTAACAAAAAAGAATATAAAACATTTTCTTTAGTACCACAGCTGTTTGGATATTACTACAGAGAACTGAAAAAAGACACAGATTAAAACTAGTAAGGTATACTGGGAGTACTCTTTTTGTATATAAAATCCCCATTATTTGGACTTTGTTATTTATTTATTTATTTATTTATTTATTTATTTATTTTCTGGGTACTGGGGGGTCGACCTCAGGACCTCGCGCGCCAGCAGGTGCCTGTGCTGCTGAGCAATATCACCGGCCCTTTTTTTTTTGTATGTAGGTTCCGGGAGTCGAACTTGGGCCCTCGCACTTGCTAGGCAGGCACTTACGCTGCTGAGCCATCTCACCGGCCCTGGACTTTGTTATTTAAACATGGAAATATTTTGATAAATTCTTCCCATTTTAAAAGTCAACTTTATTTACATTTTAGTACCAAAAATGTTTAGAATTAAGTGCATTTTAGTGACTTAGCATTTGTTTTTCATTTTAATTTTTAAAAAATTATCATTTGCACTGAAGAGAATGAGTAAATGCCAGTGAAATGTTTATCATGGTACATATCTAGAGACATCTATTACTTATTCTAGTACATGGACAATTTTTATGATCATATTAACATGAAGTTAAAATGCCCCTATTCCATACTCTTTGGGATATTATCTGATTTTGTTTTCTACAATTTTTAAAAAAATAATTTATGGGCTTAACTTACTGTCTTCCACAGTGTGAGTCATAAGTTAAATGTCTATTCAAATGGTATAGGGTAATGTGAGAGATTCTTACATGTGATAGTGTTTTGAGAAAACCATTTGGAAGATACTAGGAGAAAAACTGAGCTGCAGTTTGGAAAGGCTGCGGGACTGGGAGAACTTTGGTTGTTGGCTTTCTGTCTGCGTCTTTCTAAAGAGAGTCAACAGAGTGAGGGACTCTGTTCAGAGGCCTGCACAGTCAGCTGCACCAGCTCTGGGAGAAGAAAAGCAGGCTGCCCTGTGAGGAACCCGCCACCCTGGTGGGACAGAGCGGGCCCTGCTCCTCTAACTGCCACAGCTTTGCATTATTTGAAACTAACCTTAAGACTTTGCTTTGCTAGTTTATTTTTAGAAGTAATGGCAGTGTAGCATGTTGAGCCCTGGATGTTATTTCTAGACAGGCGACCAATGTTATTTTTTCTCAGAAATAGAATTTCAGGATTTCAAATGGACTTTCTGGTAAAGCTTTCTGCAGTTTTTCCAGTAACTGAGACTTTCTGGGCAGAAAGGAGAGATGGGAAGCCCTACGCTTTCTTGCTTCCAGCTGACCGTGCTCTCAACACTGTGACTGAAGGGTTATGGAGCAGATACACCATCTTCCTTGTCCCTTACTCTGGAGAGTCCCCTGGTATCCAAAGAAGAAAGAACCATTCATTCTTTTCAGTCATTTTTCTTCCAACTTACTAAAATTTAAATTGTAATTTTGTGTGCAACACCTACTAGATTGTCCATGGGGAGTGTATTTGTGTTTATAACTTTTAACCTACATATCTATTACTTTGCCTAAGAGATTTGGAGACATACATAGACACACAAGGCTGGAATGTATGAATAGTAACTTTTTGTGTGTATTTTAGTATGTTATTTATCACATCATTTGGTATGGATACGTGTACAGAGGAAATGCACTTAGATTCATTTAATTTTTAGAGATAGTTTTCAATATCCTCCTGATTAAAATCTTTGCCTATAGTCTCTCCTTCTCTGGTTCTGTACTCCATCATCAACCCTGTTTTTCTAAAATGATGATAACTAGCATGTTTGTATTGGTTACTGTATGCCAAGCACTGTTCTGATTGCTTTTATATGCTAATCTTCCAACTAGCTCACAGAGTAGATGCTATCGATATTTCTCATTTTACAGAAGAAACTGAGGTACAGCAAAGCTAAGGAGCTTGAGTGTTGGGGTGGTATTTGAGCCCAGGTAACCTAACTGTAGACTCTGAACACTTAACCATTAGGTTTTACTGCCTTTCGATCAAAATCTAGTCACCTGACCCTCTGATTAAAACCTACATTTCCTTCAGCGGAAAGTCCTGTGTAGCACAAGATTAGCTTGTTAGCTCTTTTTGGTTTTCCTTGATCCACATTTGTCCACAGGCAAGTACCTCAGATTATTTGCTGTTCTCCAAACTCTTCAAATAATTTTTATAGACTCTGTATGTGGATTGTGCTATTCCTTTTGTCTCAAATTTACTATCATTAAAGCCCAGGTCAAAGTTCACCCCTTTTATGCACTGTAGAGAAATGGTACATTTTTCTCAGTTGTGTTCCCACAGAGCTTACAATGTGACACTGTTCTGGGGCTTCTTTTGTTATGCAGTGTTGGCATTGAGCTGTGCTGTTCTGTCCTTCTCAAAGATTCTTGAACACATGGATCTTTCTCCTTATCGTTGTCTCCTCAGCACACCTAGTACAGAGAGGCCTGCTTCAGAGAGGCCATAAGAGAAGAAGTGTCAGTATTTGAGTTCAACGTTGATTCAGTTTTATATCATAGATTGAAAGAAGGTGGAAGCAATCCACATCTGGCTCCAGATCCCTGTGGCGAGAAGTGTCTTGTGCCTGTTACTGATGTACCCTGTCCCTTCTGATTTCACCAGAGTGTCTAGCAACCAGAGTCAACCCTCTGCCATGCCTCTGTTTCCTCAGTGCCACTCTGTGGCAGCCTGTCTCGTTTTCAGTCAGAATTTCCTGTGCAGGTGGTGGAGGATTTTGAAAAGCTTAAAACCGAGCCATTACACCCACTTGAAGTAGTTTCTCTCTGTCTTCATATGATAAGAGGTGGGTGGGAAAGAATTAGGGCACACAGCCCATGATTTGGCATTGAGATCACCAATTAAATGTCATGAATTGGGTAAGATAAAACAGACTAGTTGTGCTTAGAATATTTGCTCCTCAGATTTCTGTTCATTGTAATTTAGAAAGTCAGTTTTCAGAAGTCAGATAGGCATTGAGTAATTCCCTGTTACTCTCTTTTATTCTGTTTTCTGGATTACGGATCACCTGCCTCAAGTGAATTTAGGGTAGCTGGCACATGATTGAACATGTGAAACTAAGAGCCTTTTATTTCTCGAGTAAAACAGAATCCAGTCAGCTTTATTACAGTCACAGAGCTCCATGTACTCTAGGTCTTCTTTGATCCAGTGAGGCTCTGATGACTCATTTGACTTTAAATGAAAAATGTCTGAGTTAACATTTATTTAGAGTACTAATATCACAGGAAAACTTTTCTTGTATTTACTGAACAAAATGCTAAGATGATATAATTCCTAATTGTACATAAGATAAATACCAAATTAAGGGCTTTTCATGAGTTCAGCAGAGAAAGAGAGAGAGAGAGAGAGAGAGAGAGAGATTGATTATGTGAGGATGTTAGGTCCTTGAATTGGAGTACAAGAGAAAAAAGGAAAGTGAACCCTGTTTATAATTGCTAATTTTTTGTGTGTTGGAGTAGAAGTTAAGGGGTGAATGGCACTGACATAAATTAGGGATTTGAATTTCAAAACATAAATTTTGGATTTGTGTAAAAATGGCAAATGCTAACATTCTGTAACTTAGGAAAATTAATGGAACTACCATTTTTAATTCAATTTATGAAAATTTGAGTGTATACTTTTTCAAATACCTTTTTAAGACAATTTAAATGTTTTGAAGAAATTGTTTTGTTAAATGAATACATTACAACAAATATTTCTGTTTTTCCCATATCAAAACAGCTAAAACACTTAGCTTGGTTTCCATAATGGAGAATTTCATGTGTGTAATCTAAGTCTTGCAGTCATGCTGTCTTAGTTTTCTGTTGCTATCACATAATACCAGACCATGGGTACTCTATAAAGAAAAGAGGTTTATTGAACTCCCAGTTCTGGCAGTGTAAGAGCGTTGTGCTGCCATCAGCTTCTGGTGAAGACCTCGTGGCAGGTGGCATCACGTGGTAGGAGCACACACAGGACAAGAGGAAGCATAAGAACCAGCCAGAAAAGCCAAACTCACTTTACAACAACCCACACTGTGGTCACCAGTCCAGTTCCTCAAGACCTAACTTACTCCCACAAGGTGGGTATTGGTGGATGATGCCCTTGGAGACCACCCACTCGACCACACCTCTTCAAGATTCCACAGCTTCTTAATACTGTTCTATTAGGGACTAAACATCTATTGGATGAACTTTTAGGGTTCTAACCATATCCAAACCATAACGTTCTGTAAAGCATTATCATCTTCTATCATGGAAATATGGAAAAGGAAGCTCAGAAATTACAGAAAGGAGGGGATAGAGTGGTATTCAAACTCAGGCCCATACTCCTTTACCAAATGCATTTTGATATACACTGGGTAGAATTTCAGCTTTGAATACCAGCATCTTTTGAGCTGGTAGGAAAGCAAATACAGCAGAATTATAAAACCAATCAAAATGGAAATGGAAAAGGCTGTTTTTAAAAATTGAATATATCATCTGAAATATTTAAAACAAAGGTCATCTAAATAAAAGATTTATTCGTATTTCAGGTATTATTTAAACCTCAAAAGGTTTTATTAAATGATGAATTCACCAGGTTTCTCCCCATTATTGTTGCCCCCCACTTTAGTATCACTTATTTCTTTTTCTTTTTTTTTTTTTTGTGGGTACCGGGGGTCGACCTCAGGACCTCGCGCGCCAGCAGGCACCCGTGCCGCTGAGTGATATCACCGGCCCCTTTTTCATATGTGGGTTCTGGGAGTCGAATTCGGGCCCTTGCGCTTGCCAGGCAGGCGCTTATGCCGCTGAGCCATCTCACCGGCTCCTAGTATCACTTATTTCTATAGAAAGGAATGAACTCAGGATAAAATTTGAGGTGATCGTTTGTTCCTTGGAACTGTCCCAATGTTTTCTATAGTTAGTGAATGGTCTCATATCACTCTGTGTTTGTATTAAAGATGGAAAGTATATAGTAGATCTCACTTTCATTATTTATACTGAAATATACATAATAGATGGGAGGAAGGAAAAGAAAGAAATATGTTAAGCTTAAATATAATTAGCAAGAAATCTGAAAGTTTGCTTCAATAAGTACAATCAGTATGGAGCTGAGAGATACCTAGATCTTCTAGTACTCCCTTAACTTAAGGAATAGTTACAGGAAAACTGTGGAGATCTTTGTGCTTCATTCTTTTTGACTCTTAATTTAGGGTAATGCTCTTTGTGACCTACTTATCTGACAGGGAGATGGGGAAGATTAATTAGCCCCTGTCAGCCAAGCACCCAGTGCTGCCTAGAGAAAAAAGTTCCATAAATCACATGCATCACTAAGAGGCCTTCATCTGTGTCTAGTCCTGAATAGGGTGGTGGTGTCACTCATACCCAATGGGAGTCACCCACATTCAGGCCAAGGACGGGTTTCCTGTGACTCACATAGAACTTGTTCTTCTGGTTCTTTCTGACTAGGTAGATTTCTCCCTGATATTCCCTTCTTCCCCTTTCTTTTACTGCTCTACCAATAGTATCTTATAGGTTTTCCCTAAAGATATCTTGCATCTCACATGACATCTAAGCATCTATTTCTATGTAACCTCGCCAGTGACAAGAACTTAAGCATCTTGTGAAACTGGGAACAGTAGAAGGGAAATCTTCAAGCCTGAAGTGAATAGGCTTCCTTCTAACAGATTTATTTCATAGTCTGTAGCTTATTTTCTTGGAAATTTTTATTTCCATATTAAAACAAAGAATAAAACATATTATGTCCAAAAAGGAAATCTCAGTCACTATGAGGTGTGATAGGATTTTCATACAGGATTGTTATCTGGAAGTTTTCCTTGGAATGTGAAGCCTTTGACGTTAAGGTTGTTAGGTTTATTAGTGACATTTGTAGTTACGTCTAATCATCATTCTTAATACATTCCCCTTGGTTTGAACCACTGGTGGTACTGGTGGTACATGTGTGACTGTGCCATCTGGCAGTTTGTACCACCCCATTAGGCTGTTCCGTGCCACCCAAGGGGACAGTTGTGCATGTGCCACTGGTGGTTCAGCCCTGCCTGGCAGCCAGATATATGAATTATGGCCCCTTCGTGAATGAGTTAATCCCTAAGTAAATCTTCCTTAACCTTTTTATTGAATTGTATTTCATTAGTTTTTGGAAAGGAGCATCAAACATCCAATATTACTAGTTCTTTCTGGTATATATTAAAGGTACATTCTAAAGTGTTCCTTAACTGGTCTTCAAAATAAATCATTGTAAGTGTAACAACGAGGCCTTCTTTTCCTTTCTTCCTATCTTCATTTCTTCATTGTTTTTCTTTTTATTCCTTTCTAAATGAATTGGATTTGGTTATCTTTGGTCTTAAAAAAACTAGTAAATTACTATGAATTTGATCTTATGAAGAAAGCTGTATACTAAATGTTTCTAAGAAATTAGATTTTTTATTGTAATGAACATTGGTGATTCCTTGATTGCCCTTTAATTTTTATTTTACATTTAGAGATTTGGTTAAAAGTTTTTATGTCTTCAAATGAAATTCATCAAAATTCAATTATGTAGCTTTTTGAAAATTTGCTTTTTCTCTAAGGATATGACTTATGATTTCTCTGTTGTCTTTTATATGTTATTGTAGTTTTTGTTGTTGTTGTTTTTTGAGACAGGGTCTCACTATGTAGTTCAGGCTAGCTTTGAACTCCCTATATATAGCCTAGGCTGGCCTTGAATTCATGGTAATCCTCCTGCCTCACCTCCCGAGTGTTGGGATTACAAGTGTGTGGCACCACACTCAACTGTTATAGATTTTTTAACCCAGAATGTTATTTAGAGACTGAGGAGTATATGAGTAATTCTAGTGGTAGACATAGAGGAAAAAATTACAAAAGAAAAAAAAAAAGAGAAAGAAAGAGACAGAGATGGGGGGGAGAGAGAGAAAGAGAGAGAATGGGCCAAGGAGAGATGTGCATTTAAAAAAGAAGAAGATGTGTTAATAGAGAAGAGGTTAAGAGACTAAATTTTGACATGTATTAGTAATCCTAAACTGCTTTCGATTTCACCCACTATTTATGTTGTGGTCATAAAGTAAATTGCATATCTTATGCCAAGCCCGTGAGCCTTAATTAGGTCTTCAGCATTAACAACCTTTCATACTTTTTTTTTTTCTTCTGTCCATTCTTCCATCAAATTATGCAGTTCTCTGTGATGTTGTCCCACAAGAATCCCACATCAGCATTATGTGAATGGCAAGAGTGTCAGGGATAAAATACAGTAATACCAAGGCACAGTACATAGTGTGTTACTCCCTTAACATCAAGCATAAGCACAAGATAGACCTCTGCTAGAGCATTCAGGACTGATTGCCATGGTAGGGGTCGTAAGGGCTGGACTATGGGGCCTCTGGGTGCTGGTTACATGGTTGTGTGTTGACTTCATGAAAG
This sequence comes from Erethizon dorsatum, assembly GCA_028451465.1. Classification (NCBI taxonomy): domain Eukaryota; kingdom Metazoa; phylum Chordata; class Mammalia; order Rodentia; family Erethizontidae; genus Erethizon; species Erethizon dorsatum. The sequence goes on from CM051839.1 coordinate 40,778,357, forward strand.
ATCATTCTGAATATACTTGGAACATTTGCAATATTCTGCTTGTATTTTGTGCTTGAAAACTGCTTTGTAAAATATTGTGCTAGTGCAATGCCCTTGGGCTAAATATACTTTATCTGTGCCTAGACCTTTAAGAATCATAGAATCATGGAAATGAAAAAGATGTTAGCCAAGTCTCTGATGTCAGGAGGAGGCATAGATGCCTGAAAAGCTCTGGAGTCTTGTAGGTTTCCAGTAGTGCTATGATTTTATGTTGAGAAATGGAGGAAACAGCTGTTCAGCGAGGACAGGTGGCCCAGGGTTTCACCAGAGCTTGCCAAAAAGCACCTGATCCACTGCCTTCCCTGCTTGAGTTCTGTCCACTGTGCGGCTCAGCTCAGAATGGGCTCAGACCCATTCTGTTCTAAAAGGGGATTTGGGTTCACAACACTTATGAGGATTTGTAATCACAGCTCACACGCAGGGGATTTCCTACATGTAACCCTTGGGTGATCTGATTTTCAGCCGAGCAGGGCTATCAAATCATAGAATACCAGTTATTTGAAATGTTGCTATAGCTTTGAAAAACTGTTTTCCGGACACTTATTCTATTAAGGAGCAATTCTTGTATAGCTGTTTTATAAAAGTTTAGACTAATCTTTAAAGCTTAAATCAAGATACTACTAGACTCTCTTCTATACATATTTGCGTATATTTCCCATTGAACCCAGTACACTGCCTTAGATGTGTATGTGCTCTGCCACTACGAAGACCCTTTTTTTCGGTATGGACATGAGGCTATTTTTACTTGACTGATTTCTCTTCTTACTTCAGGGCCTAATGTTCAAATCTTGCAGTTGATTTTAGCTTTCTGATGATCTAGTGGATAGTCTCATCTTTGTCAATAAATATGAATTTTCTAGAATTTCCTTGGTTCTTTTCCTGCGGGTGATAGTATTCAGGTGGTACCGTGCTGTTTTCCTCTGACAGCAGCCTTTACATTGATGGACCATGTTATGCTCACGTCCCTGTGGCTTCTGAAGAAGGAAGCAGACAAACCATTTGTATCAAGAGTAGCCTTCATTCCTTGTGTTTCACTTTCCTGTTTGTCCTGCCCTATTCCTGTATTCTTGAATTCATTTAATCAATATGTATTGAATATTTGCTGTGCACCATACACTCTCTTAGGTACTGGATATAAAATAGTGACCAACAACAACAAAAACACAGATTCCAATGTCCTGGAGTTTTCTTTATTGCAGAGACAGACCATTTAAAAAAAAATCTTATAAGTACAAAGAAACTACAAATGTGGGTAGTAATAAAGAAGCAGAATTTGTGCTATGTGTGAGAAGTCAAAATAGGGGACTTGGCCATGTTAAAACGGCTTTCTTGAAAAGGATATGAAGGATATGAAGAATGAGATATAGAGAGCAGATGGGTGAGCATTCCAGCAGCTGGGACGGCGTGCACGAAGGTTCCGAGGCAGTTCAATACACTGTGCAGGGGAGCAGGGAAGAATTTTATGTCTCCATCTTTAGGTTTCTTTTTGTTTGGGCTTGAGTATTTAATTGAGATAGGAACCAACAGGAAAAAATGCATGCAAATTCACTTGTACAAGATTTTTGCAACATGTGTGCCTTCAAATAAAATGAAGCCCTGAATAAACAACTAATGTCAATCACTTAATACTGAATTGGACAAAGGAAGTTGCAAAAAAAGCAACCAGATTATGTGGGGAGGCTTAAAAAGATAAGAGCTATTTTAACACGGCCTGTACAGAATTCTCTGGGTCTTAACTTTTTGTCCTTGATAGAAACATTGCTTTCTTTTTAAGTGTTGGAAGGGCATCTTCCACAAATCTGCTTTTAAGAAACAAAAGGGAGGTCAGAATGATCTTGTACCTGTAATTATTAAAATGCCTTTAATTCAAAATTATCAGTATGCTGGGATGGTATATTTTTAACTCCTTTGATGTTCTTTGAAGAACTCAATGGAGGGCCCTATGGCTGAATCAGACATTGCCTGAGAATGTGGAAGGAGGTAAGGAACAATGAGAACTTACGGATGGGACAAGTGGAGAAGTCTGTGGACTGGTTTGGAAAAAGTCACTCTAGGAGACATTGAACAAATCATTTGGAAAAGTGAGCAGTTGGTGTTTGGAGACTGGGTTTTTAACTTCCTGATTCTGGTGGGGGAGGACCAAGTTTCAAGGAGCGACTGAGAGTGGTGACTGACATGGAATGGAAATGTCTGTCACCAGAGTCAGGGAGGGTAAGGACCTGAGAGGCCGAGTGCTGGACCAGTTCTGTGTGTGTTTGCTGAGCAGCCCAGCATGCTGGCAGGCTTTCAGCGAAGTACAGGCCTGGTGAGGTGCCAAGTCTTGAATAAATAAAGTAGATTGAGTGGGGGGTGGGAAAGAGGGAGGGGGAGCCACTTAGTCTGCCGAGTAAACATTTCATAAAACTTAAATGGTTTGTACAGCAAAGTTCCTGGATTTTCAGTGAGTTTTTCCATTTTTATCATGTTTTGGTTATTATGTAGATTAATCAACATCTGAAGTAGAAGAGTCTCTCCATCTGGGTTGCATATTCTAAGATAACAGAAATTGTGTCTTAATCACTTGTGTTGAGCCTGCACAGATCTTCTTGGCTATCCCAAGACAAGTGGTAGATGTTGATGAATAAAGCATAGTGATAAATTATGAATGAAGTAAACTGTGCAGCTATTTTAGAGGGAAGATTGCTTCATTTTTATTTTTATACAAGTCTACAAATTTTATGCATGGCATTTTATCTCTGTAACTACAATTACCTTTGCATGTACACTATTTATATAGTAGTCTCATGTTATTTCTTTTAAAAATCAATCTTTTAATCAGAATAATTAATTTCCTTTTGATTCCAAGGAGGGAATCAAATATTTATGCGAATATTTTGAGGAGCCAATTAGATCCTTTTGACAGAAATTACACTGAGAGTGTAGACTCTGCTATGGTATGAGTGCTTGGTATGGAAAGGATCACTCTGTGCTTCCTCCTCCACCAAGTCATGTTTGAAGCTTTATCATTCTTCATTCATTTATCAGGCCAGCCAGCAACCTCTGTGTATCAGTGAATTGCCCGAAGGGGATTTCGATACTTTACAAAAGTGTATAAACTCTGATTTTAAAGTCAAAGGAGTGTGCTGTATATTTGCACAGGAAAAGACTGGCAGAATGTGCATCAAAACTGTGAATGACAGTACATCTAGGTATTGGAGTTTTCCTTATTTCTTTTAGTTGACATATATTTATATTTTCCAGTTAGAACCTATCATTTATACAGTGAGATTTAAAAAAAAATACAGGAAAGTAAAACAAGGGTGGGAGGAAATAGTCTGTGTGGAAGGAACGGAGATTTCTTGGGTAGGAGGAGGTGAGTTGTGGAAGGTGGGCTACGCAGGCACGGTTGTTAGCTATGCATTAGTTTCCACTGCACTGGCTCACGGTGGATGCTCTGTTCAGAGGCTTCTGCTCACAGTCCAGTATTTCCAGATCACTTGGCAGAATTCCTGGAGTCTCACGTTTTAAGGAGCAAATAGTCCAGGTTTCTTCTTAGTGCCTATAGTGTTTTATTGCCTGGGTAGAGGTAGCCATGGATTTTTTTTTTTTTTAACACAAAATTCAGCAAGCTCTTGGGGCTTCCTCGTCCCCCTTTCCAGCATAGGGAACCTTGTTTGGACTCTGACAGTATCTGTGAATTAACACAAATCAGAAATTGTTCTCAGTGTCGCTCAGCAGAGATACTTAGCAGGTAGGCAATGAGTCTGCTAATTTCTTATGGAAATGAAAATTAACTGTCCAGCCCCAGACAGGTTTGTGCCTGGTGGCTTTGAATTTTGCCATCCAGAGGCAAACATCTTCCTCTTTGAGTCAGTTTAAGTGGTATTTACTATTTATATTCGTCCATGTAAATTGCGGGCATCAAGCTAGGCGGGGTGCAAAAAGCTCTTACTTGTAGAGCCGCCTTCATTATAATGCCATGCCAGTGCCAAATTCATGTCCTAAAGGGTGCAGCCCTTACTTGAGACAGAAAATTCTAGGTAATAGATAAATATACATTCCCAATGAGTGATGAAGGATGATGTCTGGAATGTCAGTGAGCTAAGAATGCTACTCACTCATGTCTGGAAATTTTACCCTACATTCCAGCTTCATTGTAGTTTCCATAGCAGAAGGGATGAGCTGTTACACTCCTGAAGTGTGAGTTATATAGGTAAAGGAAAGTACACAGGTGTGCTCAACAGATGCTCTAATATCATCTATGTAGACTATCTTTCCTAGGTGTGCTTCCAATAGCCATGGACATGGAAATCTGAAAGTAGAGGGATATGTTATGAGGGAAATCCAATTGCAGAAAGATCTAAATTCTAGGAGGATCCACATTTCAGAATTCAGTAAATCTATGTTATAGATGGCTATAGATTTGTTGAAGAACATACTCGTAATCTGTGATTATTATATTAAAATGTTGTAATCAGCATTGTAAGTAACCATCTGGCTTTGGTGGGGTACAAGTGGAAGCCACCTTTTACTCCCCCTCAGCTCCTTCAAATCCCTGTAGATACTGGTTCCTGTCCTGTATAAAGTCTTTCTTAAAGCCTTTATCTCAGAGCTTTTCATTTTAATCACAAGAACAATTTCATTTCAGAAATTAAACAGCCCTGACCTGTGCCATACCATTTAAAACTTAGCCCCTCAGGTAAGCCCTTGAGGACCAGATTGGGGCGTGGCATCTGATACCCTGTCACTTTGCATCCTCTCCAGTTCACTGGCTGCCTTCAGGGCCCTTTGGAGGAGAGTGGCAAGGAGCTAGGCGAGTCTAACTTCCAGTGTGCTGTTCTAATCAGCACTGTTCCCTCTGATTAGTTTGTGATTGCTGACTGTGTTAAGAGGCACTTCTGTAGGTTTTGAATGATTCCTGCTAGGGACCTTTGGGGGACATTGCCCTGATGATGACCATGTGTCTTCTGCCTTGAAGTTCCTAACTGCCCATGCAGGCCTGGGGCTTCTGACCCTCCTATTTTGGGGTCACATTACCTAGGTTGTCTCATTAGGCATCATTTCTTATGATTTCTCCTAAGAGTCCACATTTGGACATAGGAAATGTGTCTCTTTGTCCTGCCACTGGTGGAAACATAGCTCAACCATAGCACAGCTTCTTGGCTTTGCAGTTCCAGACAGCGAGCCAGCCACAGTATAGTGCATTTATGGTCAGGTATATAGAAGGTAATAATTTTTTTTTTTTCCCCTCAATCTCTAGGAAATGCACCTTTTCAAATAATGTTTCTCCCAGGTACATGGCTGCCCCACATTTTGGTACCTTGAAGAAGCCCCTTTCCATGATGAGGTAGGAGAGGGTACAGAGGATTCTGTCTATCCACTTTATCTAGTGAAGTCCTCTTTGGTGGGCTCATTATCTTCTCTTGTATAATTGCAACTGAGCAATGAGCTCCTGCTGGCAGAATGGCTTCAACTCACCGCTTAGCAAGTCCTGAATGTATGGTTTTGCTACCCTCTACCTGAGGACTGTTTTGTTTTTACTCTTCAGTGTTTCAGCTAAAACTGAGATAATTTCATTTTAATATCTTGTTTCAGTAGTATTTTTCTCATTTAGATTGCATTAAACCTCATTTATTTGTGTGTGTAGGAAATAAAAGCATCCATAAAATGTGGCAAACTAGAAATATATAATTAAAATAGGCAAGACTTTAAGAGCCTTAAAATAACCATGGGTAATACAGTTCAATAGTAATAGCTTCACTTTCCTTTTCCAATTTAAAGGGTATTCTTATTTAAACCAGTAATTTCTAGTTTAATTACTAGTTCTTGAGTATTGTTACTTTGCCTTCCAAAACAGGTATCTGTATCCTGCGTCTGCTCAGTAAATATGCTTAATAAACATGTTAATTGTAAATATGTTTAAGTGCCATGTCTGATGTAGGGATTATTTTTCCCATAAAAATAAATTTGTGTCTTAATAAAATTGAGAAAAATATAGTTTTTTATATTGATAAGAGTTGCCCTTTTTGTTACTATTTTGTACAGAAATCCATTCCCTCACCCCCTGATTTCCAACTTGGTGATCTTTTCACTGTGGTTAATCACTCGTGACTAATGTAATATAAATACAGGTTTTCAGTTACTAGTTTTAGCAATAAAAATGAGTTTTAATTAAGGAAGACATTAAATGTTCTAAGTTTTGTGGAATATTTTAATATGCATCTTATATTTTATATTTAGAATTTAAACAATAAAATATCTTAAAATATTTTCATAAATATAACTGCTACGACAAGCAGAAACATCGAAATGACACCCAGGATTTGGAGGCAGTGAACAGCTTTATTTTACACCGGTGGTCCTGGCTGGGATCAGTTCCCACAAGGAAGCCAGGTGCTCAGTGCTTGTGGGCTAGTACTTTTACATGAGGCATAAGCAGGAGGTACAAAGGTGAGATAGGACAGCCCAGCAGTTCTCTGATTACCTAGCAGGTTGAGATCATCGGTTACAAGGCTAGATTAATGATCATCGGTTACAATACTAGATTAATGATCATGAAGCTTGGTACAATCAGACATCTTGTGTGTTCGGTTATGTTCTTGTGGTTACAGGGGTCAAGAATGTAATTACAGAGCTATGAAGCAGTTACAGAGCTAGGCAGTTACAAAAGAACAGTTTTTAAAAGAACAATTTTTCTGGTGCAGTTTTCCCCTTTCATAACAAATAATATGCATCCAGGTTTAGTAGGACCTGAAGTATATGAAATTTGGGAGATTAAGGAAAAGAAAATTATACTGACAAAATTGAAGTAAAAAATCAATATATATTTAGAATGAAAATAGGTGTAAGAAGTTTAAAAAGCTGACAAATATTACAGAACATAACAAATTAAAGAACAGCAAAAGTAAATGTTTTTACTCCTCTCAGCACACATGCAAGGCCATCAGCAGGTGGAGGTAACTGTGTTCCTGAAGGCATTACTCCATTGGGATAGCTAGCAGGAACACAACTCCACACAGAAGTGACTGAATTTGGTGAATTTATTTCATTATACCCAAACTAAATGTATCCTCTGCTTAACTCCTTACCTAGATCCCAAAAAATGTGCATGGCTACTCTAGTGCTCCCAATACAAACATAAGTGTGATGGAAGGGGAAGGAAAGAGGAAAAGAAAGAAATGGTGATCATAATTTACTGCTGTTAATGCATCTTGTTTTGCCAGCTTTTATGGAAACCTGTGAATCTGAGCATAATTTTGCCGGCCCTATTTTGAGCCCATACATATGAAAGACCCTGAAGCTTAAGCTTTATTAGCTTCACAATTTCTCTGAGGGAATCATACACTGAAAGAGCTGAATGTTCCAGAGGCTTTAAGGAACCATAAAAATCCACAGTTCTTATATTTCTTTTCTTTATTCTTCTGAATTATTAAAGTCATTCTTTTATCTATATTTTAATGTGTTAATATTCAACTACCTAAAAATTGTCCTGAGGAAAGCTATATAAAAAATTTATAATTTTCACATTTTGAATTATGTATACTGAATTCTTAGAAAAATACTTAAGAAAAGCAAGGTATATTTATTTTACCACAATTTAAGAAAATCAGAATCCTTGAAGGAAATGCCCTCTTGTGTTCATGTAGCTTCCTGTAAAAATCACAGGGCAACTGGAAAAAATGTGAAAGTAAGGATTATATTTACCTGTACTATGCGTTGTTTATGGTCTGTGTCCTTTCAGTACCTGGTTAGTCAAAGTTTGAAGGAGTTAATTCAAAGTTGTCTCTGGGGAGTTGGCTTTCTTATACCTGGCACAAAAAGAGAATTGTCTGACAAATCCCTCTAATCTCACAAGTAAAATTACACCTAGGGGAAAGTAAGTATCGATCAAGTTGTGGACAATGAGGAGAGAATATTACACAAAATTCATCTCATTAAAATTCTATAGTTGTATAATTACAAAACCTTTAAAATTATGTATGAATTATTGACCTACCGTTAACGATATAGACATTTTAAATCTCTTTAATTCTTAATACGCACCAACTAATACTCTTATACCTTGTTTATGTGAAGGCTTGGTTTTTATGATATTAACAATCACTTGAGACCTCATAATACAAAATGGTACTCTTGACAGACAGCCTTCTGGTCTGTGTGAATGCTCGGTATCTGAAATGCCATCCTGGAGGGTTTAGCTGTCCTCTTTTGGGCCAGCCTTGATCACAGCCGACTGACGACTGCTGGAAACCCTTTACTCCTGCAAGGACATGTCCTGGTTATCTGCCTGCATAGGGCACTACTCTCTGTTCCTGTGCTTCCTGGGATGCATCCTGTGGTGACCCTTGTGAGACCAGTGCCTGTCCAAGAACCTGGACAGGCTAACCTGCTAACCATGTTAGCAGAATGGTAGATACCCAGGCAGACAGAGCAAAACACTGTCCTGGAGGTCAGGAACTGAAGGGAGCTGGCTCATGCTAGCAGTAGTTGTGCTAAGAGAGTGTAAGCAGAACATCCTGCCCATCCCTACTCTTGATCTTCTGAAGGACATTTGGAGCATAGCAGTGCTCGCCCTTCACACTATATAGCCTGCGATGCACCCTCCTCTGCACAGCTCTGCTCCTGTTCCTTACCCAGAGCATAAAAGCTCAGTTCATATTCCCCTTAGTCCAACATGCAGAACTAGAGAGAGCTTTCTATGAAGCTTTCCTGTTAGGTAAGAGATGTTGGCATCTCTTCTTATATGGATGTGTAGATATTCTACATGATCAAATATTAAATACACATTTATATAAAATGTTTCATAGCAATGTTCACTATGATTTTTAAAAATCTAAAACATACTCTATCCTCATTTAAACTGCAACTGAACAAAAACCTTGTAAGATATAGATTTTGACTTTTATTTGCATACTTTTGTGTAAAGCATGATTTTCATCACAGATATAATGTCTGTGAATGGATGTGGTTATTGGGGTGGAAGAAGGAGGATATTTCCTGAAGGACAGTGTAAGAACAATTTCATCAAATTTCATTATTTGTTCCTTTCAGTCATAAGAAGTAAATGGTATAGTATCCAGCAGCTTCCCCCAAACCAATTTTATATGATAAATTATTTATCAGAACACCATTCATCTTGGATATGTGAAAGGGATCAATGAAAAAACATAAAGAATATAAAACTGGTTAGTTTAAAATTTTTATACTCTGAAGTTTTTCGTTTATATTTGAAGTATTTTGAGTATGCTGTAAAATTGAATAGTTGTAAGCTTTTGTCCATATTTTAATGTATTGATTTTGTCTCTTTCTGACCATAGATATTAGTGGTTCCCCACTCTTTCTAGTACCAGTGGCCTGGATAGCATAATCCTATCATTTTTAGGGGAAAGAGTTTTTTTTCCATAACATATCAGGTTATATGTAAAATGAATAATGTTTGGTAGAATTCATGTGGTTTTATGAATGTAGTTCTTTTAAAGTTGCACATATTTCTAGCAACAATAGTGATAATAATATTACAACCATTTTATTCCAGATATATTACCTGGTGATAAATATTTTATACTTATTTTATGGATGTGTTTTTAAAAACATTTTTTATTTTTAATTGACACAAAGTAATTGTACATATTAATGGACTACAGTGTGGCACCTGTATGCTTGTATATAATATGTAATGATCAGATCAGAGTGATTGGCATACCTATCACCTCAGACATTTATCATTCCATTCTTTGTGTTAGGATTTTTTTTTCCTGATTCTGTAGATTTATTTTTATTTTTTATGGAAAAAAAGTAAAACAAAATTTCATAACAATATAGGAGAATAATAGTTAATACATTGCGTATTGTTATCTTTAGTTACTCAGAGTACAAGATATGAGCATAAAATACGCTCCAAAAGATATTAGCACAAACCTTTCTTTTCAATGAACTATAAGAAACTAGTATGTATTTTTTTTCCTTTTCCTGTCCTTCCTTTCCCCTTTCTCCCATCCTATTTCCTTTCTTCTTTTGAACAATTTCTTCCCCTTTCACAATATCCATTGTACATTTTGGACATTATTTACTCTTTCAGTTTCTCACACCAGGGAGACAATACAATATTTACACATATGAGTCTGATTTATTTCTAGAAAAAAAATTTTTTTGAGACAATCTTTCTCTGTTGCCAAGCTGGCCTCGAATTAGAGATCTTCCTATATCGAGTGACAGAAACAGGGTAGCACCTCTTGTCTGGGTTGTGTCTCAAAGTGACACAAATATTCTACAATATTAGAACCTTCATAGACCTTTATTCCTGTGGAGTCTGTGGAAAATTCTATTTCCCCCCTTAGATGAAACCTCAGAAAGAAGGTAGGGTGAAGCAGAGGCTGGTTCTGTCCCCATGCAGTGGACATTAAATACAGGGGGAGGGGCTGCTCTACATTGAGCCGTGGCTTCCAGTCCACAGAGAATCAAAGTGAGGCTGACATCATAATTCATAATTTAACATGTGTGTGAGCTTCCTGCACAGAATATGTGGTTCAGAAGATTTCTCTTCTAAATAAAGCATATGTGAGCTTTCAGCACAGGTATGTGAGTCTACCGTGGAGTGAAGAAGGTCATCCTGTATAATTGCGGAATCCTACTGACTTGTCCAGAAGTAATGGGGATTCACTGAGACCTACTGTCAGAAAGAATCTAAGTCAGATGGGTAAAGTTCAAATTTGTGGTAAGACATAGTTCAAAGTAAAGGGGTAAAGTGAGAATGGAATTTTTAATTAAGGAATTTTAAAACTTTATGTTGAATGAATGTGATAGTTTTAAATTCATATAAATCATGTTCAAGGATTCAAGGTTTGTGATGAAGTTGCCCTACAAATAACTCTTTCTGATTTACAGTTGTGTGTGTGTGTGTGTGTGTCCTGTGCTGCTGAGTATGGAATCCAGAGCCTCACGTGCTAAGCAAGTTCACTCTGTATTTTTACATGTGACCTACTTAAATAGACAGAGATGCCTCATTTAGTAAGACAGTTTCTACCAAAAAAATGCATTCAAAATTTATTCCAGGAATAAATAAAGCCTCTCAGTAGCCTCTGTAAAGTGCTCCTGAACCCATGGAAAAAGCCTGTACCTGTTTTTCAGGTTCCCATTTCCAGGCTACTTGTTATTGTTTTATATATTTTTTTTTGCCAGTGTTTTCCTTGGTCCTTAGTTGAAAGCAACCATAAAACAAAAGTGGAAAAGCAATTATCATTCATTCTTTTTTTCATTCAAATATTTATTTAATATCTGTTATGTGCAGCTGAAACTGTTGTATATATCCGAAGATAATTCACAGCATAAGAGCTGACAGCAAAGTCTTGTGAAGTACAAAATGTATAATAAACAGATGCTTCAATACAAAACCTAAAAGTAGTTTAAGGTCCATTTTGTTTAATCTTCTCTCTTCTGAGAATGGACAGCCAGCCAGATCTTGCCCAAAAATTGAAAGTCGAGTAGTACAGAAGCCAGAGAGGCAGGATTAACCTGCCCTTGAAAACAGAGAGATCTAAGACATTGATCTCCAGGTGGGTCACAGGGGTAAGGAAAGGGAAGAGCAAGGAGGGAAGGAGTAGAGCAGTTTAAGCTGGCACGCCAGAGGCCAGCAGGGCAAAACTTAATGTTAGAGCTGCGTTTCAAATGCTTGTTTTCGTGAGTCTGAGAGGTGTCTCTTCCAGAATTCCATAATTTTGGTATAAGAGTGTTTGAGGGGTGGTATTGTCTTTGTGAGAAGAGGGAGCTGGGAAATTTAAACCCTGTTGGCTGTAGTGAACCCAAGCCTTCTTCAGGTTACGTGGTTGCATTTGTGTGTGTGTGTGTGTGTGTGTGTGTGTGTATGTGTGGCCTGTTGTCAGGAGGACGGTAACTGACTAATATGGCAAAAGGCCAAACTCATCCCTCTCCCCACACTATCCCTTGGTGTTGTCTGTGGGAAGATGATTCCACTCAGTGTACCTGGGAAAGGTCCTGTGGGCGTTCACACCTCTATAACTACTGAGAACTTCACTAGGTTATAGCAGGGTAATAATTAATGCTAATAATGATGAGCTTGTGGTATCAAAAATTTAAATCATTTCGTATATCATCTATGTAAAAAAATGACAGATTTCCCCCCCATGCTTTGGCATTTTAGGGGAGGGAATAAACAATTACTTTTGAAGTTTACTGATCACCAGTAAGAGCCTATTACTTGATATTGCCAGATAAATAGTGTGTTGCTTTACATACCTCTAGTGATACTCCTGTTGGTGTGTGAAAGTGATTCAGGGATGCCAGCAGTTTAATTTGCATTTGTAATCAGAGTTACTTTGCATAAAGATTAAAATTTATTTTGGAACTAGAGTGAAAGATTTACTTCACGAGGTCTGAATTTACATTTTTCACTTCATTTGAAATAAGATATCTTGTAAGTTGAAAAAGTAGTTTAAAAAGCTGTGTAGGGGCCAGTGAGATAGCTCAGCAGCATAAGCGCCTGCCTGGCAAGCGCGAGGTCCTGAGTTCGACTCCCGGAACCCACATAAAGGAAAAAAAGGGCCGGTGATATCGCTCAGTGGCACAAGCACCTGCTGGTGTGCGAGGTCCTGAGTTTGACTCCCGGCACCCACAAAAAAAAAAAAAAAAAAAAAAAAAGCTGTGTAGACATAACTATTTTACCCAAGTTCTCAGGAACTGTTTTAAAATCCAGACATTTCTATACTTGGTGTTACCATTTCCCACTGACTTTATGTCAAAACTAGATGGTAATATATTTTCTTTGAAGTATTATTTATATGACAGGTCCTCAGCCATATATTGCTAACAGCTTGTACCTTATCAGACTTGACAAGATTACATTCTGAGAGATTATACTTTTATTCATGTAAGAGTATAGACTTGATGTTCCAAGGAAGAATAAAGCCGAACTATTAGAGTACTTTAATAAATATTAAATGACAAGCTGGTTCTGTATTAGTGTCAGGGCTTGTGGATAATAAGAAAATCTTCAAACGGAGCTAAACAGAGTAATGGATGTCTTGCCATTTATATTCTGCCTTTGCCTCTTTCCATTATAGTTGTGAGAGCCAGGAATGGGAGGAGGTGGGATATATGGTTTTTGTTGGTGACTGAATTAAAATTAGAGTAAATTAAATGTAAAATCAATTCATCTCTTCAGCAGGATAAATATAGAAATGTGCTTTTGAAATAATTGGTAATTAGTCACTCCCTCTCACTTGCCTACTCCTTGTAAAATAAAGTTGTGAACTTGAGGTTGAATTTGAAGCACACCAGGTGATATGCATTTCCATTATTGTTAAATTTCTAGTTACTAGAATTTAGTTATATCATCATGATTGGGATGTCAAAACAGTCCCCACTGCGAGAGGCAGAATACCTCATGATTCACAGAAGATCACCAAGTTAGGTGATTATAGGAAAGAAAAAATAAGTGGAGCTGCTTATCAAGAGAAAGCTCATCAGTGCTATTGTTGTAAAGACTGCTGCTGCAAACTCTAAAATGACCCCAGCAACCCTGCCTCCTATGGTTCATGCTCTTATGTATTGAAATTAGACCAGCATGGTGTCTTGCTCCTTAGTAACTGAACATGGCGAATGTGATGAGATGCCATTTCTGTGCTTAGGCTCAGTAAGACAGTGACTTTCCCCTTGTTTTCTGGGCTCTTTCTCTTGGTGGCTTTGAGGAAGTATGTTTCAGGTTACATGCACCGAACTAGGGGATACCTCCAGCCAACAGCCAGCCAAGAACTATGACCCTCAGCTCAGCAACCCTTGAGGACCTAAATACTGCCAGCAAGCATGAACTTAGCAGCATGTCTTTCCTCAATCAGGACTTTAGATGAGACCCCATTCATGGCTGGCTGACACACCTTGATTACAGCTTTGTGAGAGATCCTAAAGCAAAGGGTTCAGTTAAGTTATACCCAGGTTCCTGACTCTTACAAGCTACATTCTAAGTCTGTGGTGTTTGATACATAGCAGGGGAAAGCTAATACATACGTGGGTTCGCTTGCTTGGGCTGTCATAAGGAAGTACCACAGCCTGTAATTTATTTCTCACAGTTCTGGAGGCTTAAAAGCCTGTGGTGAGGGTGGCAGGAAGCTTTGTTTTTTTTGAGGCTTCCTCTCTCTGACTTACAGACATCCAGTCTCCTAGTATGGTCTTCACTAGATGTGTGTCAGTGCCCTGATTCTCTTCTTATATGTACAGCAGTCATGTTGGATTTGAGCCTACACTGCTGACCTCATTTTAACTTAATTACCCTTGTAAAAACCTCATCTCCAAAAATAGTTGCATTCTGAGGTCTGGGGATTAGGATTTCATATGAATTTTGCAGGGAAATAGTTCATTCCATAACAACTGGCTACTAAAGATTTGTATTTTTGTCTCAGTTGATAAAATTCTAGCATTTATTGTCTGTAAAGGTCTTTTGCTTCCTTGTTTTTCATTATTTTAACATAATTATATGTATTTCATATGATTTACATGTATGCATCTCACATGGCTTAGCATATATATTTGCATGTCTCTGTCTTCATAATAAAATTTTAATCTCTGTAAGTATAAGTCTTTCATATGCTTTACACTTAACATTCTATTGGTACTTATTTAAGATAATGATGTTTTTAAAATCTAGTTTATTGTGTTTATTTTCATTCTTATAAATAATAGTATTCTAGAACTAATTTATCTTCAGAGTAAGGATTTGTTCACGATATAGAGACTTCAAGAATTTATATTTATTTGAACTACATATAGTTTTAGATAGTGATAAGGGCAGCATATCTATCTATTGGGAATCTAGACTTGAACGATACACTATTAGAGTCTATGCTGTGCTGTTGCTTCATTAAGACATGTTTTTCTCTGAATATTGATAAAACTGTACATATGTAAAATCTTTTCTTAAATTGAAAAAAAAGCTACCTGTCACGGTTCTATATAGCATAGGTCAGTGGTTCTCAGAATGTGGATTGCTGATCTGGGAGTCCCTAGAACTCCCTTAGGAGATCTACAAGGTCAAACTATATTGCCTTAAAAAAAAAATAGGTTGACACTTTTGCAGGTATAGACAATGTGTTGCGTTACAAATGCAAAAGAAATAAAATTGCCGAAGCCTTTGCAGGAATCAAAGCAGTAGAGTTAGTATTGTTAGTATTTGTGTTTTTCAGCACCATGTGCTCACAGGAGGAAAAAAATGATAGCCAATTTCACTTGAGATTGTCCTTGATGAAGCAATTAAGATAATCCCTGATATTAAATCTTGACCTTTGATTATGCACTTTACAACATTCCACATGACTAAATGTGAAGTAGACATAAAACACTTGTCCTGTACCGAAGTTTAGGGGCTACCTTAGAGAGAAAGATTGGTGGTGGTGGTTTTTGAGTTGGGAGCTGAACTATCTGCTTGTTGATGGACCACCATTTTTACTGGAAAGAATGTCTGAAAAACTAGCTCTGATTATTGAGGCTGAAGTATTTCACAGACATTTTCTGAAAACAAAATAAGTCAGCCTGTTTTCAAGGAAAACAACAGCAAGTGGCACAATTTATTGCCATTATTCTAATTTAAGCTTTCAAGCAAATTAGGATTTTAGAAAACATATATCTGCCCATGTGAGCTTCAATAATTTTCACATCTAAAGATTCTTCTGATGAGATTAATAATGATATTAACAAATGTTACTTTTCTGAAATATGTCAACAATAGAAAAGACTACATAACTTCCTGAAGCATTGTTTTCCAAATGATTAGTAGATCATATTATAAAATTGTGCCTGAGTAAAAGATTTGTTCAAAGTGCAAGAAAATAAAATGGATTTAAATCTACCGAGTAAAGTTTTGTTATACTGGACAATATATAATGTTGAAAATATATTTGAGTTAAACATTAAAGTACTTAATCTCATTTGATATAGCCCATAAAGTTCATTGACCGGTTTTGTATGGCATATGGCACCTGACCTTTATGAAACTATCATATGTTGAGTTTGTGGGTAAGATTAAAGAATATTGGGTGGGGATATAGCTCAGTGGTAAAGTGCTTGTCTAGTATGCGTGAAGTCCTTGGTTTCCAGCACTGTAGAGGAGATAATATTAAGAATTATCTGAAAAGCATATTAAATTATTTCTCTTTCCATCTATATATCCTTGTAAGATCAAATGTTCTTCATACACTGAAACTAGGTTGAAAATAAAAGCAAATATGAGAATATAATTATCTTCTAGCATGGTAGACATCAAAAATGTTTGTAAAAATGCCAAACAGTGCCTTTCTTCTTACTGTTTTGGAAAATATAGTATTTGTCATGAAAAATACATTACTATGCTAAAGTTGGAAAATCATCCCTTCTCTACTGTTATAATAAAGATTGGTAAAGGCAGGAATTATCCCTCAGTGCTAAATCCAGAAGGAAATTCTGATGAAGAAAAGTATGTTTGCAAAGTCTTATAATATCTCCTCACATACTTGTAAGTTACAAAAGAAAGGAGTAATTATTTAGTGGAGAAATCAGTAGCACCTTGAACTGGTTATGAAAGCTCAAAAGCTCACTTTTGAGGTGCAGGTAGACAAAATGTACCTCCAAAGGTGATAGCATTAGATAGATAGTGTTCCTGCAGAGAAAGCATAGCCTAAATCAAATCATGAGAAGAATTCTCTTAAAAAATAGAACTGATGATATTCAAAAATATCAATGTCATAAAAGACAGGCTGTGGAAATATACCAGGTTAAAACAGGTTAAAGAGAAATGACAAGCACCTGATCCTAGCCTGAATGCTTCTGGAGAGGGCTTCACAGTGTTAAATTAGAAAAAATGGGAATATGATCAGTAAACTACTTTATCAATGTTAAATATACTGAAGTTGATATGATAGTAAGACAATATCCCAATTCCTAAGTAATACACACAGAAATTTTAGGGATAAAGGGCCTTGATATTGGTAAGTTACTTTCAAATGGTATAGAAAAAATTATATTTATAGACATGTATATATTTGTGTATGCACACGTATGTATGATTAAAAATGTACGCACATTCAGAGAGATGCATGGAGGTTGTACACAAATGATTTTTATTTTTATTTATTTATTTATTTTATGTGGGTGGCGGGAATCGACCTCAGGACCTCGCGCTTGCCAGCAAGTGCTTGTGCCGCTGAGCGTTATCACCGGCCCTTTTTTTCCTTTATGTGGGTTCCGGGAGTTGAACTCAGGACCTCGTGCTTGCCAGGCAGGTGCTTATGCCCCTGAGCTATCTCACTGGCCCACAAATGATTTTTAAAATGCGTAAAATATTAACATTAGATGCATCTTGATAAATAATATTCAGGTGCTACTTATATTATCCATATTCTTAAATTTTCAATTTCCAAATAAGAAATTAACTTATTAAATATAGTTACTTTTTAAACTATGTAATGAACTAATTGTTATTTTTAAATAAACATTTAAAATTTTTCTTTTTAAAATTTGAATAGGATAAATATTAGTAGACTCAGTACACATAAACAGGAGCTCTTTGGGGTACTTGATAATTTTTAGAGTGTAGGGGGTTGAGGACCACAGAGGTTGGGGACCACTGGAATACACTCAGTGGGTGGCTAGGCAGGTGTTGCCTTCGTCCTCTTAAGTACATTTTATGACATTCATGGGAACTGATTTGGTAGATGCCACTTACTAATATTGTAATCCAGGGCAAGCCAGTTAACCTTTTAATTTTCTCATGTGTAAAATGGGGGTAATAATGCTGTCTGTCTCAGGAGCTTGTTGAACAGCTTAAATATGTGAAGACTCTCAACTAATGACCACTCAACAGTGCTGTTCTTAGGAGCAACATGAGTTTCTATGTTCTTGTCTTTCTCACAGTTACTTTGTGCTTGGTAAGTGACTTTGGTTATAATTGTATGCCTATGTTCCACCACAAGGAAACCAAAGAGTATCAAGATCATTCTTAAAATGCGAGTTTGTACTGGTTCATGCTCCTGAAAGAAATGGTTAGGAAAATAGACAGGTGAAGACGAGCAAGCAGTCAGGGAATTGGGGAATATTAGGAAGAGCATCATACACATAGGAAGTCGAAACAACAAGCATGTGGAGAGCAGTTGATGGAATATTCCCTGAACAGGAAACACTTCTCCCTCAGGGGTAAACTATAATTATCTTATTTAGCCCTGGATCCATTGGTGTTCCAATTTTCAGATACTCATCCTGTGCTCTACATGGATATGTCTCTGTTGGGCTATTTAAATTCATGTAACAGTATTTACTAAGGTAAAGAGAGAAAAGAATAGTGTTTTTGGTGCCATTTCTACCATTTCTTCCAGCCCAAGTATAAATTCAGCTCTATCCCATACCTCATTCTATTAAGCACCAAGCCAATAAAACATAAAATTAGATCATTGAGTTATGTGGCCTTCACCCGAGTCCACATCGAAATGATGCTTGTTTTATTAAAAAAAAAAAAAAAAATCAAAGGATAAGTAAGAGCATAGGCTTTATGTCATTTTGGTACATGGTTTATTGTCATCTATTGTTTTATGCTTTATGATTTCTTTTTTTTTTTAACAGATCATCAGAAACTGGAAAGGGAAGCTAGAATCTGCCGTCTTTTGAAACACCCCAATATTGGTGAGGAAATATTTTCACTGTATTTTAAATGTTAATTTAATATGGTATACACTATATTGTATCACAATAAAAATACTAATTTTAAAAACTTACAAGTGTTAACAAATAGATTCGTACCTTTTGGTCTTGCTTACATTTGATTCTTCATTTTTTTTTTTAATAGGTTTGTTGTTGTTTGTTGCATTCATTTTTATGCAATCTTTGAAGCAGGAATGGAAAATAAAAATATTGCTATCAATTAATTTATGGAAATTAAAATACTATATTGAATCAATAGTGTTATATTTCCTGTTGTGCTGAAGGTTGACTGCACATCATCCAGTGGAAATTGAAAGATTAAATAAATTAAAATTAGGCAATCTGTGGTTATGTTAGTTTGAATTTAACTACATGTTTGGAGTCTGCTACATTAGCTAATTCAGTGTCCCTCTATGGCCTTATGTGAAATAAAAATGATAATCCCTTAGCTAATTTGCAGGATAGTTGCAAAAGTAAAAATAAAACTAGTGCAAAAAATACTGAAAAGATATGTAGATATATTTTTTGAAAAAGTAGCAATTCTACATATTCTAACACTTTAAAAAGAACATATGGTCATAGCTGAATAGTGTTTTTAATGTGTAGTTAAGAGTTGTTCATCTGGTGGTGAAGTATGGAGAGATAGAACTCGTGCCATTAATTTAGTCAGCTAAATTACTTCTCATTAATTCTGTAAAAAGTTTACCTTATGTTTGTCAATTCTACCAATTAGTAAAATGATTTTAGAATGGAATCCCTCATAATTATAAAATGATGTGATAGTTTATGAAATTAAAAAACTGAATATAAGAACAATAGAAGAAAAAAGACAGATAGTGAAAAGAAAAATTAAAAAAATATGCGTAAATTAAGTCTTTGACAATGACTCATTCTTTCAGAAAAATAGTATCGTCCTGGCTCCCTCAGTCTTACTGTCAACCAAAATATTCCTGAACTAGAGGTAGTGAGAAAGAGGTGACGATGCCGTAGAATTTGCAAAATCATGCACTGAGAAGGTTTCCAGTTTTTTTATTTTGATGCGTAGAACCATTCAGTATCTATTCCTGCCTTGAAGTTCTTAGTCTCCTGCTTTTAGTGGGTACATCATATGTTCTTAAGTGAAAGAGTGAACCCTACTGGATACATCTGAAGCATTACATGCTGTCCTCTGTCTAAAAGGAAACTTCTGGTTTCGGGAAAGAACAAAACTGTAATGTAAATATACCTCTTAATAATGTATTTTACCCAGACCAAAATCTATGGCATTTCCTGGTTGGCTGCAAAGAAGACCTCTTTATCATGTGCCTTTTAGGTGGTAGTCTTCTCCCTGTGTATGATGTCTGTGTCCAAAATTCTTTTTCATGTAAGGACCCCAGTCATGCTGCATCAGAGCTCGTACTAATGACCTAATTTTAATTTAGTTATCCCTTTAAATGCTGTGCTTATAAGTATAGTCACATTCTGAGGTACTAGGGGTAGGACTTTGTGACATTTAAGTTGTATTGTCAGCTTGATTGGCTGTGAGCCGCCCAGGACAGTGATAAAGTACACTCTGGTTGTGCCTGGGTGGGCCGTGGAGCAGGGGCCTTGGATGCTACATCTGGTCCTTGACCCCTTCCTCTTGGATACTGTTCCCCTGTCTGCTTCCCAGCTATCCTTAACTGAGCACCTTTGCTCCACCCTGCTCTTCTGCCAAGATGATTTTACCTTGGAGCTAATCAGACACGGTCTGAAACCTCTGAAATCATGAACCAAAATAAACCCTTCCCTCTTAAGTTGTGTATGTTTGGTATCTGGGCCCATGAAAGGGAAAAGTGATCAGTACTGATTTCAGCGTGTGGATTTGGAAGGGCTAAAATTCAGTCCACTGCGTTGGCTGAAGAGAAATTACACAATGTGACCCACTACAGTTCCAAAAGTATTTCTCTTGCTCAGGGTTAAGACAGAATGAAATCTTTGTTTAGTGAACTTACATTTCCTGTGCAGAAGGGTTGTTCCTCGTTTGTTTTGTTTCTATCAAGAGCCTTCTGTGAAACACAATTGAATAATGAAGCTAGCTTCTTCCATTTCCCCTAGGAGTTTGAAGTCGAATATTCGAAGCACTTTCAGCTAGACAAGAACTGTTTTCATTTTGAAACCACAGGAGAAGAAATCTTATAAAAAGGGAAAGTCCTGTATGGGAAGAGTTTCAGAGTTTTGTTAGCTACACAGAATCAACGTACTCTGACACAGTGTGTACTTTTCTTCAGGCATCTACAGCGGCCAAACATAACTTCTGGTTACCTCACTTGAGATATTTTTCCGTCTATCCAGATTTCAGCAGTACAAAAGGGATTAGGGAAACACGAGTCCTTGAAACCCAGTGAGACTCATTTCCAACAACTAGAGAGATTTTTAGTGACTCTGTACCTCAAGCTACATATATTGTAGATAAACATGGACACAATCTCAAATGATATAACGTGGGAAAATGCACCTATATCATTCATTCACTCAGTAAGTCACTGTCCAGGGTATACAAGGAACAAGGTGGACCACATCCCTGCTCAGAGCCTGCACTCGTGGGGGAGACAGTAAACAAAGTAGAGAGTGTTAGATAGTAATTAATTGAGGGAGGTGGGGAGTAGGGAACATTAAGGAATTCTAATTAAAAATCATTGACCACATTATTAAGAAGATGAAATTTGAGTAAAAGCCTAAAAGATGGGAGGAAGCAGGTCATTTGTCTCTTTGGTGGGGGTGAAACACATTGTAAGGAGAAGGAACAAGTAGCATATGGAACGGCACTGAGACTGGGCCACGCCCAGTGAATTCTACCATAGTTTTTGAAGTAATTGGCAAAGTGAGAAAATTTTTAAATTTTATTCTAAATATTTTAATTGGTGAGTTTAATTGATGGGTTTCCATGTAATGTAATCTGACAGTTTTTTATTTACCCAAATAAAGAACAGTGATTTAAAACAACCACAATAATAGTGATTGTCATAAAATAGTAAGCAACAACCAACAGATGATAACATAAATGGGCCTGTGAGTTACTTCAGTGTGGGGACAAGTAGTGTAGTGAGCAGAGTGCTGTGTTCCTGTTGGGCTTGTCACACTGGGTAACAGTAGTTGGTGGATCACTAGCACTTACTACCGAGTCATACCACACAGGGAACAGCCTTTCATCTTGACTCCCTAAAATGGATAATGCGATAGCTATGAAATAGGAGACCCTTATCCTCTTTTTCCTTTCCTTTATTTTATTATTTGCTCTGTTATTTTATTATTTCCTCTGTTTTATTATTTAAGATCTGTTAGGTTTTAAAATGTCAAGGACACAGATACTATTTTTGACAATTTTTCCCCTGTGAAAATTTGCTTATTTCATTTTTATGTGCTTGTCTTTTGGCATAGAATTAATAATTTTGAGAACTTACAGCAAGTAAATAGTTTCTTTCAAGAAACACATCTTTAAAGTGACAAAAGTAGTAATTTATTAAACTACTTTTTTTCAATGCTACTTTTTAATATTTTTCTGATCTTAGAAGTAATATATACACTTAGTGGAAAATTTAGAAAATATGCCATGAGGTATGGAGAAGAAACCAGAGGGCACAGTTTGTAACATTTGTTTTACACATTTTTGTCTTTTTATAATAAATTTGATAGAGAGAGATGCTAATTTTCAGTGTTCTCTTGTTTACATTTTCTTGTCCCTTCAGATATATCATTTGGTCTCACTTAACCAAATTTCTTGTGGGTGTAACCATTGCCAGGCCGAGTTGGGCTGTACAGACTGATAACGAAGCAGTGATCAAGATACAATATCTCTCTTCCCAATGCTTCCATCCTTGTGTAGAAACAAATGTCGTAATAATTACATGAATAATTCTATGCAGATAATTGAAGTAGGATAATTTGATACCAGACCAGGTGGCTACTGTCAAAAAGAAAGCCAGATACTAGTTAGAAGTGATGAAGATGGATTTTATTCAGAACTATTGCAATAGGGGTGGAACAAAGCAGCATTCCAGATCTACCAAGGTCTTAGACATCAAGGATGGGGGATGAGGAACTTGCACAGATGTCAGAAGTGGGCAGTGACTTACATACAGGATGCTTCACTTTGATTCTCCTAGGAAGATCTAAAGTCTAGGAAGGCAGGGCCCAAAGATGAGGTCTCGGAGAAAAGAGGAAGTTTTCTAAAGTTCGTTCACTACAAAGTGGCTTTTCAGGCAAGATGTGATAGTGGAGGTCACATTTAAACTGATATCAAAACCAGGTTAGAAGCCATCATGAAAAAGCCCAGGGAGAAAGTGTTTCAGGCAGAGGGAGCTTCCTTGTTGGGAAATGGGAGCCCAGGGGACAGCCTGTTGTAGGGTGAGGGAGAGTGACAGAGCAGGCCAGACAGATGTCCAGTCACATGGGCCTTCACAGCCCAGGATAGGGACTTTGGACCTCCTTTTAAGTGCAATGAGAAACCAGTAGAAGGCTTTTAAGCAAGAATGTCCCAATCTGATTGGCTCGGTCTGCTGTGTGTACAGTTGATTGTGCACAGCATCAAGGATAATAGTGTTGAGTAGATATGTCACAGCCTTGTGTGTATTACTCTAGTGCCCTCAGCCACAGCTTCCTGGGTAAAACTTTAAGTGTCCCCAGGCTGCTTCCCTCCTGGGTGTGGTCCACATAGTCTCTGAGGGGCTTCTGTGTCCCTTGGCTCAACATATTTGGGAGCACAGGCTACCTCCCAAGCAGGTCTGGTATTTTCTGCTGTAGGCTGTTTGAACCCCAGGCAGGAAACACTAGAGCTGCCATTCAGGTGTTAAAGCAGTTTTGAGAGAACCTCTTGTTTTACTTAATTTGTTAATTTTTGATTATGCTGTTCATCTTTTAATAAAATAGATGTATTTTTCCTTGAGATATAAACAAATCTGTGTAAAGCAAAAATGTTGAGCTGTATGTCAACATATCTGTTAATTAAAGGAAGTCTTTCAGGTATCGAAGTAAAATATTTGAGGTAATAGCTAGATTGTTCTCGAAATTCTTTTATATTTGAACTGCTTTTAGACCTTGATCTTTATAAGCACTTTGAAGGAATTTGTTGAAAGCTTTGGTGAAGCCCAAATAACTAAAAACAGTAAAGAGCAACTAGAAAAACAGGAAAAACACTCATTTAACTGTGAATCTGGAAAAAACTGTGTCAGGGAAGGAAAAGAGAAAATAACAAGAATTTTCATCTGCCTCACCCAGTGCCTCAAGTAAGCACTGCTTGGGACAGCCACACTGATAGCAAGATGATAAGTTCAGTGGTGGAGCTATTGTGCTCCCTGAAGAATTTTATTTACACTCTGTAGACTGTAGGAAGACAAGACAATTGTTTGAAAGTCTGAAGAAACATTTATTTATGTAGATCAGCACTGCCTTTGAAAGGTAAGTCTTTGCTCATGTGGCCTTTTCAGGGGAGTGTCCAGAACTGCAAACCCAGTGAATTAGCCTCCTTTAGATCACATTGTAGCTCAAAGATTACCTCCTTCCTCCCTCTCTCCTCAGTACTGCCTGTGCATATGCACTGTCTCTCATACATTGGTATGATGTCGAATGGGAAACAGAAGACCTAGTAGTAGTAAAAAAAACTCTGTAGACTCAGGCCCCCAGTTTATTCTGCTTCTGACCCTGGTCTGCTCTGTGGACTCCTCTATGTCCTGTCTGACCACTAAGTTCCAGTTCCTCTCTTTGGAAAGCAGAAAAATATTTACCTTTTTATTTCTATTTAAGAATCGCAAGAGATCATTAGATAATGCCTCTTACTTGAGTGAGAAATTAATATAGTTTGGAAGATAATTAAATTCAATAAACAGATGAGTGAATTGTAATGGGGCATTATTCTCTAAATAGTAAGCAGTTGTCTTTTTATTAATGTTCAGTAGTTTCTTCCTCAGAGATGTAGGGCCAACAGGGGAAAATCAGGTTTCAGAAAATTTTATGTATTATTTATATTACATGTGATACATGTGTTATACATTGTATGTATTACATAGTATATGATTATAGCACATATTAAAGATCAAAGAATCACAATATTGCAATAACAGATCTCATATTTTTTAATACTTGAAGAAACTAAAACTTTTTTTTTTTTTGTTTAGAAGGTATTGAATGTTGTTAGAATTTTATTATATTGTACAGCTATAATTTTTTAAACAAATCAAAGGGGTCTTATGAAGTGACTTTTTTTTTTATTTTAAAGAGAAGAAAAAACAAAACAAATCAAAAGAAGAACAAATTTTCAAACCAACATAATAGGAGGGTAACAATGGTTAATACATTACGTATTACTATCTTTAAGTTAGTTATTCAGGACACCAGACATTAGCATTCAATTGTCCAAACATTATTGGCACAAACCTTACTCTTCAATGAACTAAGTAAAAATGGTAGTGTATCTATCTTAACCATCTTATATATATATATATATATATATATATATATATATATATATATATACAATTTTTTTTTTCCCTTTCCCTTCTTTCTTTTCCCTATTCCAGTCTCTGAAGAAGCTAAAATTTCCTGAATCTATCTGTTATGGCTTGTCCAGAGTCCTAAATCTTTAATAACAATGCCAGTTCTATATTATCTCTACAAAGAGATACTGATATGTAGAGAAACTAACTTCAAGAAAATTGAAAAGGTGCTGATGGTGTTATTCCCTTTTCAAAGGAGAATTTGGAAGTTGTCTTTTGGCTCTTATCAGTTCCTCTCATATAAGATAGGCATTGAGTTAAAAGGTTCTAACACTGATATAATCCTAAAATGGAAATGTTATGTTTCAGAAGCTACTCTGCCTGTGCAGGTTTTATTGTTTGACATATATAACTGTACATGAAATTCTGCACTGTGGCGGGTGGTGACTTAAGAATATAAAAAGCCATTCCTTTCTAAAAGCACATTTTTTGTGCTTATGAGGGGTAATGGCATGTAAGACTTTATGTTTCTTTTTCTAAAATGTAAAACTGGAAGGGCTCTTAGGAATGATCTAAGCCCAACCTGTGTTCTGTAGATAGAGACTGGAGGTTTCAGTAGTAAGTGACGTGCCCAGGGTCACACGCGGATCTCCACACACATACTGCTGCCTCTTTCCCCTGACTTTCAATGTGTATGAGGTCATATACAAAAGCAGTCGTTTAACCAGAATCTTAGACCTTCATGGTCTTTGCAAAATACCATTCCTTGAAAATCTTTACAAGACAAAATTAACAATCGTTTTTTGTTGTTTGCTCTTCTAAACAGATAACTATCCAATCAATACATTTCGCCTTTTTATTTTGCAGTCGTCTTTGGGGTCCTCTGGTTCTTTAAAGAAGCAATGTAATCACATTGCATAAATTTAAACTCAATGGATATCAAACGTAAATATACCCTGTAATTACTTACTGAGGAGCAAATTGCTTCATATATCTATCTTGTTACAACGCTCCTGTTTTTGAACCTTTTGAAAGAAAGTCACATAGGAAAGAGAAATAGAATTAGTCTAGGTAAATGGTAGTGGGTCTGCCAAAGACAATAAAGTTAATGGTTTTATGAGTGACAGTCAAAAGTCTTTTTTTCAGTGGTGTGACAAATTTAACAACATTCCAAGAGACTAATACTTGCAGTTTTATTCTATGATCGCTTCCTTTATTGTTAATTATGCCTAACATTGAAAACAGTTTGTAATTACCCAAGAATTAGCAATTTTTGTCATTGCTAAACTACTTTCTATGGTGACTCTCCAGCAGATAAAAGGTAATTTAACACTGTTCAATATAAAAAGTAAAGTACTCTTGTGTTCATTTTTACTTAATTAATCAAGTATAAAGTCTCAAGCCTGGAGAGGTTTCAGTTTACCCAAGGGCAGGAGGTAGTAGACTTGGAATTCAAACCCGAGTGTTCTGGCATCACAACCAGAACTCTTCAACACTGCTAACATCTCTTTATCTTGATTATTTGGTGCAGAGGCTA
The DNA here is from genome assembly GCA_028451465.1 of Erethizon dorsatum. Taxonomy (NCBI): domain Eukaryota; kingdom Metazoa; phylum Chordata; class Mammalia; order Rodentia; family Erethizontidae; genus Erethizon; species Erethizon dorsatum. Next base: position 40,805,033 of record CM051839.1, read on the forward strand.
AATTACTTCCCAGAATGTATTATTATCTGCAGAATTGATTATCCCCTTTTAACAAATAAGAAAAACTTCAAAAAGAGACCTTTTTTCCCCCTGCAAATACACATTTTTAAAAATTCTCATTATCTGTTCCTTTATTTTCTTTTTTTGTTTGTACATTATGGCACCAGTGTTGTACCCTTTATAATTCATGTTGAAAGTTCAATTCATCATCTTTTTAAGTTGGCAATTTAAGTAGAACTTTTACATCAATATACAAATTGTATATTCAAGATAATATTCGAGATCTCTTTCATTAGTGCATTTGGATCTGAGTCCACTATTCCTTGTTTCTTTGTAAATAAAGTATTTTTTCATATTGTAATGAATAAGCCAGACACTGTGTTATATTAGAAATAGTTGGATTTGTTTTTTTTTGTTTTCTTTTTTGTGGGTACCGGGGGGTCGACCTCAGGACCTCGCGCACCAACAGGCACCCATGCCGCTGAGCGATATCACCGGCCCTTTTTTCGTATGTGGGATCCGGGAGTCGAACTCGGGCCCTCGCGCTTGCCAGGCAGGCGCCTTACGCTGCTGAGCCATCTCACCGGCCCGAAATAGTTGGATTTGTATATGAAATTCTGGAGACAAATGGTCTCTTTTACAAATGTACAGTCCTCATTTAGACTTACCGGATAGTAAACTCTGATTTATTGATGTGTAATATTTACTTTAGTATTTCTCCTGATTTGTTCTAAATCTTTTTTATTTCTGTAATGTTTTCACTACATTCAGAGTAGATTGCCCTAACAATATATTGGAAGTGTATGGTGGTTTCTTGGGCTAAGAATTACACCCTAAACTGAAATTCAAAAGGAAAATAATTCCAAACATTATTAACACCTATTTTTATGTTTATTTTGCTGGGTTTGAGTTTTGGAGAATTCATTTTCACTCCACTATGGGCAGTTAGAATAATGTATGTAGCCAGAAATCCTGAAAAAACCAATGAACTTTTAATCGCTTAAAAATTATGGCTCTTTTGCCTTTCTTTAATTGATCATTAAAAGAAGCTTACCTATGGTAAGCTGTTTCATTAAGTTTTTTTTTTTTTTTTTTTTTTTTTTGTGGGTACCGGGGGGTTGACCTCAGGACCTCGCGCGCCAGCAGGCGCCCGTGCCGCTGAGCTATATCACCGGCCCCTTTTTCGTATGTGGGTTCCGGGAGTTGAACTCGGGCCCTCGCGCTTGCTGGGCAGGCGCTTAAGCCGCTGAGCCATCTCACCGGCCCTGTTTCATTAAGATTTGAAGATGAGCTTAATTAAAACCAAAAACAAATCAAAAGAAAAAAAAAAAAACCAATTAGGTTGAAATTCCAATGAACTTTATCTCTAGAACCATTGTGGTATCAGGTGTGGGTCTAAGTGCTTTCCATGCATTCAGTGTTTTAATTGCAAAAGCAAACAAATGTCATTTTTGTCTCCCTTTTACAGATAAGGAATCCAAAGCCTATAAATGTTTCTCAGTTTAAGTAAGGTCAAGCACTAGGAAGTGGTAGAATTGAAATTCAAACTTGGATATTCTGGCATCATGACCAGTGCTCTTCGACACTGCTCTGTATTGCTCCTAGATGCTATGTCACACTGGATTAGTCACACTGTTCTTTCATAAATAGAGAAAAGAATCTGAAAATTTTATGGAAGGTCGAGTAATATAATAGTAGTCCAAAATCTTTGGTTAGAAATATTATATAATTTTGCTAATTATCTTTAGTCCTTGTACCAGAAGGAAATATTCACATGAGATTGTGTGAATATTCAGACACTTATGATAAATGAAGATATTATAAAGTAATTATACTTAATGGTGTTCAGTGTCTTGGTGAAAAATGTGTCCTGTTATTTAAGTGGTCACATTTGATCCTCAATTATTTACTTACTCCGCAAGACAGTGTTTTAGCCAAATACTAAGAATAAGAAAATTTCTATAGCCTACGAGTTATTGACCAAAGAAGATGGCAATAGATTTTATGAGCACATTATTTTGAAGTATAGGGTATCTCATCTTTGTCTGTTAAGAAAATGAATGACTTTACTTCAAATATCTATGTGAGTCCTATTTTAGATAGTTCCCTTGTAAGAATTGCCATTTTATATATATATATATATATATATATATATATATATATATATATATATATTTTTTTTTTTTTTATGTGGGTACCAGAAGTCAAACTCAGGACCTCGCGCTTGCCAGGCAGGTGCTTACACCGCTGAGCCATCTCACCGGCCCCATAATTACATTTTTAAGTATCAGTATTTTCACATGTTGAAATGAATTTGTTTTGATCATTTATAAAAACTGTGCTTTAATCTTCTATATTTCTTATTAAGAGCAAAACTCTTAAATTGGTGAAACTTAATGTTATGTTTTCATTAGCTCTAAAAATGCTTCCTAAAAACTTGACAAATGTAATAAAGGAATTATACTGTCTTAATTTTTTGCTATCTGTATGGTTTCTAATTATTTAGATAGCCATTACATATACTTTTGATTTGGGAATTTAAAAATAATATTAGTTTGAGTAAAGGTAACATGAAAGAAAACAAAGGAAAGTATATATACTTTGGAAATTGTCAGCTGTTTCCAATGATTAGTGTTTGAGTTCGATAGTGCTACGTCTGCTGCAGCTGTGGTACTGAAAGGTGACAGGAGTCAGATAATCCTTCATCACAGGAATTCATTATTTATTTATTTATTTATTTATTTATTTATTTATTTTTTATGTGGGTACCGGGAGTCGACCTCAGGACCTTACACTTGCTGGCAGGCGCCCATGCCACTGAGCGATATCACCGGCCCTTTTTTTGTATGTGGGTTCTGGGAGTCGAACTCAGGACCTCGCGCTTGCCAGGCAGGCGCTTATGCCGCTGAGCTATCTCTCCAGCCCCGGAATTCATAATTTAGAAGGGCAGCCTATATACATGCAACTGAAATGCAATGTGGTCAGGTACTGTAATGAAGCAGTTTAAAAAGAGTCCATGTAAGCACTAAGGTAGAAGCTAAGACTGTTAGCTGGAATATATCATAGTGAATAGAATTTTACTGTAGGGGTCAGTGAGATAGCTCAGTGGCATAAGCACCTGCCTGGCAAGTGCGAGGTCCTGAGTTTAACTCCCAGTAGCCACATACAAAAAAAAGGGCCAGTGATATTGCTCAGCGGCATGGGCGCCTGCTGGCGCATGAGGTCCTGACTTTGACCCCCGGTACCCACAAAAAAAAGAAAAAGAAAAAAAGGAAAAGAATTTTACTATAGGGAAGTAGGGATTGGATTTACTAGCATTGTCAAAAAACAGACCAACAAAAGTAAAAGATGAGCTGTAAAACTCCTTGTCACACTTCAAGAATGACAGAAAACCATGAATGATCGGAGTGTAACGTGTATTGTGTCAGCCGTAAAATTTTATTGGCGAAGAGTCTTGACTTTCTAAGGAAAAGAATTTGATTTTTAATCCATATAAAATAAAGAACTGGTAAAGATTTATTTGTTGACTCATGATTATCAATTTTTTAGTACAGTTTTGGTAGTAAAAGCAGAACTGTTTGGCATCAGGAGAACGGGTGTTGATGAGCATGATGAGCTCCTGAACCAGGGCAATGTGAGGATGAAGTATACCAGAGGAGTTGTCGAGCCAGGAGATCTGGGCAGTGGTTAAATTGTGACAGAGGGCATAGAAAGTTTCTCTAGTTTTCTAACTTGAGTAACTACAGATGTGTTGATCCTTTGTTTTTTTTTTTTTTTTTTTTTTGGTGGGTACCGGGGGTCGACCTCAGGACCTCGCATGCCAGCAGGCACCCGTGCCGCTGAGTGATATCACCGGCCCCTTTTTCGTATGTGGGTTCCAGGAGTCGAACTCGGGCCCTCGCACTTGCCGGGCAGGCGCTTAAGCCGCTGAGCCATCTCACCGGCCCTGTGTTGATCCTTTTAACTGATACTAGCAAACAAAGGAAAAAAAGAACTGGGAGAAATGACAAATTTGGCTGATTCAAGAACATGATGAAACTATTACTTTTTTAAGGATTGGAAAATAGCCATTTTGGTAGACCATGGACGAAAAATGAAAAATATAAAAAGCAGTCCTCAAACTCTTGATTTTTTACACTTTGGCAGAAACCGTAAGCTTTTCACCATGTGGACATTCTTTAGGTTGCCAGTAGTTAGCAACAACTTTGATCATCCTTCCTAGACTAAGATTCAAAGCTGCTGAAGCCATAATACATCTCAAAGAATCTTTTGAACAAGCAAGATAATGAGTGCAGAAACTCCCCTGCCTAACTATGAGTCAGTCTTTCTAGAGTGTCCTTTCCGCCAGAGTAGAGCTCACTTCCTAATGGTCCCTCATGTTTTCCCTAACTGCTTTTCATTCATTCATTCATTCATTCATTCATTCTTTCATCCACTGGAAATCAGCATGGAAATTCCTTAAAAAATTAAAACTAGAAGTTTCATTCAGAACAGCTATTCCCCTTCCAGGTATCTTTCCAAAAGAGTTAAAGACTTCATACTACAGTGATACATGCATACCCATATTTATAGTAGCACAATTCATAATCATTTATCTTTCATTGACTCAGCCATTCTAATTTGCACATTTTCTGTCTGACTTACATGTGGGACACCTTGACAGAGCTGTAGAAAGTGTGTATGTATTTGAGTCATCTACATGTATCAGATGATGAAAGTGGCTAAAGCCCTCTATCACTATGAGATCTGTAAGGGACCATAGAATGACAAGAAATGTTTACTTATAAAGATAGTGAAATGTTTTCCTTTCTAAGATTAATAATCACAATAAATTTTTAGATGAATAAAAAGTCATATTTGGGGACAAAATATTTAGAGGCATACAAGAAAAACAATATTGATTAAATTTATTGGTTTTAGATAGGGTTACATCAATCTGTATTCTCTTAACTATAAGAAAAGTACCAAGACTTCATGTTTTATTTTGGCTTTGTTTTGGTCTTGCTATATTGCCCAGGCTGGTTTCAACTCATGGGCTCAAGTGATCCTCTTGCCTCAGCCTCCTCAATAGCTGGGACTACAGGCATGTGCTGCCATACCTGGCTATGAGTTTTATTAGCAAGGTTAATTTTATTGGAGCTATAATGAAGTTACTACTTTGAAAATCATTTTTTCTTCTGCCAGTTAACATCACTTAAACAATTCTCATGTAAAGGCTGGTAGTACAAATACACATTTAAGATTGTTTGTTAGGAACTTTCTAAAAGAAGAGCTCTGATGAAACATGGTTTTCAAATGTCATTCTCATATGTGTTGATTATTCCAGTGATCTTTTATTTTGCTATACCTGCCCTTCAAAATTAAATTACATCTCCTGGTTACTCTCTAAGAATATAATAAGGACAAGAGAAAAGAGGTAGGGACTTTTTTTTTTTTTGTGGAAAACCAGAGAAATCATTGATTTAAGATGATCATTTTCAACCTGCGGGTAGGGTGTCCTCTCCTGTCTCTCTTCCTCCTGGAGACATTTGGCAGTGCATGGAGACATTTGTTATTGTCACAGTTGGGGGTGCCCTTCTAGGGTCTTTTGGGTATAGGTCAGAAATGTCACTAAGCATGCTGCAGTGCACAGGCAGCTTCTCACAGTCGTGAATCATGTGTCCAAAAAGCCTTGTAGTGAGGATGAGAAACCCTGATTTAAAGTTGGAGCCAGCCTACACCTTTTGTGGTGTAGCTCTGGACTCATGTAACTTTCTTATATTAAAAAAAAGTAGCACATCTCCTTAGAATAATGTACAAGTCTAGTGAAGAGAGTAAGCTTTATACAATTTATAAGTATCTAATTAAATTGAAGTATAGAAATTGTATTGTAAGAAATTCGGGGAGTAAAAGCTAATGCTGTCATACTCTAATTTCAGTCCTTTAAAAAAATCTATTCATCAAAACAAATTTTATTAAACAAACTTGGCAAGCCTGATTCCTTACTTCACACACTAAAAGGTAGTGATGGGCCAGTGAGATGGCTCAGCAGTGTAAGCGCCTGCCTGGCAAGGGCGAGGGCCCCAGTTCGACTCCCTGAACCCACATACGAATAAAGGGCCGGTGATATCGCTCAGCGGCATGGGCGCTTGCTGGCACGCGAGGTCCTGAGGTTGACCCCCGGTACCCACACACACAAAAAAAAATAATAAAATAAATAAATAAATAAATAAATAAATAAATAAAAGGTAGTGAAAGTTATTCAAATAGAACATTTATTCAGTCTTTTAACTAATTTTGACAGATCTTCTTTCTGATTAGTCTGAATATGTTACTGTGATGTAACAGTTGCAAAGCATCTCCCAGTGAAAGGAAAACAAAATCTCAAAAGTCTGTCACAAGGTTTTTCTGTGAACTGGAAAATATTATTTTTGAGATAATAAATGAGCTTTGAGACTATAAATTTGTGATGAAGTCTTTTTTTTGTTAGGGAAGGTTTTAGTGTTTAAATAGTGAAGGGACAGTATCACTACTAGTGCCCCAGCAGGAATCTTTCTAGCTTACTTCCTTAGGCCTTAGCTCCACCCTCCCCATCAGGAAGGGAGAGATTCCATCCCCCAGCCCAGCTCAGAGCTGCCATCTCCCAGTCTTGCTTCCTTTCTTCGCTGCCTCATTTGCATGAAGTTATATAGTTACTTGTTGATTTGATTATTTTCCTCCCGTTGACATGTAAAACTCTGGGAGTCAGGGAATGTGCTTGTGTATGTTCATACCTGAAACAGAGGCTGGCCGGGAGTCAGTGCTTCCTACATAATCTTGCAGGAATTAGATAATTGTACATTTAATTTTATTAAGACATGGGTATGTTTAATTTTATTAAGCTCAAATTTAGATAACTGGAAAGGAAACAAACACTTCTGTAAATACAATTCTATTTTATGTACTTTGATTCATGACATAGCTGTTTGATTCAAGCACAAGATTCATCTTCAGGAGTTTGGTTTTCTTCTAGCTAAAATGAATTATCATTACATGAGTGGCCCCATGTAATCAAAGACACAGAGCAGGAGCACAAATCCTGGCTTCCGCATGGAGGGCAAGTCAAGCCTCGGAGGAGTCAGTGTGTCTCCTTTCACTGTTTGGCCTTCCCAAGTGCCCCCTAATCTCCTCTGCTGAAGTTCCCACTCTACTGGCTGGAATCTTGGCCTGGAATCTTGACCATCTTTGACCACTCAGAAGAATTTGAGTTGTCTATCAGGATAGTCATGGTCTCTCACCTCTCATTTGGGAGATGTCTAAAACTATTTCCTCGATTTCCAAGGGAGCATTTTAGGAATACTCCAGAAAGCAGAACTGTATTGTCAATGAAAAGCATAGATTTTTTGCCATGATATCTACTCATTCCAGTAGGGCTGGATGGACTTCATTCTCCAACACTTAGCCCTACTTAGCCCTTCATTAGACTACTCCACTGTTCAGTACAGATGAAATCACCACAGTTGTCAGAAAAGAGAAGAGTAGCCACCTCTCATTTCCACTTCTGTAACAGGCTTTCCCTGACCTCTGTGATTGGTGTACAGGTGCTGTAGAACCCTACTTGGGAGCTGGGATAGTACAGGCTTTGCTGGACATGCTTTTTTGTCCTGACTTCTTTTTTTTTTTTTTTTTTTTTGTGGGTACTGGGCGTCGACCTCAGGACCTCGCGCACCAGCAGGCGCCCATGCTGCTGAGCGATATCACCGGCCCTTTTTTCGTATGTGGGTTCCAGGAGTCGAACTCGGGCCCTTGCGCTTGCCAGGCAGGCACTTACGCCACTGAGCCATCTCACTGGCCCCTGTCCCAACTTCTTGACTTTACCATTGTCACATGAAAGCAGCCTTAGCCACTTCGTGAAGGAAAGTGATGGCTTTCCAGTAAAACTGTATTCATGTATTCATGGATTTCATGGAAATGAAATCTGAATTTCATTTCACTTTTATGTGTCATAAAATTTTATTCTTTGCTTAGTTTGTCTCAGCCATTTCAAAAGTTTAAACCTATGCTCAGTTTATAGACAGAATAAAAAGTGATGGCAGGCTGACTTGGCCTTTGGGTCATAGTTTGCCAGCCCCTGCTCTAGAGTCTAGGGTACTTTTTCTATGAGGGCTACTTGGATCTTGGAATTCAGCTGAATTTTCCAACCCTTTTTTTCCTGGCTCTGGCAAACAGCTTTCTTTGTGCCACTTTGCATATTCTGAATCTCAGAAGGGAGAAGTTAAAGTAACTGGGCACAGCAATGGGCTGCATTCCTTTCCACTTCTGAATTCCTCATGTTTTGGAAGATAGTGCCACTTCTGCTCTCATTTCTAGTTTATTGCTGCTCCGGATTCTAGGTCTGACTCCAGTGCTCAGCTATGTTCCAGTCTTGCTGTTGATCCTCCAGTAACCTGGGCTTCCAATTTGCACATTAACTGAATTTCTTGCCCCATGAGGGTGTAGAAAGTTGCTGTCCATTTAGCTTTTGGTATCTTGTCACATCTAGGTAACCTGTGGATTTTGGACTTGAGCTAGAACTTGAGCTGAACACTTAACTTTGTTCTTTTTCCATGGGAACTGAATATTTACTTCAGATTACCTTTGAATTTACACACATGCACTACCTCTGGAATAATTTTGGCCCTTGGCTTTTTCTTAAACTTTTATTATTTGACCTGCAGCTGTTTTATTTTTTATTTAAATAAAGTGTGTGAATATGACCAGTAGGGTCCCAGACATGTACGGGGCTTGCTGCATATGAGCATAGGTAGGTCATTTACACATGAAAACACTGCAGATTCCAGGAACATGTAAGTGCCCAAGTTAGATACAGGGAGAGGAGAGAGTTGTGTGTGGGATGCTTTCTGCAGGGTGCTGGACAGATCAGAATATCTCCAAGGAGAAGATTTAGGGAGGAGGTAGCAGGATTGCCCCCAAATCAGTCATGAATGTTGAAATGAGTCTGTTGGTAGACCATGCCAAGCGGTCATCCTTCTGCATGTGAAGAGTTGTTAGCACACCTTGAACAGCATAAGTAATTCCTCCTCAGGCTCTTCTCACTGAGGATTTTGGAGAGAAGCATTCTGTTTTCATTTTAAAGTCTGTTTGGCTTCCCAGCCTTTGTGTTCAGGCTCCTGTTAGTGTCCTGAAACTGCTCGTGGGTGACCACTGTCGCCTCCTTATTATGAAGTCCTGTGGTACCTTCTAGGCTCGGGTCTTACTTGATGTTGCTTCCTAAATGAACACGTGAGTCACTCCCATTGCCTTTGGTAACACTAATGTTTTCTAGCTGTCTTTTTCATCTCCAGTATTCCCAGTTTCCTCCCTGAGCTCCTTTTCCTGGGCCTCCCTCTTCAGTCTACCCAGGGCATCTCCTTAATATATTAATAAATCCTTAATCTGTGTTTGAGTTTACCATTTCTCTCCAGACAGGCTCCTCAGGAGCTGCTGGAACATTCACACACATGGGTCCTGACACCTGATTAATGACACTGCATAAAATGGTCCCTGTTTTCCACCTGTGCCCTGCCTGGCCCTTACCCAGACTTTCTTCTTGCCTCCTGTTCCCTGACTCAACCTAGAGCTGTGCCTGAGCTGCAGGCCAAGTGTGTCCTGCCCTTCTCTCTTTTCCTGGCCAGTTTTTAATTTCATAGCAACCCACTCACTTCAACTTCCTTAGTGGCTTTTAAATCTGTTCCAGTCCTTAAAGCAGATGGCATAATCCAGGCTCTCCTAGTCTTCTCCTCTTCAGAAGGCTTCCCTTTCCCACTGAGAAAGGGGTTTTTTTAAATGTAGGTAAGAGCCAGGTGTGGTATACCTGTCATCCCAGCACTAAGAGGCTGAGGCAAGAAGATCCCTGAGTTTGAGGCCAGCCTAAGCTATAGTCATAGTGAGTTCAAGGACAGCCTGAACTACATAACAAGACCTTGTCTTAAAACAAAAAGATAAACACAGATTAAATCTATCCCTTCCCCCTTTAAAGTCCTTCCAGGGCTCCCTAATTCTTTAGGCAAAATTCTAAAATTTTAACATTGCAAAATCCTTTATATTTTCCCATAATTGTTCTCTACTTTCCAACCATATAGATGCCTCCTCCCCAAATTGTGCAATTTCTAATTTTTTCCCTTTTCTCAATGCCTTTCCACTTGCATTTTTGCTGTGGGAAATGCTCCTCCTTCCCCACTTTACCCTCTGTCTATTGATCCCCGCCTTTCTCTTGGCCCTCATCTCTGACTGACCTTTGTCCTTGGTCATTCTGCCTGGGTGGTGCAGTGTACACAGGCACCTGCTGCAGGGGTAATTAAGGTGGTGCAGCTTCCTTTTCTAATCTGCACACAGGTGCTGGGCAGGTGAGGGGGGCTCTGCTACCCCATTATCTATTCACATGTCCCTATTCCCCCTAGAATAGGCTCTTTGGCCTGAGGAACTTCATCTACATTTTACTTTCAGGGCCACCACAAACTATAGCACAGTGATCACCTGTTCCTATGCATTGTTTTCACAATGTGCTGTGTGCTTTTATCTTTATTATCCTTTCTGATTCCCGATGAGCTAGGTCATTAGTCACTAGAAAGGTGAGCTGCCATTAACATGGTACCTTTTAAATCGCGTAGGTGCCCCCCCGCCGCCATCATTTTCTCCTTGTACATCTTTGGGCTGTGCCTGTGTTTTTCTAAGTCATTGTTTTTGTGGTGGCTGAACTCAGCTGGGGCCAGATTTCAAGGATATTTGAATAGTTTCTTCTCTAGCACTGAACAAGCACAGCCCTAATGAGCGCTTTTAAGAAACAGGTAACTGCTTCCTGAGAGTGAAGTTCCTCTGTTCTTTTCTTACACCTCACTTTGCTAAGGCCGTAAACTGGTCCACTTGCCCTCTACCCTGATGCTCCCAGGCCATCTGCAAGGAGGTTGTATTCTGCATCTTCTGAGCACCTCATCTTCCCCCTGAGGAGGCACCTCTGTGGGAGTTGCACCGCAGAAAGGCAAACAATGAACTTCCTGCCTGGGTGTCTTATGATTCACATGATTCACGTGCTCACATTCTCCACATACGAAACTCAGTTTTCTTCATGTCCTCCACGGCTCTGGCTCCAGCTCTCTCTGTCTCTCTCTGTCTCTGTCTCTCTCTCTCTCTCTCTCACACACACACACACACACACACACACACACACACACAATTTTTATCAGTTATTCCAGCTCACCTGATTTTCTACCCCACCTGCACAGTGCAGCTTCTCTTTACTCCCCTACATTCGAAGGCCAGGACAAATACACAGAATTCTTCGATTGCACGGCCCGCTCTGCTCTGCTCTGAGCTGCTGCTTCTGCTTAGAGGACTCAGAAATGAGAAGAGTGACTGGTTAATCAGGCTCTGAAGCGTATTAGGTCAGAGTGGATTCACAATAGCACATTGGGACAGGGAAGGTAGCGACCTCTTGGTCCAGTAAAGTTGGACAAGGACAGGACTGCCATTCTCTCTTGCTTTTGGTGCATGAACTGGAGTACACCTAGGAATCCGGTTCAGAGACCTTGAGTGCTTGTGTACAGATCCAGTGTTTGCCATTATTTTAAAAGCATTCAACTCTAGTTTGTGAAGGCAGCCTACTAGACTCTGCATGGTAGAGGCCTGGGAACCAACCTGCATTCCAAAAAGGGACAAAAAAGAAATGACTTAGGCTTTTATAGCTTCTTGGAAAAAAATTTCAGATCATATCTTACTTGATAGATATTTTACAGCAAATTGCATCCTGCTTTATACCACAATACATCTATAGATGACAGATTTCAAGGGAATGTTTTGAATAATTGGATTATTGTGTGCTTGCTGCTAAAATTGTTGATTATGTGCCCAAACCAAAACAAAAGAATGCATTTAGCTTCTTCACTGAGGATTTGTGAAACCGAACACAAATGAAACCAAGGGAAGAAAGATAAGGTCTCAGGAGTTTTTAAACAACTCCCTTTTAACCTTGCTTTCACTCAGCTTTTTTGTTCCACTTAATGTGTTTTATTTTTCATTAATTTGAAAAACAAAATAAAACACGGGATATGCTCAGTTTTGGATATAGAGGTATTTGGAGAATTGTAGGAAAATCATTGTGGATTTAGAATGACATTTGGCCTATAAAATTGGACTTATTCATTTGTTCATCCAGTTTTAGCAGCTTTTTGTTTTTGTTTTTGTTTTTTTGTTTTTTGTTTTTTGAATATCATGTTAGTTAGTCTTCCAGACACCTCGATAGAGCAGTGAACAAAGCTGACAAAGTAGATAGTAAATAAAGCCTGCCGAAGTTCAGGTTCCTCTTCTGGAGGAAAGGAGGGACCTGGCTTTGCAGTGGGAGGCCCAGAGCCACACACAGTATGGGGGGAGTGAGAGGCTGGAAATCCTAAGTGATGGTACCAGGGGTGACAGGGGCCTACAGGGTGTGTCAAAGTCCTTCCCTTTCCATCTGCATGAGGTAGTATTACAGACTGAGTAGGATCTGTGTGCCCCAGCCCCTATTCATATGTGCAAGGCCTAACCCCCAAAGTGATGGTATTTGGAGGTAGGACCTTTGGAAGTTGATTGGGTCTAGATGGCATCATCATGAAGGTTGGACTCCCAGGTTAGGATTAGAGTCCTTACAAGAAGAATAATCAGAGTTCTCTTTCTCCTCACGATCAGAGGATAAAGTAAGGAGGTGGCCTGCTGTGAGTTAGGAAGTATGCCTTCACTAGGAACCAGATCTGCCTGCACCTTGATCTTTAACATCCCAGCCTCCAGAAGGCTAAGAAGTAAATGTCTTGTTGGAGCCACCCAATCTTTGGTATTCTATTGTGACAGACCAAACTAAGGATGAGAAGGCTTTAGAAAGTTCTGAGAAGAGGAGTGACCTGATCTGACTTCTGGGTTAAGGGGATTATTTGCATTATACTAGTGGGAATGGTCCCTTTAACTCAGAAGTCCTGTGAGGAGGCAGGCTATAATCGTGACTTGATTGGTGTGGCAGCAGTGGAGGGGTCTGTGGTCAGACGCAGGGTTTGTTTGGAAGATAGAACTGACTATACTGGTGGGGTAGCTGTGAGTTGTCCTACACAGGGAGGTCAAAGATAAATCCTGAGACCCACGAATAATAGAGTGGCCCTCAAGGTGATGGGTGCAGCTGTTCAGAGTGAGTATAATGTAAAATGAAGAGGATTGGCTGCTGGCACATGAATTTCAAAGTGTCTGTTAGACCTCCAAGTGGAGGTGCCAAAGAAGTCATTGGGTACAAGTCTGAAGTTTGGTGGAGGTCAGGCTCAAAATCTAAAATCAGAGGTTGACAGCATGTGACCAAGAATGATATTTAAAATATTTAACAAGTGTGACCTGAGAGTCAACCAATCAGAAGAGATGCCAGACTTTACAATGGGCGAGGCTGTACAGCAGCCCATCAGCAGAATGTTGGTTCAACATCCATTTGCATTTGCTAAAGATCCATTCTGATTTTGGCCATGCCCAGCCTTTACAGATAAAGTACAATCAAATTGATTCGATTCTTGTGCAGTTCTGTTTGCAACCACAGTCATGGGAAGAATTTAGTTCATGAATGGAGGAGGTACCACTGTATAAGCTTTGAAGATAAACCATAAACACAGACTCTCCACTAAAACAAACACAAAAAAGCACTAATTAGAAAGAATGAACAGGGGACATTTATTTCTTCCATCAGGATATTTTTCCACTCCCTGATTCACATCATGCTTACTCTCTTTTTGAGGGGAGGATGGGGGTACCAGGAATTGAACTCAGGACTTCACGCTTGCCAGGCAGGTGCTGAGCCACTGATCTATGTCCCTGGCTGATGCTTACTCTGTTTTTGTGTAGCATTTAAATATAGATGTTTAACTTACTGGTTTTTGAAGGCCAAGGCTTAGTTTAACTATGTGTGCCGTCTTTAAAACACAACAGACCTGTTGTGTACTTGAGTTCTATATCCTCCATTTTACTACCTGTTTTTACAGAAACAAGTTCCTTTTCCTCCCCTTTTCTGAAAACAAAATTTTCAAAGCTGGAAATAAGCCTATCTCACATTGTTATGAGGATTAGGAATTCTATATGCAAAGGATCTATCACAATGCCTATTAACTATTGTATAGTTTCCTACCTGCACCACAAGTCTTTAGAGTTCACAGTAACTGCTCAAATCATTTTAATAACATTCATATCATTTATGTTGGATTTAGACTCTAAATCCAACATTTAGACTCTAATGAGAGTCTAAATCTATATGTTCAGAAATGTTTGTGCTTAAATTTATGCACACTTATATAAGAGGGCTTAGAAGCAGATACACCATGAGTACTAAAAGAAGAACAAAGGTTGGTGTCTCAGTCTTCATTTTACATCTGTCTTCTTTATTGGCTCAAACTCTTGGTCATATTCCTCTCAGCTCTGCTCATAGGCATGTTAATCACATAAGGAGTGTCTGTCTAAAAACTGATAATCCAAGGTTTATTAGTCCTAAATTTATCTAAGCTGTCTCATCCCTCTTAAAGACTGAGGCTAACAAGATGAGTATAACCAAGGTATGTTCAAGATTTGCAGCCTTTTTCAGTTGCCAGTTCTTGTGATATCCTGTTCCAGGCCCTGGAGCATCACCTAAAAGCCATATCTTACATCTGCAGTCACCTGGCATTGCAGAAAGATCACCTGATGATGAGATCACCCCCTGAATGGGCACATTTATCCCATGACAGCAACTGAAGCTGTTCTCTCAGCAAGAGCAGTTATCTCACAGGAACCAGATCACCCCCTCAAGCCGAAAGGACTTCTGGAGCTGCCTTGAGAAACCAGTCCTCAGATAAGGATCGGCCAGACCCCTGCTTGACCATGATTACCCAGCCTGCCCAGTGCTGCAAATCCTGGAGCTATACAAATCCGCAGCCCTCACCTTTGCTTCTTTTTTCTATAATCCTCAAAGTTCCCGACAACCCCCTTAAAGACTAATCCTAAGCCTCCATCTGTTCTTCTCAGAATGGCCATGCTGATTGAAGCTCCCTTTCCTGCCTTTCACCACGTCATCTCCTCCATTAGACTTATGTGGACAGGTGGCTAAGCCTGGTCTGTGGGACCCCTGGAGCCAGGATTTTTATCCTAAAATTCCATTAACACTTGAGTGTCATTATTTACCAAGATGCAATATTGGTAGTTTTCAAAGGAAAGAATGATTTTGATCAATCTTTCTCAAAAGTCAGATGTGGAAAATCTAGCCATAAATAAATAAATAAAGAAATAAATAAAGAAATAAATAAATAAAATAAATATTGACTCCTACTGTGTTGTCTCTTATCACACTACCTCCAAGTGATTGCCAACCCCTCACGTCTGTTGGCAGGGATTTCATTTATTGCTTGTTCTTATTTTGCCCAGGCATTATGTGTGCCAGTATGTGAGGATAATTACAAGACACAGTAAATGTATATGCTGGGTGAAGGAGAGTCTGGGCCTTCTAGGCTTCTGAAGATCTTGTAACTCAAGACCTTGATGACTCTGGTTCTGGGCAGATCTGAGGGAGAATGCCTTCTTAGCTTTCCTGATAGATGGGAACATAAATTCCATGAAGTTTTTTTCCAAGGCTGTTTTTTTTTTTTTTTTTACTGTTCATTCCCAATACCTGGAAAGTTTCTTAGTAGAAAATAGGTGCCCAAGAAACATTTGTTGAATTAGTACATGAAAACAAAATATTGTGGTACCTCAGTGTCCTATAGGGCAGTGAAAGAACAGACACTGAATGAGTATCTCATTTCTGTAAATGCAGATTTTACTAATGGTCAACATTAATTGCCCAATTCTTTCTTTTCTTTGAAAGAGTTCCTTCCTAGGCGGTCTCTTAGTCACTTCTTAAAGTTGACACCTTTTCCCATTTGCCAGACAAGCCTGAAAAAATTGTCAGGACCTATCCGTGGATGGGACTTGATTCAAACTGTCTGCTCCCCACATTATGTTAATTAAAATATGGACAGCTGTAGAGGATCGGAGAAGGAAGGAAAGAAGAGAGAAACTTTGAAAGTTGCTCTTCTGTGAATGACACTTTGGAAGATTGGTAAATAATTTTCAGTGTTTTGTAGAACTCTGCTACGATAGGACAGTTTCCTCTGTGTACTGCTTGTCCTACCTTTAAAAGTAAAAGAAGACTTTCTCAAGAAATATTTTAAATGAAACATTCACGATAATTGTTTCCTTTCCAACCATTATGTGATGGTAAATTTTATGAAGCTAATTCTTCAAATTATAACTACTACCAATTTATTGAATGTATACAGTATGCAAGGTATGATGCTGAATGTGCTGAATACATAATCTTGTGTAAGTCATAATAACTGGCTGAACAAGGTATGTTATGTTATGTTCATCTTTATGATGAGAGTTGGTAGAATTACCAAGCACCTTACCCACAAGTACCTAAAAAGTGGCCAGGCTGGGACCCCAGGCCAGGCATCTGTTTACAGAGCTGACACTCAGCTCCACAGTGCACCTCTCCGCGACACTGGAGGCCTGAGATTGTTTTGTTTATCCTTTTGGAAATGACAATTACAGTAATGGCCAAATGACATTAATTCCCCTGGAAGTGTAATCTGATTATGTTTGGAAGTGAGATGAGTGTCTGATATCTATGAATGCTGCTTTTAATTAATTTACAAATGATGTTATTCAGAGCTGTGACTGCTAGTATTAAACTTGATGTCCAGTTACTTTTCTTGTGTCGCTGTTTTTACTTTCCCTGCATCGAAAGTGTTTTCTCTGTTAGGCTATTTGAATTGTGTCTTTTGCAGGTAGCTTTCTGGAGAGAAGTAAGTATGCTAACTATGGTGATATAGTTTTGAAATGGAAATAACAAAAAATCATATGCAATGGGAATTACCTTTTGAGTATTGCCCATAAAAATCTAGCAGAGATAGGTAAATATTTTTGTACATCAATATCTTACAACACTGTTTCCTTCAATCAAATTTACTCTATCGTTTGTTTGTTTGTTTTTAATTTATAGTTTTGTAGGCAGGTTATCCTGACTTGGGCTTGTGAAAAAGCAACTATTCCATTTAGAGCAGATAGTTATTGGAAACAAGTTACCTTTTGAAAACCCGAAAATTGACCGTATGCCCAGGAATAGATGATTTGTGAATCTTGCGTAGAACATCATTTTCTGATGGTCTTCAGTGCTTGGAGATTTTGTGCCACTCTGTCAGGTTTCTAATTCAGGCTGAGAAGCACCTAGGTATTTGGATTGGAAGTTGTTCAGATTCTGTTCTGTTTCTTCATGAGTACCATCAAAGGGGCTACAGACTTTGACACCAAGATTTAGCAGAGTCAGTATCATAGTTACAATGTTATGTATCATGGGGTGAAAGGACAATGACTTGAACGGCATATGCGTAGTTTTAATAGCTTTCTCTACCTCCTCTGCCCTTTTCTTTCCTTTTCCTTCTCCTTCTCGCTCTCTCTCTCTCCCTTCTCCTCCCTCTCCCTCTGTGACTGTCTGTGGATCAGTGATTACTGCTGATGAAAGATATTAATTCTAAGTCAGAGAGCATGAAAGCTTAATACAGAATAGGAAAGTTAATTATTGAGTGTTTATGCTTTGGCTTGATTTGAGTTCTGTCTCTGTTTGAAAATGACTTAAACTTTATGTTCCCTTGCACTTAAGGCTGAGGTTGATACTAAGGAAAAGATTTGAGAACCGGAGAGAACCATGAAAACCCTTAGTGTCAAAGATGAAAGGGAAGGTACAGGAGGTTTTAAAATTTGACAGGTTTGGATTTTGAGGTTTTTTTTTTTATTAGATCATGAACCTTTCTTTTCACTCTATAAATGCATGGGATAACAGTTGATAACTGCTATTATTATTTTAGAAATTTACATGCCAAAGATCCTAAAAGAGGGTCATAGATGTGTATGTGTATGTGTATTATTCTCCCTACTCTAAATAATACTGTTTCAGTTAATGAAAGTAGGCTTGTATCTACAGTTCCATCATTGGAGTCCTCTGTCCTTTTTCATTTTCCTTCAAAATATCCAAATTAAGTCGAACTCTGCAAAGACACCTTAATTTCACCATTGTTGTAGGGAATCACACCATCCTCTGAGCACTATTCTCTTCATTTACTCTTTACGTGTATCTCCTTTCTGACTTAGTTTTCAGATTCTGCTAATTGTAAACAGGATCATAGCACCATATTTTCACCACTACACTCTATGCTCAACTCATCTCCCAGAAGCTATACTCCAGTCGAACCTCAGGAAAGAGATACATGCCGAAGACAACATTTCCTTAATAAACATTTTAGTTTTAGTTTTGGCTTCCTTCTAAGACATTTGACTTGCTCTTGTGTGTGTTGATGGGTGGAGGAGAGGAGAGGAATTTCAGAAGCTTAATATCTCATGGGCAGCAAATCACAAAATCATTGACTAGCAGATTCTCATGGGTGAAGGAAACACTGGAGTTGGGGATGTCAGGTGCAACAAGTCTAGATACTTGTTAAAATCATCAAATGTACACCTTTAACCCTACATTTTCAACTGAAGCATTCTGTGTTCATAAATGACAGTAGTGGTAGGAGATGAGAAGTGGTGATTTTTGAATAATCCATTAAAAAAAAAACACCTCATTTATAATATCAATTTTTGGCTTTGATTTAAATGAATAGATAAGTCCTGGATTCCGTTTGTACAACAAATAGGTAGGTTATGATTCTTTCCTGAGATCCCTGTCAGATCTGAAACTCTGGGACTTTTTTTTTTTCTTTTTTTAATGGTTCATGATATGTTACACAAAACACAAGTGTGTTAGACAACTGCCATATTCCATGTTTTTTAAATAAAATTTGTAAATTTGTAAAATTATAATGTTATGAGTCCTGTCTTACCAACTCAGAAGTCAGAAAATAAATTCTCAACTTGTCTTGCAGCTGGGATGCAGGCATGTCCTTAGACTCACTTGTCCAATCTGGTAGATGTTGGCCATTCTTCATTTGAGGACTGTTCAATTTAAAAAAAAAAAAAGTTTTGCATAGATGATGATAAAGGGCTCTTGTTTGAGAGGTCATAAGCATAATTCTTGATTGATAAGTGACATCGATTCTGGTGACCCTGGTAGTTGGAGACATGATTGGTTTTAATAGTAGCAGATGAAATGGCAACTGTTTTCTATCAGGCTATTCGGGGGCTGTTTTGGGATTTTCTTTCTTTGAACTTGGTCTTGAGCCCTTGTAACAATTCTAGAAGCTAGTTTAATAAATGTCCTGGAATAGTTGAGGGGGGTTCAAATGTTTATAGACAATAAAATAATCATAGGACTCTGCCTAAACAAATGTGTAAGCCATTTCTCTCTGAGACCACATATCCAATATCTATCAGTTCATTAATTTTAGCAAGAATGAATGAACTAGATAAATAGCCATAATATACAATAAATTTGTGAAGTCTGCTCAATAAATACTGTGAAATAGTCATTGATAGTGTTTCTCAAGGCAATTAAAATGGTTCTATTTATTCTTTGTTGTCTGTCACCATACAACCCAACCCTGTATGAACATTTCTTTTCATTTTAAATACCTACACATTCTTTTTTCTTTTTATGCTACCCATTAAATGGACATTCAGTATGGTGATTTGAATTAGATGTGACTAGGAAGGAAGATAAGGATGAACCTAGGTAAAGTGTTAAATTTATGTCTAAATTGCCTGTTCTATGGATAACATGGGCCTGATTCATCATGCTGCTGAATTAAATTGCTTTTCTTAGTCAATATCTTAAATGTCCAGTGAAAAGCTTTTTAAATATTATGAATTATATATCACTTCCTGCATTTAAGTCTTGCCCAGGGAAGTTGGATTTGAAAGCTATCAAAGTGAAAAGGCATAACAGAGAAATTGTTTTCCCTCTTTCTGTTTTTTACTACAAATGTAATCTAGTTGAGAAAAGCAAATTTATTTGACATATATTATACACCTAGAGAATTTTTTTTTTTTTTTTTTGTGGGTACCGGGGGGGTCGACCTCAGGACCTCACGCGCCAGCAGGCGCCCGTGCCGCTGAGCGATATCACCGGCCCCTTTTTCGTATGTGGGTTCTGGGAGTCGAACTCGGGCCCTCCACGCTTGCCGGGCAGGCGCTTAAGCCGCTGAGCCATCTCACCGGCCCCACACCTAGAGAATTTAATAGAGATGGATTTCCTTTTTCACTATTAAGTCAATTCACTGCTACGACTGAGGCACTGCACTGGAAGAGGTAAAACAAATTCTATTGCCCAGTGTTTTTGAAGCTCTTCATCAAGACCAGTGAGCACTGATTGTAATGAAGTAAGTTTGATGAAATGCGAGTGTATTTCATGTGGTATGTTTCAGGATTGTGTTTAAATTATTCATTTATGTGTGTATTTTTGTTTATGTATGTACCGAGTCACTACATAGAATATAAGTTTTGCAGAGACATTTCTTATTGTAAAAATGAACAATTGAAAAAAATGAAAAAATGGTTTAAAAGACCAGAAACTTACTTTGGTCAGGTAATATCATCTTTCCCTAAAATCTAAATTATTAAAATATTTTGGGTCCATTTTTGTTTTGCAAAATGACTATGGCACAAATGGTCATTCAGAAATTGTCACTTTAGGTTTTAGGAGTTTCTGATACAAAACTTATTTGATTACATCAATAATTTATATGTTTTTCAGAGGCTCCACCCAGTGGGTATGTCTGTTCAGTCTGGCACTTGGCAGTTTCTTGCTTGTTGTTTTTTGTGTTTAATGAATTATATAATTGGAAGGATATGCTTCCAATAAAAAACATGATTCTCTTAATTCCTAGGTAATGTTGAGCTATAAATTATTTTGCTGTTTAGATTAGAAAAACTTCTAGAAGTGAAGAATGTCTTAGGTTGGTGGTAGTGCTCTTCCAACTATGCTTGACATCATGGGCACAATTTTGCTTCCTCGTAACTGGTGCCTGGGAGTGAGAGAACCAGGTTCTGCAGCTCCTTCCTCAGATCTCAGTTGTTTAGACAAACCTCCACCCTCTTTCAAAAGCCTTTCCATTTAGCAGATATTACAAACCGAAACTTTTCCAAAATGACCCCCAAATAGCATTTCATTTTCTAAGATTTTATTATCCTTTAAAGAGGAAAAAGAAAATGTGCCCCTACCAGAAAGAAAACATTCCCTTCATTTTTTATTGTGTAATGAAAGACCTTTCTTTTCCACCCTTTTTATTCACATGCATCATTTGAGAGAGTTGTTTTTGCCACAAAACCCTAAATATGTCATGTAATGATGAATAATTCGAATGCCTAGAGGCTTTGTAGCAGGAGAGGCAAATACTCTGAGAGTATCAGAGAGGGTGATGAATACCCAATTTGTCCCACCTCACTGTTCCGTAGCAGGCATCCAGATGAGAGGTCACTCAGACTTCTGAATTTATTGCTTATTTCAAAATATAATTTTCATATTAGTGTCAATCATAGCTTATATTGGTGTTGAAGATTACTTTTTTAAATTAACAAGACTTTCTCTTTTCTTCCATTTCTTTTATATACCCTTTCCTGAATGGCAGCCGGGCTTACAGGTCATAAACTGCAGAGTAATTTGCTAATGTCATGTCTAATACAGTGTCATCATTTACTGACAATCTTTTACTAGTATTTATGATTATACATGAAGTATTAAATATTTAGAAAGATTATATCTAGAAAATGTAAGCTTACAAAGTACATTGATTATGTGGTAATTGATGAATAAGAAGCATTTTATTAATGGTTAATTATATAGGCTTAATTTCTTCATCTACAGCTAAATGTGTTTATTAATAATATCTTAATAATGGTACTCAAGAACAGATAAATATAATTAAAGAACTAAAAACATGATCTTTTGAAACTCAACAAGTAAAGATAATCCTCATTCTTTGTAGATTCTGTATGTGTGAGTTCGCTGGGTTCTGAAAATGTATTTGTAGCCCTGTTAATACCTGCAGCATTTTGGTGGTCACTTGCGGACACTCACAGACGTATACAGAGCAGTGAAAATTCTGTGTCACTCCTGTGGTTATGTGCTGTCCCAGCCGAGGTCTAATAAGGCAACATTCTGCCTTTTTGTGGTACTAGGGATTGAACCCAGGGAGGGCTGAACCCTGGCTGGCCCTTTTCACTTTTTGAGAACAGGTCTTGCATAGTTGCCCAGGCTGGGTTAAACTTGGGATCATCCCGCATTGGCCTCCAGAATAGCTGGGATTGCAGACATGTGCCACTATGTGTGGCTAACACTCTGCCTTCTTGTTTCAGCTCTCATGCTCTAAACAAATGTCCTTTTCAGAGCTTTGGAATGCCATGTTTTTGTGCTTTTTGTTGGTAATTTTGCTGTTTAAAGTGGCTTTCAAACATAGTGCTGAAGTGCTATTTAGCTCAAGAAGGTTGTGCTGTGCTGTATGGGAGAAAATGTGTGTGCTATGTAAACTACATATTCATGAGTTACAACCCTGCTGACCAGCAGTTCAATATCAGTTCAATGTCAGCAGTTCAATACTTTGTATCAAAGAAGGTATCTTTAGAGAGGAACACACATGAAACAAGGTTACATATTGATTAGTTGGCAAAAATTTTATGACTAGAGTCTTGCAGAAGGCTAATCATGTATTTTCGCCAGAAGCAGCATTTTAGTATTTGTTAATTCAATGTTGAAGATAACTTTGTGGGGCTGCTTTATATAACTACTACACACAATGGAAATTATGTGTAATAAGGAATCTACAATTTGTTTTAGAAAAATATGATGGAAAATAATGATTTGAGCCAGAAAAATCAAATTTATCTTCACATTTAAAGGAACACATTTCTTTCTTTTTTCCTTCCTTCCTTCCTCCCTTCCTCTCCCCCCTCCCTCCCTCCCTGCCTCCTCTCCCTCTCTTCCAGCCTCCCTCCCTCCAGGCCAGCCTCCCTGCTTCCCTTCCCTTCCTTTCCCTTTGCTCTCTCCTTCCTTTCCCTCTCTTCTTCCCTCTCTCTTTCTTTCTTCCTTTCTTTCAAGACACTGTCCTATTAAGTTGCTAGGTTGCCCAGGCTGGGCTCAAACCTGTGATCCTCCTTCATCAGCCTCCAAGAGTGCTGAGATTACAGGCATATGACATCATGTCTGGATAAAGGAACACATTTCTGCACAGAAATGTAAGCATTTAGTAATAACATAATTATTTTGCAAGATATTTTTCTCTACTACCTCTAGCTTCAAAGAGAGCATCACATGGGAATCTATTAAAGAGAAATAATGGAAAGTTTCCAGGTGATAATTTGCTGCTTTCCTCAAGGGTAAGACTAAAACCTATTGTTAACAAACGTTTACAGATTTGCAGGAAGAAGCTTAACTCTTGATTATTTATAATCAGTGTAATGAGAAATGTTGTTTAAAGTTAGATACAGGTGGATCATTCTCAGTTGCAGATGCTTAGCGGAATCTAACTCCACCCCCCTGACTTGCACATGAGGAGTGGAAGGGTTCATTCTGCATTTTCCAGATGGGAGAGGAAGACATCAGCAGTTAGGGTCTAAACCAGCACTCCTGCTCCTCCTCAAGCTGTCCATCCTCTGAAACTCTATTTGTCACACATGCTTGAATAACTGCCTCACGACACCACCTCAGTATTTATTTTATACAGTACTTATTGATAAAAGTAAATGTATCAAATTTATTTGCTATAAAAATTAAAACAAGGGCCGGTGAGATGGCTCAGTGGCATAAGCACCTGCCTGGCAAGTGCGAGGGCCTGAGTTCGACTCCCGGAACCCACATACGAGAAAAGGGCCGGTGATATCGCTCAGCGGCATGGGTGCCTCCTGGCAAGCACGAGGTCCTGAGGTCGACCCCCGGTACCCACAAAAAAAAAAAGAAAAAAAAAAATTAAAACAAGTGTTTATTAGTAACAGTCCTCTTTAATAATAATTTCTTTTAATACTAATACACAACATACATTTAGTGCTTATTTATACCGTGCACATTTTAAACTTGGAATGTATGTTGTCTCCTGTAATTGTCACAAGTCAGCTGAAGAATTCTCGGTGTCCCCATTTCACAGTGGAGAGCCTGAACACACAGAGCACACAGTTGCACATGGTGGGTGAGTGGCAGCCAGGACCACATCATCCGTGTTCCTCCTGACTTCTGAGCTTCTGTTCTCAAGTATGATGTATGGTGTCTGGACACCAAATATTAATGTGCTATATTCAAGTAGCCCAAGAGTGATTTCATTCACTGAAGAATGAATTTATTTATCAACTTCATTCTTGATTTCTCCACTTAGATGTACATTTTGCATTTACTCCCATCTTCTTAGCCTGCTTCTCATCTTCACTTATTCCAGTGTACTGGTTACTTAGCACAAATCCTCTGAAGCTGTACATTCCCTCTCCGCATAGCACATCCCTTAGCTGGCTTGTCAAAAGTTCCTATCAGCAGTACTTTCAAAATATATCTAGAATATATTCAGAGCCCCTAGCCTGGTTTGAAACTCCATTATCTTTCACCAGGCTTCTAACATATGTGCCTCTGTGTTTCTGCCTTTGTTTTCTGAGAGTGTATCTTAACATACCCTATTAGTTGTGCTGTTGCTTGTGATACCACCAGATCACCTCTTCCTCAGAACCCTATAGTGCGTCCCCGTCTGCCTTGGGGAAAAGCAAAAGCCTTTCATAAGTGGTCCACACAAAACCCTACCTAACACTTTTCCACACATCCACACACCTCCCACCTCATTTCCTTCTTGTTCATTCTCATTACCCATTGCTTATCAAACAGGTCAAGTGTACTTTGTCTTAGAACCTTTGCACCTGCTATTCTCTCAGTCTTGTATCGGACCTTCCCCGAGGCATCCCATTGCTTCCTTGTGCATTTCCTTCCATTCTTCCCTTAAAATTCACCTAAACAAGGAGATGTTTTCCAAATATCTTCCATCTGCCTTTGCCTGGTACTCACTTCTCTCTCTGCTTATTGTTTTTTTTGGAGCATTTTATCACTCTCTTACATTTATATTTACCTATTTATTTAACGTTAGTCAGTCTTCCCATGTCTGAACATTAATTTCATGAGATTAGGCACATTGTGTTCCCTGCTTGTATCTATAGTACTTTGTGTAATGTGTGAACTCTGTAGATATTTACTGGAACAACACTGAGTTCCTCACACAGCTCTATATTGAGCACCTGCTCCCTGTCTTCAGTCTTCTATGGATTAAAGTAGATGTATACAAAGAACTAAAGAGAAGTCTGATCCTGCTGCAGCCTGTATATCTGCTGCATTGATCACTAGATATCTGGCTGCCTAGGCAGGGGTTTCTTCCTCTTTACTCCACATGCTTGTTCAGAGGAGAGGACTTGGCTTCTATCAAGAACACACACAAAACCTGAAGACAAAACAGGGTTTGATGAAGCATTATTGTAAGTGATAGGATGTTAATTTTCTTTGTAAGAAGTTGAAAGTCGGCTTTCTCAGCAATTTTTAGACTGCCTATGTGATGATTGTAGGTGACCAAAGATACAAGGATTTGCCTCTGTATTTATTTTGCAATTATAGAAATGTGGGCTTATCCTTCACCAAGAGACTATTTGACTCAGGAGAACTAACTTACTCATGGACTAATACCAGCATCTGTTTATTATTTCAATAAACATTTACCTAGTTTCTTACAGGTATTTGCCAGAATAGGCTAGTCACAGGGAATACAGACACCAGGAACATGGCTCTAGGTTTCAGGAAACACAATACCTTATGGGTGCTGCCATGATGTCTGTTCAGTGTGTCATCCCACTTGTATGAAAGCTGATTTTATATACATATATCTATAATATCTATAATAATATAATAATATATAATATATAACATATATTATAGAATAAATATTAATATGCATATATTAATTATAATTTAATTATAATATTAATATAATATCTAAATATAATATTTGTAATATATACTATATAATTATATATATATATATATATATATATATATATATATATATATATATAAATTAAGGTGATAATGAATGTGGCCAAATTTCTACCAAGTAAGCAAGAATGTTCATTTTAACTGATTAAGTCTCCTGAGGACAACAGCAAATTTCTCATTTTCATTTTTCTTTGGTTCAGTTAGTTTTCAAAAACATCATGGGCCGGTGAGATGGCTCAGCGGCTTAAGCGCCTGCCCGGCAAGCGCGAGGGCCCGAGTTCGACTCCCGGAACCCACATACGAAAAAGGGGCTGGTGATATCACTCAGCGGCACGGGCGCCTGCTGGCGCGCGAGATCCTGAGGTCGACCCCCCGGTACCCACAAAAAAAAAAAAAAAAAAAAAAAAAAAAACATCATTATCTTATTACCAAGCATGCTACAAGTTTCACTTTTTGTTTTGTTATATAAATTTGATGTCATTTCTGATTTTCTTTACCTGGTTATATATCAGACAAACAGGATGTGTTACTTCAAGATGGCGAACTCAAGATTGAGGTTCAGTTTATTACTTCATCTAATAATCTTTAGACTATCCTTTCCCATTAAGCATGTCAGGGTATGGCCATATTATATGTCACTCACTAATTAAAACCATTAAGCATACATATCTATATATGTATATTTGTATATACATTTACTTGCAAGAGAGGCATGTCACCTGTGTCATAGATTTGCTTAACCAATTAATGAGGGAACTAGCAGGATTGCGTTCCTCACACAGCTCTATATTGAGCACCTGCTCCCTGTCTTCAGTCTAGTATGGGAAGTTTAATGAAATATGGGATTAACAGAAATGTTTAGTCACTGAAGGGAAGGATGCTAGAATGAGATTGATAAAAAACTAAGCTCAGTGTTTAAATAAAACAAGAAAAGGATACATGACAGATCTTATGTGTTCTTTTTTTGTTTTGTTTTGCTTTACTTCATTACCTGTTTTTTGCAGTTCCTTAAATATATATTTAAAAAAGCATTCTTTTTTGTCCTGGTTGAGACCATACACCACAGTTTGCAGACTTCTGATTAGAGCCAAATGGTAAATAATAAAACAAAAGATAGCTGTCCTAGAGAATTAGATAATCTTTGTCCTTGGGTGTGCCAGTTAGATAGAATTCTATTATGACATTCACTTGAAGGCTTCGGATACATACATACACATATATATGTATATATTCATGTGTGTATATACATACGTATAACGATATATATGTATAAATATGTACATATATACACACACATGCACATACACATATACATATACGTGAATGAATCTAGTCAAGGGGATCAGTGAAGTGGGAAAGGCAATGTTAGTTCAGAGACCACAGAGTCTATGTTACAATTTCCAGTGTGTCCAGTTTTATAAAGCACAGATGGGCAGTCCAGTGAGAGTTTGTTGGAAAAGCCAGAGGCAACTTCCCCAAAGAAGTGATGTTTAAAGTAAGTTGTGAAGCATTAGTAGGGCTTAACCGGAGGGGAGGAAAGAGGATGCTAAGCCACAGACCCAACCTAGAGGTGTGGCCTTTGCAAGAGAAGACTGAGGGTACCCCTCGGAAAAGGGATCCTTGCTGCTGGAGGGGACAAGAAGGGAGAAGAGAGGGAAGTAATTTCAGGGGAGTGGAAGAGGCAAGCTGTGTCAGGGTGACCACACTAACCTCTTTTCCAGGGGCCGTCCTGGTTTCCTGCTGTAAAAAGTTAGTCACCTGCTTTTACTCTCCAAGTGTCCCAGTTTGGATGATAAATTAAATGGTAAATGGGTCATGTTAAGGAGTTTGTTTCTTACCATCAGACCAATCGTGAACATTGAAGTTTTCACCTGGGCAAGTGTGTTGTGATCTGATTTGCATTTTGAAAGACTGCTGCGGTGTGTGCAGCGGGTTGAGGAGGCCTCAGTGCAAAGGGTTGTTTGCCAGTCGGTTTATCTATTGTGTTAAACAGTTGGTTAAATTTTCTCAATAACAGGTCATTTCCAAAAAAGAAAAGAAAAGAAAAATCAGAAAACTATATTGTTTGATGCAATCATTGGCTTATTGGATAAAGATAGTTGACTTAATAGTTACAGATAAATATATTTTCTAGTTTATTTAGCTATAATCTGTGGCTTGTGCACATTGCTTGCCACATAGTCATACTGCGTTGTGTTCCTGCAGTAGAAGAGGACATGAAACTATCACAATATGCTACAGCTCCAAATCCGATGATCTAGAATTCAGATCAGAATCACAAAATTAGTAAGGGGATTCAGTCCCAATGATTGGATGAAGGCTGTGTTCATAGTAATACTCTGTTATATAATAATCAAAAAAATTTGCTGTCTGACTGAAATAATGTGCCATCCGAGAATTTATTTCTTATGGATAATGTGCTTTCTCTTGTTAAAAATCTTAGGCATGACAACTCATTGAACTCAAACATTTATGCCCTTGGCTTAAAAAT
Organism: Erethizon dorsatum; assembly: GCA_028451465.1. Lineage (NCBI taxonomy): Eukaryota > Metazoa > Chordata > Mammalia > Rodentia > Erethizontidae > Erethizon > Erethizon dorsatum. The sequence continues at coordinate 40,833,460 of CM051839.1, forward strand.
CTGAATGAAGACTCTGTGAAGATTATACAGCTAATATATTTGACTATAATATTGAAACTATATTAATGGTTTTTGTTCAGGATTGATGGAAAGCTTGACAAAATATTTTGCTTAGGAGTAGAGATAGTAAAACCAATTTTCATTAAAAAAAAAAAAAAAAAAAAAGCCAAGCGTGGTGTAATCCCAGCAGTTTGGAAGGCCGAGGCAGGAGGATCACAAGTTAGAGCCCAGCCTGCTCAATTTAGTGACTTAATGCGACCTTGTCTCAAATGTAAAAACGTGAAAAAGGGACAGAGTTATAGCTCAGTGGGAAGACCCTTGATTCAATCCCCAGTATACTGCAGAAACAAAACAAAAATTAATATTATTTAGGTGTTTTTATTGAGAACAAATTTAAATGAATATTTATATAACTTCCTCACTGGCAAATAAGAACTGGGAAAAACAACCTAAAACCTAATTAAAATGAACATTCAAACTGAGTACAGAAATAGTAAAATCTCCTTAATATAAATGAATAAAATCAGAGTAACTATCATTCATTCTGTAAGTAATTAGGATATTATAAATCCAGGACATATGCATAAAGATTTAAATCAAAGTAATACTTCCTAATACTGCAATACTTTATTTCAGTAATAAAATGACAAACCGATATTCCTTAAATTTGATTTTTAAGGTTAATATATTTACTTTAAAATATTTTCTAAAAAAGGTGAAATAAATGTAAAAATGAATGCAACATGAAAGAATCTTCAGCAATTTGAATAACCATTGCATAACCCTGTAAGAAAACTGCCAACTTCTAGTGCCTCCCGATTTACCCTTTTTATGATAAGGAACGAATCTGATGTCCTGATGTTGTGGACTGTCCGCTGCTGAGCAGTGCTCTCATGCTTAGTCTCATTGGACTACTTTTAATCAATCAGTAGTCTGATTGGTGTCTATAATGGAATCCCTGACACAGGCTGATTTACAAGGAGCAGAAACTCGTGGGCCATGGACCTGAGGCTGAAAGTCCACAATGAAGGGCCAGCATCTGGTGTGGCCTTATCGGGACATCTGTGGCAGAGAGGGAAATGGAGGCTGTGAGTACCAGAGACGGGCAGGTTTGAACTCGCAGTTTTACAAGGAGCCCACCCCCATAATCAGGGCAGGAGTCCATTACTTCACCCTCATGGCCTGTCACCTCTCAGCAGCCCCAGCACTGTTGCACTGAGGACTCAGTTTCCAGGCTTGTGCTGGGAGCCGTGTTCACCCCGCAGCATCTCGGAGTGGTCCTTTCTCCTCTGTGTGCTGACTGCACTCTGACCTTGAATGTGCTGCTGCACCTGTGGCGCCGGAAAGTGGTGGCTGCTTCTCTGTCCCCTACATCCCACTAAGCCTGAGGGAGGTGGGTAGGTGTTTTCTTACAGTTCACTGCTTTTATAAAACAACTGTTAACACCTCCTCCCTCAGCCTCCTCTGCTTCCATCCTCCCACCACCATGTCTTTGAAACACATTTCCTCAGGTTGTAACACCCCACACTTCTTGCACAGCAGTTTCCTACCACTCTTGCTGTTTCCCCTCTGTTTTATTATATAGGAAGTGACTGACTACCTCCTCCTCCGTCTCTCTCCCAGCTCTCTTCCTGGTTAGACTGGGCCATGTAGATTACCCATACTACCTTCTCCCTCCAGCCACTGTCTTCTCTGTCAGCAGTCATGTCCTCTACTCTGAGGGTTGACGACCTTTCTGCAAAAGGGGAAGTGATAAGAATATTCAGTTTGCAGGGCATAAGTCTTTGTGGCAAATACTGAACACTGCAGTCCTAGCTAGAAAGCACCTTGTAAAATACCCATACAAAGGGATGTGACTGTGCTACAAGAAACTCTACAGAGCTAAGTACTCTGGAACTTGCCTGGAGCTCAGCATCTTTGGAAGATCTCGGTGGTTGGAGAGGCCAGGAAGCTAATGGGGGGGGGGCTGGCTTTCCTCAGAGGTAGAGAGGAGTCATTGCATGGTTCTGAGCAGTGATCAGATTGAAGGTAACAGGATTGCTGGCTGCTATGATAAAGATGCTGAGAGGGCAGAGGAGAAAACCAGAAAGGAGACAGGAGCCTTTGGAAATATGTCACGAATCAGGATGGCAACAGTGGGGGAGATAAGGGTGATCAGGCTAGTAACAGTGAAAGAAGGGAAAAGTGGGTCGATTTTATATGTGGGTAGAAATACATACATACACACATACATATATGTATATGATTATATTTTAAAATGTAATTACAAATATAAACATTTTAAAAGATTTACTTTCAGATGGGATTTTCGCTTTCACAGAAAAAGTCAAGAATTGCACTGAGGGGCTGGTGAGATGGCTCAGCGGCATAAGCACCAGCCTGGCAAGTGCGAGGTCCTGAGTTCGACTCCCAGTACCCACATACAAAAAAGGGCCGGTGATATCGTTCAGTGGCACAGGCGCCTGCTGGCATGCGAGGTCCTGATTTCGACCCCCGGTATCCCCCCCAAAAAAAAATGAATCGCACAGAGGTTTTTATCTTAACCAACTGGAAATTCAAAGACATGGTGAAAAAAAAATTTAGGGGAAAGATTGCTAGTTCTTTGTGGTTGTTTTACTCAAGATATCTATGAGATAAGCAAATGCGATGAATGTTTGCGATAACTGGAATTCATTATAACTTGCTTAATTTCATGACAAATGAGCAATCTTTTCCTTAAAAAAAAAAAATCCTTAACCTAGGCTGAACTATCTATTCTAAGCAAAAGCACATTACCAGATATACTGTATCTGATAGATGCAGCTGGTGTAACAATGCCTGCAGCTGTATTTATCAACAGCTTATATTATTCCATTGTTATCTAATACGTTCATAAGTAACTTCCATGTTTTCCTCCATTGTGAGTCTAAGATTGCAGAATATTTTTATGTGCTTCATTTATATACACATATATATTGTCCAGAAGAATAAAATCATGTATATAAGTACTGTTAGCACAAAGACAGTTTTTGAGAGAAAAGTCGGGTTGATAAAATGTAATGCTGTAATGTAGCAACTAGCTAAGATTTACGTTGCATTTCTTATTTTAGTAGCATTTTAAACTCATACAGAGCAAATCAAGTTTGAAAAAAATACTTTAAGCAAGAAATGAATTTTCAGAAAAGGGTTAGAGAGATGAGAGAATTAGGCTAGTGACTCTAGGGAAATTTCAGGTGTGAACATTAAGATAACATGTTAGTTGCAAAAAGAGGATGATGTAATAAGTTTTTCCATTCACTCTATTCTCCAAGGGCTGGTGTCAGAACAGCACCTTATTGCTCAAGATGTTGATGAATCTGTGAAGATAAAATTTTTTTTTTTTTTGTGGGTACCGGGGGGTTGACCTCAGGACCTCGCGCGCCAGCAGGCGCCCGTGCCGCTGAGCGATATCACCGGCCCCTTTTTCGTATGTGGGTTCCAGGAGTCGAACTCGGGCCCTCGCGCTTGCCGGGCAGGCACTTAAGCCGCTGAGCCATCTCACCGGCCCCAAGATAAATGTTTTAAGTTTTCTTTGTAGTTATTCATTAAAACTCACTCCTAAACAAAATGAGATATGTTTTAGATATTAACTTTCCGAAATGAAGAGTGAACAGTGTTAGGAGACGTTATGTAACTTTGCGTTGATAATGATTGTAGTATTTTCTTTACTTCTTATTTACCATAATTGTCCACAAACAGAGAATTGTAAAAAGTTTGAGTTGGAAAGAAACTTATAGAATCCTCTCAAAGGATTCTCTAATCCAGTGCTTATTAAGTATTTTTATTGTGACCTTTAATTAAAAAAGGCTTTATATCATGACCTAGTGTACACTGGTCATAGTGTACATATATCAAGAAAAAGTTGCACAAAGCACATGTCCTTTAATGCGAAATGTACTTCAATATATTCTGTTTAATCTTTTTTATTTAGAAAAGAGGGTGTTCCACTTTTCATTGCAGAAGTGATATCTCTTTATCTTCAAGAAACTTACTACTTAAGGAACACCTTAACTTGCCATGTAGTATTTATTGTCCCTCTTCCCTTATTTCTCCCATGCTCACCAAGACTTCTGATACAGTCCTGAAAATATGGGAAGATAGACCAAGATCACAACCTCTCTTTCTTTTTGAATATTCCTAATGGTTGAGCATATCCAGGTGTCATGGTGCATGAGTATAATCTCATCATTCAGGAGGCGAGGCAGAGAAAATGAGGTCAGGCTGGGGTGCATAGTAAGACCCTGGCTGAAAGACAGAGAAAGAGAGAAAGGGAGAGAAAAGAAAAGATATCCTTGTGACATATGATTAGTTTTGTGTAACTATTGGAAGATGTAGTAACAAAAAGCTAACTTACACACATGAAAAGTGAAGTAAGTTGGAACCATCAATTGAAGTACGTAAATGATATTTATGCAAAATTGAAAGTGGGAAAATTTTTCAAAATAAAGGAAACATGAAATTAGTACTAACTTATATATATATAAGGTGCTGTGCTGCTGAGCTATATCCCCGGCTAGTACTAACTTATTAGTACTAACTTTTCCAAGGAATTAAATCATTTTTCCAAAACACAAATTAGAATAAGTAGAATGTACTTATCCACTTAAAATATGCATCAAGAGAATCTAAAATTATTTTTCAAAGAAAACATTATCAGTTATTACTAAATCTATAATTTAATTTCTCCTTTTTTTAAAAAAAAAGATCACAACAGCCTTTTTAATGAATTACCTGTTTACTTTTCCATTTTCTTAACATCTCTGTCTGTATTTAGCTATTTATGATTTTTCTTTCAAACAAAAGAATGGATTGGTCTCTCATGCTATCATAGGACCTTTGTGGCTGATAACCATAAAGTCAGTGGTCACAGACTGTATCTGTCACTCTGCACCCTCTTCTTAGGTTGAAATTCTGCCAGGTAATAGATACTTTGACCAGCCAGAAGTCCCACTGAATAATCTAGTTTTAACTAGCTCTGTCTTTTAGAAGTCATAACCATTTGTCTTAGGCAGTCCTGAATGTTCTAGTAACCTGGTCTTATATTTGTGAATTATAATTATAAATACATAAATAAATAAATAAATATATATATATATATATATAATATATTTGTAATTATAATGGATACTGAAACTAATTTAAATGTCACTCATTCATTCATTCATTCATCCATCCATTCATTCATTCATTCATTCATTATTGTAGTACTAGTGTTTAAATCCAGGAGCTACCACAGAGCTACTACATTCCTAACCCTATCAAAAATTTATTTTGAGACATGGTCTCACTGAATTGCCCAGGCTGGCCTTACACTTGTGATCCTCCTGCTTCAGCCTCTTGTGTAGTTCAAATTACAGGCATGTGCCACCATGCCTTGTTTGACTTCTAATCTTGATCAGGTATGGGATAGGACTTTGGAACTATGAATGGAAATTACAGTCAGCAAAGTGAATTGCTGTGACCCTACGGACTGGCCCTGGGACTTAATGACCTTTTTCATGTAATTTTAGCATCGTTTTTAGGTTAATATGGATAGAAGCCCCCACTAAGTTTCATGTAATAATTAGTTATCTCAGAAGTGCTTAATTAAGTTTGAATAAGTACAAACAGTAAATCACTTTTAAATACAATTTGATACTAGTTTGTATTAACTTTAAAAGTAAGTCTTCTTTCAGGGAAAATATTCTTACAGGGAAAATATTCTTACAGGGAAAATACTCATCTTTTATTAAGATAATTTTTCAGTTTTGATGTAGAAGCTATTTTAATTTTTGCCATATTTTATGACGTATATTCATAGATATTTGGTCAAAAATGCATACCCTTTATGTAACACTTAAAAAATTATGTGTTCAAACATCTAAAAATTAGAACGACCAATGGCTTTTATGCCTGTTTTATTTGTTTGCCTTGGCCAACTAAGCTGAACTCCCCAATTTTTATTTCTTTATTTCTTATTAGTATATGTTTGGGATACATAAGGAATACATCCATGCTGGGAATTAATAATACACATATCGAGCCTTACTCTTTTTATTTCCCTTTTCTCTCCTCTCTTTCCTCTTTCTCTCTATCCCTAGATTCCCTTCCCATATGCAAAAGTTTACCTCTCTATTTCCTGTTGTCTTTTATTTTGCTTTTTAAATTATTTGTACTTTGCGTTTCTCATATAAGAGTAACCATCTCAAACTTTTTATGCCCGAACTTAAAAAGTGTTATATTAAGACAAGCACAGAAAATCAAAGTATAAGTGCTATAGGTGACTATTGACTTTTACAGTAACAACAAAAACAATGAATATGCATCTATACCTCCATCCATCTAGAATTTTACCCATTTTGAAGTAAAATGAGCCATATATTTCAGAGAAACAGACCGCATATATTTTTCAAATTTACTGAAGTTAATACTTTATTTTGTAAAGATAAAAAATAAATGCTGTCATTTTATTAACTGTATTATGTTATAGGAAATAGAGATTAAGGAAAACAAAGCATACATGCAGATTTGCCATTAGTTTTCTATACGTGTTAGTTTGATATTAGATTTTGTTTTCAGTGCATCTATGTTTTCTATTTGAAAAGTTATTTATTTATTTATTTATTTTATTTTTTTTTTGTGTGTGTGTGTGGGTACCAGGGTTTGACCTCAGGACCTCGCGCGCCAGCAGGCGCCCGTGCCGCTGAGCGATATCACCGGCCCTTTTTTCATATGTGGGTACCAGGAGTTGAACTTGATACCTCGCGCTTTCTAGGCAGGCGCTTATGCCACTGAGCCATCTCACCAGCCCTTGAAAAGTTTTCTCTCTAGAGATGATTGGCTTTGTCACGGAAGACCTGGTAGTAATGGCTGAGCTAAAATTTCTTCCTATGCTGCTGCTGCCATTTGACTGTTAAAATGCTCTAATGCTCTTTTTTTTTTTTTTTTAATTTACAAAAGAACTCAATGTTGATGTCCCTGTTTGGAGAAAAGCTTGGCAGTTGCAAGACATAACTTGGCCAGTCCTTGGTGTAGCTGTGAATTATAATTAACTACTGAAGGGAGGGTAAAAAGGATCTGACTTAAAAGCTGCCATTTTTATGTCCCAGTATGTGAACCAAATCCAGCTATCTCCATCTCTGCAACACAGCAAACCTAAAAATGCAAAAATTTCCTCAGTTATAACCAAAGCTATTGCTCAGAGCTGACAACCAGTGATTAAGAGGATGCAATACAATCTGTTCTCTATGAATTGCTTTATTAGTATTATGGTAACATTGGCAGTATTTCCCTACCATGTCAATTTTAGAGAATTACACTAATTCTTCCATATTTTCTGAGCCAAACTTGTTCTTTTTCTGCCAAAACTTGCTTATGATAGGGAAAGAATGATTTGAAGACAGTGTGGTCAGTTACACATTTCAGATTAAGCTTTTCCTTTTGATTTAGCTATTGTTGCCTAACAATTTACACTGTAGACTTAATGGCTTTAAGAACATCAGTTTATTATTTGCAACAATTCTTTGTGTTACCTGGATTCAGAGGGATGGCTTTCCTGTTCATAAGGCCATTCATGTAGTTGCATTCTCCTATGAGTTCTACTAGTGAGGGAATGTTACCATGACCTCTCATCTTCTGGAATTTCTCTCCATGCTGCCTCTGGTCTTTCAGTGCTAGTGTCACCCAACCTGAATGTTTTACCACAGCAGGTAGTTTCCAAGAAGACAGTTCCCTTTTATAGAGCTTTTTGCATCACCCCTGCTAAACACTGAAAGCAGATCATGTAGTCAAGTCCAGAGGCAGTGTAAAAGGCACTGAGGTCCACTGAAGTAGCTGACTGCCACATTTCCCTAATCAATTTTAGTAGACAAGAAAAGGCAGTGAATTTGTGTTGTAAGGAAAAGTAAGAATCAGTATAATTTGAACCAAATAATATTTTGTTTAAATGACTTCATGAAATTAAGCTTGGTGTGGTGGAGCACACCTGTAATTCCAGCACTTGAAAGGCTGAGGCAGGAAGATTGCTGCAAGTTTGAGGGCATCCTAGGCTACATAGTGAGTTCAAGTGCAGCCTGAACTGCATAGGGAGACCCTGTCTGAGCAAACAAGTAAAAAACAAATTATTTCACAAAATTATAAAGAATGACCTTGATTTTATTTGTTTGGGCGTGAGGAGTACTATTAGGAAATGGAGGGGGAAATGCAGTATTGAAACTGAAGCAAGTCTGCATCCTGTTGGTCTTTTTTTGAAAGGTAATAAATGTCCATAAAGAATATATTGAATGTTTTTGTGTGGAGGTGTGTTGGAGATTGAACTCAAGGCCTCACACACGCTGTTCGCTTGGAAGATTCCTTAATGTCTCATATCCTGTGCATACTCATTTGGAAAATCCACTGGGTCCTTGTATATACTACACAAAATAACTCCTTTTAAAATTACTGTGTGTGCCATGATAAGCATTGTAATTATAAAGTTTATTATATCATTTAACCCCCAAATGAAAAGAAATATTAAAATGAATAGGAAGCTTTTATCAAATGTAAATAAAATTTCTTCGCTCAGATCTTACAAGGGCCATGATTCGATTTGACCCTTCTTTGAGGAGCTAACAGCTACCTAATACTGTAGCAAAATCACACATGCACACAGGACAGGAAGAGAAAGTAGTGATCTTGTGATAATTTGAACACAAGCTACCAAATTGGTAACATATCAGTTTGGACACGGGGAGAGAAGAGGATTAGCTGTGGGTCAGCTAACCTCTGGAAATAGTTTAGCCTCAGAGACATTGTTTTCTTCTTATAAATCCATTGCTTAAAGTTCTAAAAATTAAAATTTTATTCCTGATAACCATAATATTGTTTTAGTTTATGAAAATTAATTTATTCCTAAACTTGCCTTTGAGCAGACTTCAGAAAAGGAATGCCAAGATGCTTTTAAACCAGTTTTCTTGAATGCTTCTCTCATTATCTTCCTTAAAATTTCTCTCTAAAAACATTGTAATTGGGGGCAAGGATATAGCTCAGCGGCACAGCACCTGCCTGGCAAGCGCGACATCCTGAGTTTGATTCTGGTACACACCCCCTCCAAAAAACCATTGTAATTAAGAGAATTGTGTGTGTCCCTATGTGCAGCTTATGGGAGTGACAGTTGTAGCAAGAGCACTGTACACAATGCTTCAGCCTCATGAGCCACTGCACAGCAAAGCTGACCATGCAACCAGTCTTGGGCGAACAGCTGTGACCTGCACAGTGACACAGTATCGCATGAGCAACCAGGATGTTGTGCAGTTCCTTTGGTGTGAGAATGAATCTACAGCTATTTATAGAGAACAACTAATGTAACATTTTGTGAAACTAAACAAATTTTTCAATCCTTGAGAAAATGTTAAAAAAGAAATAAGGGTAGGAGATGAAGGATACTTTTGACAGATAGCAAAGGCATGATAAAAAACATGATGTCTTGGGCTGTGTAAAGTTGTCAGCTAGATGTAGATGGGTTGACTCTGACAACAGAATGGAAGACTTAAAAGTCATACAAGGAAACAAATGCATCCTTAATGTCACTGTAAACATGGAATATTCCTATGAAGACTGTGTCAGATAGCATGGATAATAAGTGAAAATCACAATGATTCCATGCAATTATGTTTTTCTAGTTTCTTATTTTAAAAACAGTGGAAGTAAGGAAGGAGGGGCATAAGAAAGGATGGAATAAAGGAAGGAGAGAAACATGTCTATAGTAATCTCAAGTAAAGATGTTGATTTTTCTATGACACAAATAATATCATTTATTGTGATTAATCTCATGTGGTCAAATGACTGGACAGAAATATTCAAGATTATTTTGGGGCCGGTGAGATGGCTCAGCGGCATATGCACCTGCCTGGCAAGCGCGAGGGCCCGAGTTCGACTCCCGGAACCCACATACGAAAAAAGGGCGGGTGATATCGCTCAGCGGCACAGGCGCCTGCTGGCACGCGAGGTCCTGAGGTCGACCCCTGGTACCCACAAAAAAAAAAAAAAAAAGATTATTTTGTAATTGTGTGATGTCAAAGGAGTGAGCCTGGACAGTTGGTTTGTCTTGAACCATTATCACATGCTTGTTGGCTAAGTGGTTTTGTATCCTGAGTGTGATCATCAGGCTTGCATTTTTAGCAACTTGTGACTTGGTCAAAAAGATTTCATTTCCAGATGGTGATCATTTACAAGTGTGATTAAGATAGTGGTATGTCATACTAAGAAAGTTTTATTCTTGGTATGACTTAGTTAATACTACTTCTAGAATTGCACCTGAAATCGCCTTCTCTCTTCAGCTGTACAACTCTTCAGCTGCAGCACCCCCAAGATCCCACCTCCACTTGAAGCATTTTCCTTGAGTCAGTGGAAGAATGTAGTGGTTTCCTTCTGTACATGTTGTGAATTTTACTTTTCATTTTAGCTTTGGTAACATGGGAAACCAACTTATTTCCCAGAATAATTCAGTGAGTTCTTTTAGTAGCCATACCTTTACTTGAACTCACTTAAACACTAACTTTGTTAGACATCTCTGAAACTGTGTCAAGAAAATCACTAAGATATTGGCCATGACCCGTCTCTCTTTACAGTGCTAAATAATTATGAGCAGAACATACATTATCATCCCAAACTCTTCATTTTCTTTAGCAACCTAAATTTAAACAAAGACAAGCAGTATTTCTGATATTGGCAAGTTGAAGAATGCTCCTCACACAGTTAAATTTACAAGAGTTTCTTGCATATCAGTCATTTTATTTTAGACATGAATAACTACACTAGGCTTTGGTGAAATATTCTGTCTAAAACCCTGGTATGGTAAGCATTTGAAAAAGACTTTACCATGTGCTAGGTTTCTGTGTGAGATACAAAGACTTAAAAATATGATTCCAACTTAACATTGATGAGAAGGAAATTCTGTATGTTTAAGGAAAAGGTTTTTCACTTACATAGTAAAAATAAAATATGCTGTATCCGTGAATTCATGGTGATGCTACAACAAACTAGTAAGAGGAGGAGGAGGAGACTGCAGTGTGTTCATAATGGCCAGGAAGCAGAGCAGCACCAGCCAAGAAATAGGCCAGAGACCAAATAGGGTACCCAAAGTCACCCCTCCATCTCCCACCAGGCACACTCAGTAGTGTGCTCCACCAACACCCAAAGCCAGTCAAACTGACACTCCACACTAATTGTCAAAAGATCCAAAGGGCATGGAATTGGATTGGAAAGCATGGAGAGTGGGAATTCCACGGGTGCTACAGACTACATCTCCAGATGATTGTAGTTGCCATGATAACCTAAATGTTCTTTTTAATTGACATTTTCAGTGTAGTGGTCATCACTGCATGGGGAATGTACTAAGAATAGATCATTGTAGAAATCTCTGTCCTTTCTGTAATGACTGTTGTGAAAGCAGTTGTGTTCTGCAGTTTTGTTGCTTTCCCTGCCTTCTGTTGTCCACAATGAAGGTCAAGCCATCTCTGTAAGGGATTTGGATAAATAGGAAGAATTACCATCTGCGGTGTGTAAATCAAGAGGAGAGATTATGCAAAAATAAATAGACAAAGCAGTATGTAAGTAATACATGTGTGGTTTAGTGTAGCATGAATCAATTAGTGGTTTTTTTGTTTTTTTTTTGGTGGGTACTGGGGGTCGACCTCAGGACCTCGCGCGCCAGCAGGCGCCCATGCCGCTGAGCGATATCACCGGCCCTTTTTTCATATGTGGGTTCTGGGAGTCGAACTCGGGCCCTCGCGCTTGCTGGGCAGGCGCTTACGTCGCTGAGCCATCTCACCGGCCCCGTCAATTAGTGTTTTAAGTTCAGAAAAGGCATACACTGATTTCAGCAAGAATTATCAGTGAAAGTCTAGCTTATTGGAAGATATGTATATATTTGAAGAAGGCGTAGATTATTTTTATCAATAAAGTTCTAAATATTCACTTTTAGCTAGTGAGTTGTTACAGGTTTTGGTGACTTGAGTAAAGAACATAAAAACTGTGCTTTTTTAGTTTTTATTTTGAATTATTTTTATTAGTATATGTTTGTAGTACATAATGATTACATGCACTGTGGCAAGTTGGTACATGTACATATCTTAATTCTTTTTACTGCCCCTTCTCCTTCCCTCCTTCTCTCCTCCCTAAAAACTGTGCTTTGGTAGGTTGGCTAGAGAGTGCTATGTAGAAATTCCAGGACAAACAGGAGAGCAGAGGTAGGCAGGGCATGTAGCAGACTCCAGTGATCCCTCTTGCTCTCCCTGTTGCAGTGATCATGGCATGGGTTGATGAAGATGTGGACAAGGCTGACAGACAGTAAAAGAGGAATGTCAGGGAAGTAAAATCACGAGAAGCTAGTAACTTTGGATATGTAATAGTCATTAACATTTATGTAGTGTTTACCTGGCACTATATGGATTATTTAATTTTATTGTGTCATTTAATCTCAACCATTATATGAAGTACAGGTACTAATATCACTGTAAGTTAAACTTGCAGGCTTAAAGTAATTATTGGAATCAAAACCAAAACCTTGGGTCTGTCTGAACTGCTAAAAGACACTGCCTTATCTGAAGCTAAAATAAAGATCAATGTGAACATTTCTTATTTAGGAAGCAGATGCCCATTAGGAAACAGGCTTAATATTGAGTGTTGGCATGAGTATAATGCAAACTTTGTTCTCTTTATTTTCAGTACGACTTCATGACAGCATATCGGAAGAGGGCTTTCATTACTTGGTGTTTGATTTGTAAGTACTTACTTTATGCTTGTTTATTTTTATAATGTATATGAAGATCATTTTTAATTAAACATGATTTTTCTCATTATACAGTCCAAAGTGATAACCATTATAATATTTTAATAATACTCTTCAAGACTGTTCAACTTGAATTCTTTTAAAAAGCGATGTCTATTCTGCAGTATTTTATTTAATATTTAACTTAGGTTTCACAAATGAAACAGGTGTAAGTCTGTTTTCCTTTCCTTTGTCCGTTGTGATTCACAAGTAGTTTTCACTTTTACCTTGGGGTGCAGAAATGGATGACATAACAAAATTTTCCTTTGAATTTTTTTATGAGTTTATAAAATTTATTTTATATAAAAAGACTCAAGAAAGAAACTAATATTTTAACAAAATTTAGTTCAAGCTAATCAGGACTTTTAAACCAAGGTTTTATTAATAAAAATGAAGGGAAAATAATGACTCCAGAAAGGAATATATTAAAGCAGGCCATACACATGAGTGGTAGGAATTTATTAAGAATGTGCTTTCTAGAAATCAATTTATACCCCTTATCACAAGATTTTAAAGTGCTCATATCATGTCACATAGTAATTTTATTTCTGGCAACAAGCCAATGAAAAGTATGCCCTAAATGCAGATAAAGTTTTATATTAAGAGATGTTCATTGCATCATCCTTTATAATGAAGGAAGAAAAAAGAACAAAACCAACATACAGGACAATAGTTGCATAATTATAGTACATTCACGTAATGGACTACTAGAACATTTTAATGTGATGTTTATAGAGTTTTGGGAAATAAATAAGAAAAAACTATTTAACATAACATGAATCTAAAGATAGGCTTAATACTAGTTTTGGTTAATTCGGCCCTTCAGTGATGTCATAAGAAACTTTATTGTTTCCATCTTCTTGTTGCTGTTGTTGTTGTTGTTGTGGGCTTGTCTTCGTGCTTAGGCTCTCTACAGTCTGAAGTTGTATTGTTTCATTTCAGAAATCACAGTGACTTACAAAGTCAGAAAAGGGGAATAGTACTTCCATTGCATGCTTTTTCTTTATCCATTCCGAAAAGCTTTCTCTGGAGTCCCTCAGATGGCATCTGTTAATGAATCCTTAATTAGAATTTTTCTCAAGTTCCTTGGTATCTGTGGACATTGTTTTTTTAACCCTTATAGATACCCAAATCCATTGATGTTCGTGTCCCTCATATAAAACGTAACTTTTGCATATAACCAACACACATAACTCCCAAATACTTTAAATCATTTCTAGATTACTTACAATACCTAACACAAAGTACATGCTATATAAATAGTTGCTATTCTCTATTGTTTAAGGAACAATGATGAATAGAAAGTCTGTACACAATCAGTAAAGATCCAATTTTTTTTTAGAATATTTTTGATCTGGCATTGGTTGAATCCATGCATATGGAACACACAAGTTTGAAGGGGCCAACTGTATTGGAAAGTGAACAGAATCACAATTGGCATTGATTAACCATGATTTAGTCTGTAGGCCCAGGGAGGGAAGAGACTCCCCTGAATTATATAACCCCCTGCTTTGAACAAAGTCATGATTTCATTTTCCAAAAAGGAAGGCAGTCTTGCCTGTGGGTGGGCAGCCAAACACGTCTGCCATTCTGAGGACCCTTGTATGTGCTGAAACACAGGCATGTACAGCATGAGGCTGCATGTGGCCCTGGACTGCTAGTAATGAGGCCCCACGACACAGCAAACTTTTAGCATTATTGTATGAATTTTAGTGACATTTTTCATGTCTCGTGTGGCGCTCAAGTGCAGGCAAAGTAGGCAACACCAACAGAATGCCGTGTAGGGGAGAGCACAGGGCAGTGCTGACTCTGCCTCTTCCGCTCACCACACACAGTCGGTCCAGTCAAAGCCTATGTGTATCAGACATATGTGCACTTCTGTGATCTGGCGAGGAAAATACAGCAATTGCCAACAACAGCATTTCAACCTATGACGCATGTCTCTGTCCGTGAAGACAGGCATTTAAATGTATTAGGCAGACATGCGAGTTTTCTTATTAAAATTAGGCTTGTTTTATCATTTATTTCATAAAATAATTCAATAACTTGAAATGTTTAAAAAGAGCATTTTGTTACTTATATACATTAACTTTATATTTTATTTACGACCCAAGACAATTGCTCTTCACTCAGTATAGCCCAGGCAAGCCAAAAGTTGGACACCATGCTATAAAATAAAGATGGTGGCTCTGCTCGTGCACAGCCCTGCTACCCAGGCTGTTCTTTCAGTCACGGTCCACCTTCAGGTTGCTCACACTGTGGTGTGGTATCACTCCATGCTGTCCAAGTGGTCCTTCCTCCTCAGTCCTTCTGCAGAGCACCTGTTGTTTGTTATTCATCCCGTGGTTTGTTCTTCTTTCTTGATGTTCCAAGATCCTTCCTTTTATGATTTCCATTCTTGAACTTTCTTTAGGCATTCTTTCAAGAAAAAATTATTAGTTTTACTTTTTCCAAGAATGTCTCATTCCTTCCTTGAGGATATCTTTGCCAGATATAGAATTATAGATTGCTAGTTCTTTTCTTTCAGTGTTGTCCCATTTTCTTCTTGAGGCCTTTGGTGTTTGATGGAAAATCTATCATTCTAATTATTTTCCTCCTAAAAATAAAGTGTTCTTTCTCTCTGACTGCTTTAAAGATTTTTCCTTTGTCTTTTGTTTTCAGGACTTTTACTATTACTTGTCTTGACTCACATTAAGTTTTATTTTATTTGGGTTTTTGCTTAGTCTCATGTTGCTGTCAAATCTCCATCTTTTATGCTGAGTCACTCTTTCCCACTGGTACCAGGGAATGGGGGTGCAGTAGGAGAAAGGGATATCTTTCTCAAAGAGAAATTTATACCTTAATTGTAGGCAAAATATGGGAGGACAGAGAACTCTTCTTGAATTGGTTGATTTTCAATTATCTTTAGCTCAAAATAATCCTTATGCCAAAGTACCATATTTTAGGATGACATATTCTGATTCTTTTCAGTTGCATGAAGTACTTCAGTGTTGGGTCAAATCCTCTGCCCTGCCACTTTCCTACTGGCATTGGTAGAGGAAAAATATAACTCTCGACCTGTTAGATGTCAAATGTGCCAAGTTCATGGTCCCACAACATCGAGGAATAAAGTTACAAATCAAAGGAAGAAGTTACTGGAAATCAGGAGAGAAGAATAGCTCCTGGATTTCCAAGAATGGTCCAGAGTGAGTGGCCAAAGGCCTTTTGTCAGGGGTAATTTATACAGCAAAACAACATGGGTCAAAAGAAAAAAAAAAAAAAAAAGGGTCAAACAAAAATCAACCTATATGATTACCAGTAGCCGCTTAGCTAATATTGATGCAATAGGAAAATGAGTCACATAGCAAGGTTACATGGAAAGAACAAAGGCATTTTTGAGAAGGGATGTGACCCACCTGGACAGCTGATGCCTCTCTATACTTCTGGGACTAGGTGGTGCTAACTGCAGTATAATTTCAAGTTCCTGAATATCCTTTAGGGAGGCATGCAGACCTGGCCATCGCATCTTCATCTTGGGGCCTGGCCTTCTTCAGATGGCCTACACACAGGTTTGATATGTTCTCCTCTTCTGCAACACTCTCTCGAGGGCCCATCCCTGACTGACTGCATATTAATTTTTAACTTAGCTGTCTATAATAGCACCAAGTTATTATATCTAAACTTTATATTTCACAGATTTCTATGTTCCTTACTAAATTAAGGGAATGGTAAGAATCATATAGTTTATTTTCTTCCCCAGCATTTTTTAATACAACAAAATAGTTGATGAAGAACATATAAAGAAGGCAGTTCACATGAAGACAAAGATTTACAATCACAGTAGATTATGTCTGTAGCAGTAATATTTGCCTCTCTGAAATTAAAATGAAGAGATTTCTGAAAGTGAAGGGTTTATATACAAACCATAGTAATTTGAAATACATTTTGTATCAGGCAACTGAACCTCAGCTTCCAGAATAAAGAATTCAGACCATTGGAATTATTCTGAATATTTAAAATTTAAGATGTTAATTATTAGTGGTCCTAATAAAAATGATTTGCCAGTAAATGAGACCAGTAAACTAGCTGAATAGAATACAGTAAAGTACTCAACTTTAGGGACAATTGAAAAGCAGTAGTTGAAAGTACTGTACAGATTTTTCAATGGCTAAAAAGAGAGTGTAGCCTATATAAATATGTAATTCCTCAAAATTATATAATTGTTTTGGTACAAATCAGGGAAAAGTATGTTGTTTTAGAAAAATATACATTTTAAATATTGTTAAGAAAGTCTGATCTTAAAGATATCAATGAAATACTCATATGGGAAAATTGGAAGCCACTTAGCCAATCAGTTCCAAGATAAAATAACTATGTGAATTCCTGAAGAAGGAACGTTCCTTGTGTTCCTCCTTTTTGTGCTGGTTTTGGCAGTATGGTACTTGTGCATACTTCCTGTGGAATGTCAGCTATTCAAAATCTAATGGGAAGTTTTATTTTTATAGGTGCTTTGAGTAGTTTTGTAACGGAATACTTTTCACTTTCTAAAAATCAAAACAGAGGAGGACAGGGATTCTATGAAAAATGTTGTTTCTTCTTGCTATTTAAACTTACATATTTTTACATGGGCATCTCACCATTTCCAGCTACAAAACGTTAGGAGTCTCTTTTGCAAATAGACTTAGGAATCTGTGGGAAAGACCTTTGAGAGAGCAAAGGCATCTTCATAGTAAATAATGAGCTTCCTGACTTGGACTCATCTTTCCTCAGGGTTTTTGCCTAGCAGAGCGTTCAGGCATATGTCAGCAGCTCAGCAAGGCAAGAAGGGCTAAGCTTATGGATGTGTGGATTTGTCAGAAACCTCCATTTTTTTATATTTATACCAGCCAAAAATGGTTGGCCAAGTTGCGTGTTTTGTAGTTGTCATTAGGAAAGTATACATTTCTCATTTGAAGTTATTTAATAACATTAAAATATATACCTTTTCAAACCATCTCCTTTGGTCTATGAAGCTGATACTTTTGTTAGTATTATTAGGACCAAAAAAGAAGTCAAACACCTTTGAGTTTTCAGACTATATAGTTCAGAAAACAGACTAGATGGCTTTAAAAAAATCCATGGTATTGGCCCAGTGTGCTAAAAAACTCAAGAGTTGCACAGAGGTTTGGGAGAAAGAGCAAAGTTCATTCAGACAAAGTTCCTGGGAAACACTGAGAAGAACCAAAGTTGAGGTAGACATAATGTGCCTTGGAAATACTTTTTCCTGCAACAGATAGAGACTTAATCTCCACCTACTCTGACAGGTGCTGCAGATACGCTGATGCAAGAGAAAGTGAATAACAATTTCTCTCTTTAAAAAGTATGTAGAAACAATCTCACATGTGCTATGTTATGGTATTCTTTCCTCTGCTAGAACATTTGTTTGCATGACCATGTTGGCAGTATGTACAAAACACACAGATATGGTGTGACAGTTTTCAGAACTCTATGACAACAGCTGGTGTGTGCCATGGTTACTCGGTCATCTGGCTATTTAGAATTCTTCTATGATGCCAGTGGTATACCGCTATATCTCACAAGACATATGTATTCTAATGATTATTAAACTTTTTGTGGGGTGACGGCTACTGGTTTCATTATACTGAATCCTTCTACTTGCCCCTTGAAACTTGCCTAGTGTAATATATCGTTAGATGTGTATCACTGTAATGGTGTATGTAGCAAGCAATATAAAAACAGTTTTCACACTCAGATCAGACAGTGAAGGCATAGTACTGAAATCTAATTGTCCTGTCAGTACTGTACACTGCAAAACAAAACTGGAGAACAAGTCTCAAGGTTAAACTCCTATCCAGAGACAGGAAGATAAATCAATAAATTACAATATAGTAGGATTTGTGCTGTCATATTTTGCTCTGTACATGGATTGAAACAAGAAAAGATTTAGATTGGAGGTAGCTAGCCCAGCAAGCAGTCATGGAAATAAAAGAATGGGGGGAGAGAGGAGAGGGAGAAGAAGGGAGGGAGAGAAGAATTAAAAAAGTATAATCTTTTGTTTGACAATTTGAGGGAGGCAGTGTTGGATATTGAACCCAGGATCTTCACACTGAGCTACATCCCCAGCCTTTTAGGTTGGGCTGTTGATGCTACTGCCTCAGTCTCCCAGAAAGCTAGGAATACAGGCATACACCACCACACCTGGCTCCCTTGAAAATATTTTGTAGAATAACATCAATTATAAATTTTGCAATTTCTATGCAAAAAATGGTTGAAGCATCAATGCTGTTATTGAAAATAGCAATAAATACTGCATTTCTCATTTGTTTTTAGAAAGCAGAACTGTGTTTGAATCAAAACCTTCGGGGTGTTTTTTAAATGGAATTTAATATTCATTATGGTGAAGATCTTTGAGTGTAGAATGTCAATAAGTATCTGGTTGGAAAAGAAAATAGCGCTTAGTAATTATCCCAAGCAATTTCATTGTTCCTTTAATTGGAAAATTAATAAAATGGTTAGTGGTTTTGTTATATTTTTAAAGGAAGTACATTTTAAATGACTGTGATAATTTGTCCTTTTAATAGAAATCAATAGAAATACTCATATACTTTGATTCTTTTTCTAAATGGAAGGCAAAATACATCATGAACTTCTCGTGAGTTACATTGTTCCTCACTGGCAAACTGAATCCTGCCCCCCAGATCACGATTCTTTTGTGTTAATAAAACTTTGAGTCTGTGTGGGAGAAGAGGTAAGGAGGGTGCTTCAGTTACACTCTACAGAAGGAGGGAAGCTCTGCATGATGAATGCGATTTGATGTCACCTGCCAAATTGTTGCCAGGGTTAACTATCTTAAATTCCAGAGAACCTATTTCCTTCTCCATGTGATTAAGGATTTCTTCTTGGTAGATGTGTCCCATCATTATTTGTCGTTCTTTAATATCTATCTGGATTTCTCAGTGAAACGTGATTTGTTTGTTTTAGTCTCCAATACTAAGGATTGAACCCGGGGCCTTCCTAACAAGCTATATCCCCAGGCCATTTTAATTTTTATTTTGAGGCAAGATTTCATTAAGTTGTCTGGGTGGGCTCAAACTTGCAATCCTTCTGTCTCAGTCTCCCAAAGGGCTAGTTACAGGTACGTGCCACCACGCCAGGCTATAATAGTGTTTTGTTTTTGCTTTTGTTTTGTTTTTAAGAGAGAGTCCAGGGGCCAGGGATATAGTTCAGCAGCACAACACCTGCCTGGCAAGTGCAAGGTCCTGAGTTCGATTTCTCTTACCAAAAAAAAAAAAAAGAGAGAGAGTCCACAGGAGGCACATATGTGAACCTCCTGTCTCTTGCCAATAGTCTGTGTTTCCTCCTTGGGAGCCCTCCAGCAGGAGGGCCATTAGTAGATGCAAGCCCTCAAACCTCCAAAACTGGGGGCTAAATAAACCTCTTATTTATAAAGACACCTAGATACAAGTATTTTGTTACAGTAGTGAAAAAAGGACTGGTACACTTGTAAAACGCATAAATGAGGTAGAGGCTAAGATTGAGTTCCCAGGGGGTCTTGTCCACGCTGAGCCTTAGCAGTTCATCACGGTTTCTGCTTTCCTACCTCATGCTAATTATAAGCAGGTGTCTGCTTATAGATTTCTGCTGTGATGAACTGTGAGACTCTATATGCACCTGCTTCACTCTCCAATATCTGAGGCAGTGGTTTGCATTTTAACCTCACCTGTTGGCAGATTGAGCAGCATTGCTAAATTTCAGTTTGCTCAGCTTTTTACTCATTATTACAGAATGATGGCTCTGAGCATCTTCCATGTTAGACCAGAAACAAATCCTCACAATTTTTTTGAAAAACCTTACATTTTATAAATTCATGTAAATTCAAAATTATTTTGATTTGGAAGTATAAGGAAGTGTCTTAGTTACTTTTCTCATTGCTGAGACAAAAGACCCGACACTCAAAGTTAAAAGAGAAAGGTTTATTTGACTCACAGTTTGTAGAGGTTTCAGTTCTGGCTCCAGGACAGGGTGTCTTGGCAGAGGGGGATCACAGAGGAGAACAATTCATGGTGCCCATTGGATAGCAAAAACAACAAGGGAGAGAGACAAGCCTCTTTCTGACCCTTGTATTGTATGTATGCAGGCTACTCTCCCTAGGGTGGGTGTAGCACTCGCACCCTTAACCCCAGTATCACACACTCTAGATTCAGCCACCTCTGAAAAACCCACCCCTCATGGCTGCATGAGGCTTTGGGGGACATCTAGACACAAGCCATAATGAGAAGACATTCATTAGCTGGAAGTCAGAAATTAATAGTAGAAATTTGTTTTTAGGATATGTCTTGGGGTAATTAGAAGTCTGACCTATATGTTCTTCATGCAGTGTATGTAGCCAGTACCGATAAAGTAAGTACTTGGCTGATTCTCAGGAAAAAACTGAAATTCATCACATTTTTAACCCATTAAAATTTAAAGAAGTTTACTGTCTCTTTTTGTTCAAACATATTGTGAAAACACGAATTTCTCAAAATGTTAATTAAATGTGAAACCATGGATGCTTATTAAATTGCTGCCTTAAGTAAATTTGCCTCAGCTCCTAGGTCACATGATTCTCCTTGAAAAGGGCTGGAATTGCTATCTTGGGTATTAATTGTCATCTTGGGGACAGTTTGTGTCTGTGGATTGTCAGTGACATTCTGCTATGTGAGAGAATCTGGAAAAGTTACAATTTTGAAGATGTTGGACTAAGTTTAGCAGTCAGCTTCCTCGGTGTGTGATGATATTTTCTGCCATGTGCTCATCCATTTCGTCTCCCAGACTGGACTTTGTAGGCAAGAAGCCCAACTCCCACTTGATCCTGCTTACTTTTCACTTCTGCTTGAGACACCCAAACTTGGCAGGCTCTGCCACTGGCTTGCAGTTCATTTCCCCTGTCACCCCCTTTCCCCGAGTACTTTGGTACTTTAGATAGTCTCTGCAAATAGATTTGCCATTATAATATACTCATTCAGCGAATACTGATTGAGTGCTAATTATATGTGAAGCACTTTGCTAAATACTTGAGATAAAACGTGAATTAGAGATGGTCCTCCTCTACAAGGAGCTTCCACCTTACTAGGAACAAGGGAACACCAAGGTAGGGTGGAGCCCCAAGGCAGAATGAGCTCGGGGGAGGAAATTATGTCAAGGAGCTCTGGTATAGAACCATGGGAGGAGTCTGTGCACTGAGATGTGAAGGACATGCGGAATTTACTTAGTCACCCATTGTGAGTCCTCCCTGCAGAGCTAAGAGGAAGGATATGTGCAAAGGTCCAGGAAAGACAGGAAAATCCCAGAGACTTACAGTGCATTGTGGAGAAACCGTTATACTTGAGGGTAGAAGAGGAGCAGCTCTGAGATTGGAGAGCCAGCACGTGGCCAGTTCCTAAAGCACCTCTCAGATTTATCTTTCTTTGCACTACAACTTCATCTGGATTTTTAAAAAAGAGAGATGCAAGAGGTAATATGTGTTTTAAATAATTATCCTGGCTACAGTTGGGGAACATGTGGCCTTCTAATACAAGTTGCTAGCGTTTGAAGCTAAGTGATGCAGTAAGAATGAAGAAGAGTGGGAAGTTTTGAGAGTAAAGTATAAGAGTAGCAGATATGATAATTAATTGGACCTAAAACACTTTTGTTGAAGACCATTGTCTGTTTAGAACATTCTTTTCTGAACTACCATAATCTTGCTTTGACTAGCTGATTGACACCTCTTAATTGAGAATAGTTAAAACGATGTTTTGTTAATAGATATTTAGCAGACTCAGAAACAGGTACTAACTCAGTGTTTTTGGTATTTTGCACATGTGAATAAAATAAGTAAAACATCTAAAATAAGAAAAATTAAGGCAGTAAGTCCAAGGAACATGTATGATTTTTGAAAAGCAGATTTTGAGAAAAGACCTTCTCCTCAGTAAGTAAAGCAGGGATGCAACAGCACTAAAACACCGTAGGCACTCAGTAAATACTTGCTGAATATATGACTTAGAATTATTTGATATTTTGAATGAGTCAGAAAAATTACAAGCAAATATTAAAATGCTTCAGTTAAAATTCCATGCATGCACTCTCAGTGCTTACCTAGGTTTTACATAACGTGCACTCAGTGTTGTGTGATGTGTGCTGGCTCTGAAGGGTGGGCAGGCAAATACCTGGCTGAGCAGAGCTGTTCTTTCCCAGTAGTCTGGATAAAACTTAGGAAATTTGTGGTGAAATTTATAATTTATGTTCTTGTTCATTTTATTTCTTTGACATTTCAGTGCAGGGATAGATGTGCTTGTGAAAGGTTTTATATAATTTAGCTATTCTATATTGAACTATAATTTTTTTCCATTGATTTTCACTGTAATTTCTCCTGTTCACTTCAAAATAT
Organism: Erethizon dorsatum; assembly: GCA_028451465.1. Taxonomy (NCBI): domain Eukaryota; kingdom Metazoa; phylum Chordata; class Mammalia; order Rodentia; family Erethizontidae; genus Erethizon; species Erethizon dorsatum. Next base: position 40,856,649 of record CM051839.1, read on the forward strand.
ATTCAGAATTTGATAACTCATGACCATTTCTACAGCTCCATCTTGTTTTACTGTCATCTTTTGCACAAATCACTGTAAAAGTGGCCCAACTATTCTCCCTGTTTCTTCCCTTGGCTTCGTACAGTCTACTCTCAATACAGCAACCGGCAAGGCCCCATAGATCCTAACGCCTGCCACTCTGTGTCAAGCTCTGCATTGCCACAGTGGCCACTCTTGTCCTCCTGCCCACTCAGCTGCAGCCACGCAGCCTTCTCATAGCGTGGGGCATGCAGGCGGTTCCCAGCTGGGGTCCTGACACCTCCTGTCCCTCGCCCCAGTGCCCTCTCCTAGAAATCTGCGTGGTGCACCCTGCCCCCTTCATGGCGTAGCTCACAGATCATTTCTCAAGGAGATCTCTTCCACCCACTCTAAAAGCTGTTCTTGCTTCACCAGCACTTCCCAATACGTGCCTCTTTCCTACCTCAATACTTCTCGCTACCTAATTTATTAACTCACCTGATTTATCATTTGTATCACCCAGTAGAATGTAAGCTCCATGAATGCAGGGACATTTTTCACTTAATTTCATTTTGTTTTGTTTTGTTTCATTTGTTTCATTTTATTTTGTTTTGTTCTTTAAGGCATACTTACTCAGTTCCCCAGCCTGGCTTCAAATTCCTGGACTCTAGAAATCCTCTTGCCTCAGCCTCTCCAGTACCTTGGGACTACAGGCATGAACCAACCCTGATTCTGTTGTTCACATTTTTATGTCTAGCATCTAGAGTATTACCTACATATAAAGGTCCTTAATATATATTTCTTCAGAGGAACATATGAGAAATCTTCAGGAAGAATGCAAAATTGTTTTGTAAAGGCTCTAGTGTGTTTTAAGTGAATATTTTAGATCTTCTTTCATCTATATGCTACTTTGACTGCATAGTGGTTCTTTACTGCCAGCTAATGCCTAACTACTAGTTAATTAGCTTGCTCAGAATGATAGAAATTGATACTTAGCCAGAACTAAGACTGAAGATTGCATTTGGCCAAACGTCTACTTCTGAGCAAAATGTGACCTCATGACATATATTTTAAGAACGAGGGCCAGTGAGATGGCTCAGCGGCTTAAGTGCCTGCCCGGCAAGCGCGAGGGCCCGAGTTCGACTCCCGGAACCCACATACGAAAAAGGGGCCGGTGATATCGCTCAGCGGCATGGGCGCCTCCTGGCGCGCGAGGTCCTGAGGTCGACCCCCCGGTACCCACAAAAAAAAGAACGAATGTAGTCACAACAATATGGTCAAAACAGCTGTAATGTTTTGAAACACACAATTATCATGATGTACGTAGTTTAAGTCAAGTAACTACTTTTTTCTTAATTGTTATAGTGCTTAACTTATTGATGTATTGATATGTACGTTCTACCTGGAGGTTTTTTTGTTTGTTTGTTTGTTTTTTTCATGGACATTTTAGTTACTTATTTTTAGCCAGCAAGCAAAATAAGATATTCAATTATCCTGGGAGTCTGACATTAATGACAATAATTTCTTAGGCAACTGAAGCCATTTCTATCATTCTCTTTCTCAAACCCACCAAGTGCCAAGACTGAACCATGCAGCATATCCTTGGCCTAATATATTTCTTCCTTGGTTGCATTCTTCATTGGAGTCCTTGGAAAGAATGACTCTTTTGTGTTTTCTTTTTAATCTCTTATTTTGTAATTTGAAAACTATTCAGCCCTTTCCAGAAATATTGACCCAAATTGAGCATTTTCATGGGTAGGAAGAAATATTTTTTGCCTACTCTTGCTTTAACAAAGAAACCTCCTGATCTTGGTGAACAACATCATTAGCATTTGGCTTCTTGTCCTAGCATTAGTGGTGATATGAACTTAGTCATAAAACCCAGAACACATAGGGATTGTAAACAGGATTGTAATGATGGATAGTGTTAGGAAAAAGGAAAAGATGAAACAGAGGTGTGATCAACAGGACAGGTTTATTTCAGAACAAACCTGAGAGGGACCACTCTTGCACTAGAGACCAGACCAGCCATGCAGCCACTCTCGTACATGCTGTGGGGTCTTTTGTAGGGTCATGGGGAAGGAAGAGTTCAGTGAGAGGGGATTGTGGCTACCTGCCAAGAACAAAGCTTGAGAGTGCACAAGCGGTAATGGTTGCCCAAGGACGAGGCTTGGAGAAGTGCAGGGAGTAGTGGCTACTGCCAATAGCAGGGATAATGGTATGAGTCCCCAGGTACAACTGTGGTGGGAGGGGGTGGTTTAGAGGGGTCTCTCAGGATGGCGGCAGTCAGATTCCTGCAGATAGAAGGCATAGTTCTTTAAAATATCCAATATTTATACCTTTAAAATTCATGCCTAATGTGTAGTCAGCTTTCCATGACTGTACTAAAATACCTGAGGTAACGAGTTCTGAAGGAGAAAGGCTTACAGTTTCAAAGGTTTCAGTCCATGGCTGCTTGTCCATGTTGCTTTGGGCCTGTGGCAGCACAATAGTGCACCATTGTGTGAGTGCAAAGCAAAGGAGCCTATTCATATCAGGGTGGCCAGAAAGCAATTAGAGAGACACAGGCTGGGGTCCCAATGTCCTCTTCAGGGCAATGCCTACTGATCTAACTTGCTTCTGCTAGGTCCTACTTCCTAAAAGTTCCACTGGTACATAGGCTTTTGGGTAATGTTCAAGATTCACAGTATAATACTTAGAGTTTGGAAAAACTTCGTAATTGACAATTATTCATACTCTGGTGAAGAACACATTCCACGTGTGCTCAGACTTACGTCTTTCTTTCTGTGACTTTGTGCTCTAGTGTAAACTGTTTCTCTGGTTGGCCATGTCAGCGTGTCAAGTCTCTAGTTGGTTCAGATAGTCTCTATCCCTAAGGAATGTAGATAGGGATTAAAAATAAAGACTTTGCTCTTCCTTTTAAATGTTGCATTGCAAGAGAGAGTTTTAAGGACTGTCATATACAGTTAGTTTCTGCTAACTGGAAGGTAAAACTATACAAATAAAGTGGAGAATAAAAAGTATACTCAAATGAGTCCTGGCTAGGTGGGTGGTACTGAACTGTCCCCTCAACACATTATATTACTGGAAAGTTATGGGGTTTGTGTAGAGGAATGCCTGATGTTAAGAAGAGCTAACATTTACGAAGTACTTACCATGACTCCCTCTTCCCAAATTATAACACGTGTATTATTACCCACTTTCTCACTTAGGGAAATTCTGTGAAGTATGTAACATGGGTGCAGCTCCTTGCACAGATGAAGAAATTGAGGCAGAAGAAGCTTATTACTTCGCCTAAAGTCACAGAGTGTTTGTGGCAAGACTTAACTCAGATTTGCCTCAGAGTTAAGATAGTGCTGTGAACCACCGCTTTATGCTTTATGTTCAGCCTTCAGCAAAATTTAGATGGGAAAGTATTGTGTACTTACATTTAGTTTTGAATGATTTGTTTCCATCTTCTCCTTCGCTTAAGCACAATTACCTGCAGTTTAATATTGGACGCAATATTTAAAAAGTTATCTTATAAAACAGGAGCTAGTTTCTTACAGTTGCTTTTTACTTTTCAAGCATAGAAGTCTATATGCTGATATATGCTGTAAATTTAAAACCTTGCATATTTAATTCAGTCATTATTAGACTTAGATGAGTGATTCTATGGATTTCTTTATGAATTTTCCTCTCATCATATGTCCTTCTGATTCAAAAAGTTTGAAAAAGTGCATAAAAAGTATAAAATTTTATGAGATCAGATGATATCTATGAACTACCCTGTGCATGTTATATATGTTTTGTCATATACAGAGTATATGTGCATACATAACAAGAATGCATGTATATACATGCATACGCAAGTATGTTTGTGTGTATGTATTTGCCCATGTATGAGAGTAGGGAGGGCCAACTAGTGAGATTTAGGGAAAAAAAATCACTCGGAGCTTCAACTTCAAGTCTGAAATCTCATATTGGAGTATGCTAAAATATAATCTTTTTATTAACTTTTATACGTATTACCTCATTTTTAAGTTTGAAATTCAAATAGTGCCCGGGTTTATTTTATCTATAGATAATCTAATGTATTAATGGGTAAGATTTGCAACCTGTTTATTTCCTCTTTGAATGGAAAAAATTATGAGGATGATTAATTGAGGAACTGAACACATCATGTTTAACTAACAGTTACTAAAAATAAGCTGTGAAGTCTCTAGCTATGAAGGCCCAAAGAGAGATGATGAGAAGGGACAGCAAGCTGGTGTGGGACCCAAATTAACAGCAGGAAGAGAGTGACTCAACCCTGTGGTTCCAGCCTCCAGATCTGTAAATAGTGAGTGAGGCCAGCCTTGTTTTAATGGATCATTAGACAAAACTGGATAAAGGATGAGAGAACTTTTTATGTGAAGATAGAAGATAGGCAGCATGAAATCTTTTCATTTTTGTTGCTTAGCATCCATCCCAGTCTTCTTCAGAACCATCACAATTATCGGTAGAACCAACCCTTCGGCATCAGCCTGTGGGTCTGCCCCAGAAGGTGTCTTGTCCTCCTTCATCCAAGGGGTGGGCATTGGAGCTGAGTTGGGTGCTCACCCTATTCTGGAGTTTGGAACCTGAGGCCGTGCAAGTAAAAGAACGAGTGAGAAGTGCACTTGCTGTGGTGGAGTTGCCTGGGAGAATCAGGCAGCACCTCCCACCTGAAATCAGGAAACCACCCTGGGCCAGGACTGCTGATCATTCTTCAGGTCTCCCTTTGAATCTGGGACTTACCCCATATCCTTCCATTAGACCCCTTTCCTTCCTACATAAACCAGAGTTGGCTCCTGTGGACTGCAACCAAAACATTGTTGAAACAGAAGGAAAAGCAAGGGAAGAAGAGATGAGAATAGAAAGGAAAAAATAAAGAAGAGAAGAAACAAAGTGAGGATAGAAAAGAGAAGAGAACCCAAGTCCCAGCCTATCTGATCTCAAGGAATTGTCTTTCTTCTTTTCTCCAATAATTATATGTCTACCTCCATCTTTGCCCTGATCCATATCTACCAGACAGGGAGGTTCTTTAGTTCGGACTGCCAGCCTGGACCCCTACTTGCTTAGAGCTGACCGCCAGCTCTACCAGTTACTTCCAGGCTGACTTTGAACAATTTGTTAATCTCTCAAGGTCTTAATTTTCATGGTGAAACAGAAATAGTACTATGTAACTTCTAGGATTATTATAAGAATGAAATGATTTGATTGATGTAAAACTTACAGAACAAGTGTTTGACAGTTTCAATACTTAATGGGTGTTTTCTATAATTTTAAGTCTAAGCTCTATAGAGAAAGAAAAAATAGTTGTATTATATCCACCTTATTGTATCTTCTTATTTCAGTGATTAAATGATTTAACGAACACTATATGTGATTTTTTTCTTCCATGTGGTATAGGTGAACAAAGCATTATTCCTGTTGTTAAATTCTTCACAATATGATTTTGGCAGTGGATGCAATTGCATGTAATTCAAGACAGAAAGATGCCATGAGAGTTGTGCAAAATAAGCTTGAAGAGTTAGGAGAAAATAACATCTTTTCCAAGTAGACAATAATATACTATATTACCTATAATATTGGTTTTTAAGTACATGTAAAATATCACACAGAGATTAAGAAAATAGAAATTTTACTCAGAGGTCAGGGTAAGCAACAGGGAGAGTTAGTGTCTATTTTATTTGAATGATAATAAATAACCTGTTTGGCTGGAGAGGCCTTTTCCCTCTTCATCTGAGATCTGCACAAGGCTTGCCAAGGAAGAGCCTGCTTCTCTTGCACCTTTTATTCCCATCACCAGAGGCAAAGACAGCAGCCCAAGAACATCTGCTCCCCGCCCCCTTCGCTCTCACAGCTTTCCTGCTGTTAATTCTTGTGTATTCATTTCACCATGTCCTTCTTTGGCTCTGTTTATGGGTCAAAAGCCCCCACTCCCAAATCACTCCTCATTGCCCATATTCTAGTCTCCGCAGAGTTTCATACAGCCTTGCTCAGAGGTTAAGAGCATAAAGTCCCAGAAGTGACATTCCACTGAGCTATCCAAGACTGCAGCAGCTCCTGACCCATGTTCTACAGATAAGAGACACCTTTCTACTGATGATGGAGAAATCACTAGAAATCATGGAGACACCCAGGAATACCCCTATATCATGTCAGATTTTATAATGTAAACACAAGAACAACATTTCTTCATATTCTAGCCAATGATTAAACTTAATGGAAGAGCAGTTTATGCTTCTCAGATCTGTAAAGGCAGTCCAGTCACTATTGCTCTTAGCATGTGCCATCAGCATCATCATGACTCTGATTCAGGTATTTCCGTCTACCCAAGTGGTCCCATTTCAAACCATTAATTCTTTTTTTTTTTTTTTTTTTTTGTGGGTACCGGGGGTCGAACTCAGGACCTCGCATGCCAGCAGGCGCCTGTGCCGCTGAGCTATCTCACCAGCCCTTTTCTCGTATGTGGGTACCGGGAGTCGAACTCAGGACCTCGCACTTGCCAGGCAGGCACTTATGCCACTAAGCTATCTCACCGGCCCCAAACCATTAAATCTTGAAACAGTGATTATTAGTTAGGTATTCCTGCTGGTACTGTTATTAGAGACATGTTGGTTCTGGGCACAGTCGCCTGGAAGGATGCTGCTGCTTCACCTTTCAGAAGACTTGAGTTTCGTAGTGTGTCATGTTGTCCATTTTTATTGGTTGCTTCCAGTCCTAAGACTGCTTCAATGCATTTCTAAGTAGCATTTAAATAGCTGTAACCTGTTTTCCTAGGAAACAGTTTTTTTTTTTTTTTTAATTTCTTCTTAGTAGATTCTATTCTCACAGAGAGTGATATTAGTAGAGTTTAGTATTTTTGTAGGTGAACTTATGCCCACCCTCATGGGTATGTAACCACAGAGTATATATTTCATTGTATACCCACATGAAATATGTACAAACCTGATAAATGAGGCTTTTATTCAAATGTTTGATAGACTCACATTACTTTGAGCCCCACGGATGTTTTGTGTTAAACAAAGCACACTAGAATTCACAACCCTGGTATTCTTGTTTAATACCAAGATTACGTCTCAACAAACTGGGCGAGTCTCAGGGTGACACTCAAGATAAAATTTAGCATGGCAGCAATTTAAAATTAGAAGCCCTAGATGAAATATGAGACCTGTTTTAGGCCACTTGGTGAGCCCCACCTTTTAAAGGCAGGATTTGACTCCTCTGAAGAGCAGTCACGAAGAGTGTCTCTGCCTCAGTGGGGAACGCCTATCTTCCTATTTGGTGTGTGATGGTGTTAAATAAAGCTGTGACCTTTGGTTATCTCTCAAGCATTTCCACCCCTCCACTGGCAGTGTGCCATGGGATAGTGCCTATTTATCAGCAAGCTGTAGTCTAAATTCAGACATTGTCTAAAGTTTATAACAATAAGTGTCTACTGTATCTACTGTATGCAGAGGTTCTTGGTGAATCTCTAGAGACCAGGGACTTCTGCATTATGTGTTTCATGAAGCCCTAGCTTAAAGGAGTTCCTACAACATTTTTTAAGTAATAGTTCTAAATAGGTTGAGGGTAGACGTAGTCTCTATATTCTGGTATAATGACTCAAATCTCAGTATCACTATGTATATATAATCTTTACATTTTATAAAGGCATTTTTGAATGAAATCCACTAAGTAGCATTATCACCTTGTTCTTTAAAGTAAAAAGAGGTATACTTATAATTTTGGAAAATTTTAAGTTTTGGGCTACCCACTTGGGACCGCTCCTGGGAATCTAGGAGCTATTATTCTTATTTCTCAATAAAAACTCTCCTAAAAAATTTGTTTAAGTACTAATGATGAAACATTGTCTGTCATGATCACCTGTGATTGTTTACACAATTACATGTGGGCATGAAAATTCGTAGAACCGTACACTTCCAGGCATGGTGCACATATATATAATTCCAGCTACTTGGGAGGCTAAGGCTGGAGGATTGCAAGTTTGAGGCCAGTGTGAGCAACTTAGCAAGAACCTGTCTCAAAATAATAAGCACTGGGGATGCAGTTCAATGGTAGAGTGCCTGCCTTGCATGCACTGGTTTAATCCCCAGTGCCTCATAAAACAAAAACTCATAGAACTGTACACTATGAAGAGTGAATTCTGCTATATTTAAATTGTCCCCTAATAAATGCAAGTAAAGAAGATAGCTATGCTGAAGAGAAGCACATGCCCTAGATTCAAATGTTTGGTTTATGGTTTATATACAAATTGCCTGCTCACAATCATCCTATTCATGCAGAATGAATCCTGTCACACCGCAGAATGGACCACCCTGCAGGTCACACAGTCTGGCCTTTATGATGCTGCTTATTAGGTCAGATGTGGCGCCTACCTATCCAGTCTAGGTTTGGAACCAGATAGACTAACATTGTAAAGTCTTAGAGATTTGGGGCCAGACTAAAAATATCCTCTCTGATAGGTACAGTCGAACTGCGTGTTACAGGAATGAGTTCTACAGAAGAAAGCACTAATAAGGGAGGAGATTGAGCAGGAGTCCTCATGTCTTCTCATAAAGTATCCCGCTGACTTTCCAGCTTCTCAGAGGCTGAACTGAACTTGTAACAGAATTCTCTGACTTGCCCTGTACATCTGCTATTACTACACAATATAGCTGGTGCAAGTTCTGGTTTTCGTGTAAGGAACAAGAAAATTATCAGTGACATTTGGTGTTCTTAATCCTAAAGTAACTCAATATCAAATTTTTGTTAGCGTCATCTCTTTTATCCTTAAAATAAGAACCCAGTAGTGTGAAAGAAAGTTAGAATCTCACAGAAGTCTGGGCTAGTTCTGCCAGCTCTGTGTTCACTTAGAAATTTTAGACTTTTTTAAAAAATGAAGTACCTTCTTAGGAGTTTGACACTTGGTCTTTCTCTTTTTCTCCCTTCCTAGAAATTATTTTGGTACAGAAAAGGTAAAATGGAGTCTTAGTCATTGATTTTATCGCTTTGTATTAATAAAATTATCCTCTCTGTGAGGAACCTACTTTATCTCTACTTACACTGGATGCTTGATGGCTGATACATTTTTTAAATGAAATTAAAAAAAAAAAACTTTCCCTTCTAGAGATTAGCATATAGCTTTAAAAATCATTATAGCCAACTTGAACTTAATACTCAATATCTGCTGTAAAAGTGTATTTTGTACCTTGAATACATTATTTTATCTAACCCCAATAATAGTCTTATACAACTATTGCTGTTATTATTATCATTTTACAGATAATTAAGCTTTAGTGAAGGTATGTAATTTATATATGGCTCTACAATAGTGAATTTTATTTTATTTTATTTTATTATTATTATTTTTTTTGTGTGTGTGGATACCGGAGGTTGAACTCAGGACCTTACACGCCAGCAGGCACCCTTGCCGCTGAGCGATATCACCAGCCCTTTTTTCGTATGTGGGTACCGGCAGTCGAACTCAGGACCTCGTGCTTGCCAGGCAGGCGCTTATGCCGCTGAGCTATCTCACCGGCCCCAAAAGTGAATTTTAATACCTGAATTTGTGCCCAAACAGACCAAAGTCTGACCTAACCACAACAGATTATATCAATGTATAAGAGCTAATAAAGGAATCACAAGTAATTTTTGTATTTCAATTGTTTTTTCGAATCTCTTCATTCACTCTTGCTTCTTGATTTAAATGTTTGAATGAGAGATCTTAATTATTAAGGTCATGACAGTTGGGCTTAAAATAGAATAAAATTAATAGGAGATTGCTCCCCTGTTCTGGAAAATAAGATACCATCTTCCATTGTGAACCCCAGGACCTAAGACTAAGTATTTAAACAGCAACACCAGTCAAATGTAACCTAAAATGGGTGCAGAGTAAGAAAATATAGGATGAAGTAAACTAATAAAGTTCCACTTGAAAATGGCAAGCTCTTTCAAGTGTGTTACAGGAAAACTTGCTTCAGGAAAAGTAAGAGTATGGTGGCATTGCTGTCAGAGTGGGTGTGGTACTTCCAGGGAAAAGCAGCAATTCCAGAAAGGACTCGCCCATCATAAACCAACTGAGCTGCCATATCTGCCCATGCCCATGGGATAGGTTCTCTTCAGAGCTCTTATCTCTGCACTCATTCAGTGGAATCTATTTTTTAAACTGGCCTTTTGTTGCATCAGTTTTAGGAGAGAAGAGAACATAAGTGGTTGGTACTTATTAACTCAGACCTGCCTTCTGATTTGTATAGTTGGTTTTTCCCTATTTCTTAAAAAAGAAGCCATTCCAAGCTTATTGAAGGAGAGTTTATATTTTCCAAGATATTTGAGCACAGTTTTTCTAAAGAATTTGAGTGTATTTCAATTGTCTTTTAGCAATGGTAGCAAATTAGAGCTGTGTTAGCTTTCTATCCCTGTAACAAATATCTGGGATAGATAAACTTAAAGGAGAAAAGGTTTATTTTGATGTATAGTTTCCAAGGTTTTTGTCCATAGTTGCCTCAGTTGCTCTGGGCTGTGATGAGGCTGTTTAGCAGGGTGGTAGGAGGTGTGGTGGAGGAAGCTACTCACCTCATGTTGGCCAGGAAGAAAGGAGAGAGAAGAGGGCCAGGGTTCCAATGTTATAGAATTCTGAGGAGATGGGGACTCCTCCTAGAGATTCTTTCTAGGGTTCTTCTTCTTATCTTGTTCTAAATAAAGAATCGGGCAAGACAAGCACAAAAAGTGAGATTTTATATTCACTAAAGGAAGGAAGAGAAACATACTCTGCAGAGTAAAGGTAAGGTACTGAAAAATAGGGAAAGAGGTGTACTCCACAAAGTGAGATCAGACCACTGTGAAAGAGAAAGGACAGTGGCCAAGAACGCAATGATGGCTGTCTTTTGTATCTCCCACTCCTCAGTCTAAATAACATCAGGTCTTGGCCATCCTATTGTTGGGAATATGTCCCAGACTCGATTTGTCACTGTAGATAATAAAGCACGCAGACACCCAGAAATCTTCACAAGGCAAATTTACTTTTGCAAAAGGGTGGAAGCACACCCCAGCAAAGAGGAAGCAGGCATGTGGGACAAAGGAGAGTTGGCCCTTTTACCCTTAAAGCAGGAGGAGAAGCTGACCTTGTCCTCACTGGGTTTGAAGGTTCACAATCTACCTTGATTGGCTAATTTAAGCGGCATGATGGGAGGATGTGAAGGGTTGCTGAGGGGAAGGAGAAGCAAGAGGGGAGAGGGTATGAGGAACAGAAAGTCCTTGCCTATATATAAGCTATCTTTGGTATGCAACTGTGTTCCCAGAATTTAGGCATTTCCCATAATTTAATGTGTTCAAGAAGGGCCGCCTGGAGTGGGTTAGAGTTTAAGATGAAGACACTCTTGTTTATATCCTTTAATAGAAACGACATTGTTTCTTACACTACAAAAAACCTGCTTGAGTTCTCATGAGAAGAATTGAATATAAGAGTCTCTGATTGGTCCCAGATGCAAAGTCTTTGCGAACTGTTCTGTGTATGTGTACTGGAGTCTGTGACTGACAGGTCACATCCACTTGCCCAGCTGTTTTGCTGCACCCAATCTCCTGCCTCACCAATATTGCCTTCAAGGACATGAGCCCAGATTAACCAACTTTCTTTTGCTGGGTCTCATTTACTCAGGGTTCTGTCTTCTTCTAATGGTGCTATAGGCTGGAACCAAGCTTTTAGCATATGAACTTTTGGGGAATATTTAAAATTCAAACCATAACAATGATTGAATGGTGTTTTCTGATTAAAAAAAAAAAAAAGGCAGGGACCAGTTAGCTTGTTTAAATTGGTCTGCACTACTTTAGATGATGGGGCTTTTTGTCATTCCTAAACATGTCAGTTTAAAGATTTTTTAAAATTTTGCAAGTATTTAGGAAAGAAGAAAAAATTCAAATACATCTATATATTTTTAAATTTGCTAAATATGAAAATATATTTCTTGAAAAACTCTTGAGCTAAATATATTTCTTTTTTTAATGTTTATTTGTACATGCTTTCAGTACATACTAAACTGCAACAAAATCTAGCTACTTGTTGCCCTCAATATCTATCAAATGTTTAAAACTAACAACATTTTCTTTTTAAACTAACATGAACCACATAAGGAATGGGGCACAACGTAAAGCAGTACATTGGAACAACTAGTCTCCAATTTATAAAACAATTCTGAGGCCTTGTGTGGTTTGGTTTGTTGGGTTATGTAATTCTAGAACTGTAGCAGTGTTGATCCAATGCTGATGATTCTCCCAAATACCCAAATCTATAGTGAAACAAACTTAGTGGTTCCTTAACCTTTTGCTCTTGTGACTAAGAAATATTAGAAACTGATTCTTAGGAGAAAGGTGGACTAGGGACTGTGACAGAATTGAGTGGGCCTTTGGTTGTCTGGTATGATCCAATCTGTAAAGCTATCTTTCCTTAGGAAGGGAAGTCTTTCCCTAATGAGGTAAGGTTGAAACGTGGTACAAAAGCATCTAACTTCATCTGCCTTCAGAGTGGAGTCCAGGTATCTAACATAAAGGACACACTTCATAGCTAAACTCTGAAACTCTCTCCACCCTATCAGTCTCTTGAGCCATAGAAAGATGGTAGCACTGTAGAAACACCCTAGGCTTCAAGCAGTAGCTCAGAGTTGGAGAAAAGAGAAGCAACATGGCTGTATGTGTGGGAGAAGATTTTTAAGTCAGACACACATGAGAGCAAGTACAGGGCCTTTCTTGAGAAGCCTAAGCCTGTGGAGGATGGGGCAAAGAAAATGTCAGGGCACAACACTTAGATAAACAACTATATGAACCAGCTGGAGCCAAATGAAAAATCAGTAAGGTGGGTACAGACAGCCCAAAGAAAAAACTATAAAACAAATAATCCAAAGAAAAATTCACAGCTCTTCACACTGAAGAAAAACTTCATAGGCACATAGATTCAATAAAGTAAGAGACCAAAGCCTAGAAGGTCAAAAGTGTGTCATATACCTAAGAAAACAAATTAAGGCCTCAACCAACATTGTAATGGAGCTAATGTGTAACAGTGAAGATGGGACATTAGATAAACTCCACTGATTACTTGACAATGATGGAAAGATTTGTGAGAATTATAATGTATGAGTAAGAAAGATATGAGAACAAAGCAATTTTAGAGAAATCTAACAGATATGGAACAGAGCTAAAGCTAAGTCAACATAAGGCTAATTGGTGTCCCTGAATAGAACCCAAATATGGAACAGGATATGTAACTCAAGAGAAGCTCTATACAGTAAAGAAAGTATTAAATTTTTAAATTAAAAGGATGCAGTATGTTCTAAGAAGTTTTCAATCAAAATGAAACTAAGAGGTGGCCTAGTTAAGCTGATAAACTTTGAAGATTAAAAAGGAAGTTTTCAATCATCCAGGGAGCTAGAAAAATAAGAGCAATAAAATTTCTCAAACACACACCAGAAAATCTCCAAAAGAACAAAATTCCCCAGGCCTTACAGGAGGAGGGAAGGGGATAATAACAAAAAAAGCCCCCGTAGGAGTCAAATAAATAAAAATGGAGAATCCATGAATGAAAAACCTGTGTTTGAGCATTTAATCCTCTCAAAATGAAGTGAATACTAAACAATTCTGAGAATTTTGACAGGTAAGAGAATGTGACTATATAAATCAAGACAATTTAAAAATTATGACATAACGAACAAAAATAAGCGAGGAGAATCAGAGGAGAACATGAGAATGCTAATGTCTTCATCTTTCACTGAAAGCAGGGAGTCAGTTGACATTGTCTAAATTAAAATGTGTAGTTAAATTTTTCTGTCCTCTTAATTTTTAAAAGAGTCATCTTTAAAAAATACACTTGAAGGGCCAGTGATATAACTCAGCGGCATAAGTGCCTGCCTGGCAAGTACGAGGTCCTGAGTTCAACTCCCAATACCTGCATAAAAAAAAAAATACACTTGCAGTTTAAAAATATTTGTTTGACTTCAGTAATTTTGGGGGAGTACAAGGGAGATTGAGACAGGATCCCATTATGTAATCCAGGCTGACTTTGAACTCCCTATGTAGCCCAAGCTATCCTCAGATGTGATTCTCTGCCTCAACCTCCCAAGTGCTGGTATAACAGGACTGTGCTGATTTTAACAATTTTTTAAGACTTATTTTATTTTTTTATTTTAAAATTCATTTTATTTTCTATTAATTTTGAATTCAATTAAACATAGTATTATAAATTAAGACTAATAACTGAGTTCATTTTTGAAATGTTTTTTCTGTATATCTATATCCTGTTGTGTGTTCCTGTGGAGGTACTTATGTATGTGTGCGAGAGTGTGTGTGTATGTTCTCACTATGTAGTTGCAGATCAGTCTTCAACTTCCTATGTAGCTCAGGCTGGCCTCAAACTGACCATCCTCCTGCCTCAGCCTGCTGAGTGCTGGGATTACAGATGTGTGCCACCACACCTAATTCATATGCCCTTTTTGTGTCTGCATACCTGCACCCTTCTGAATGATATCTGACTTGATCATTTTAAAGGTCAATAATGGTTGTTTCTGCCTTGTGGATTTGGGATAATTTTTCTTTCTGCGACAGGGTCTCACTGTGTAGTTTAGGCTGGCTTTGAACTCACTTACATAGCCCAGGCTGGCCTCAAACTCACAGCAATCCTCCTGCCTCAGCCTCCCAAGTGCTGGGATTACAGGCATGTGCCACCATGCCCAGCCATTTTTCTTTTTTTTTTTTTTTTTTTGCTTTCATTTCATACTTTTTTGCATTGTTATGATTGTCTATACTGAATAGATCTTATTTTTATAAATAATTGAGTGTTTTTTTTTTTTTTAACACAGTGAAGAGATGTTAAACGTGCTAAGATGTTAACAGTACTAAGCTTTGGGGCACTGTAAATATAGATTGTCATTCTTTCCTGTATTTTTTTTAAATGTCAAACAAAAATGTTAAAAGTGCTTCATAGCTGCTATCTAGCTGGCCTCTTACCTTAGCTGGAAGATATTTATTGGAGACCCACGAGGTCTCTCTGAAAGAAGCAGTTCAGTTTATATTTAAATCTCTACCTATTAGGCAGTCAGTAAGCAAGAAAGGCCTTCACTGACCTAGAATGTTTGTAAAAAATGTCCATAGTAGTTCGTGCACTTCATTCCCTGAAGATTCTCAGACCCCCACTTAAAACACATCAATTTTCTTACATTTTAATGGGTTTTATGATTTGTTACACACGTCCTCAGGCAATCAGACTCTAATGGGGGGGAGATTTACAGACCAAAGTATTAGCAGATACCCTGATTTTGGGCATAAGAAGGAAGGCTTACTGCCTGACTAAGGGAGGAAATCAGCAAATTTTAAATGTAAGAAAAAGAGGTGGGGACAAATGTTTCTGCTCACCTTCAGTGTTCAGAACAAAACAAATTGTACAGAACTCAGAATTCTAGAATCATGAGTCTGATCCTAAGTCATTAAGAAAATCATATTTTATATGCAGAAATTAAGGTTTCAGTAGAATGTAAAGAATATTTTGATATATCCATCAAAAAGAGTTGCATAAAGTTTTGGGAACTTCAAGGACTAATCTGGTGCTATTTGGAAAATAATTTAAGAAACTTGCCCCATTCCCAGTGGTAGCAGGTAAAGGATGCATTTTCTAATTTTTTTACATGTTGCTGCGTGAAAACACTACAATTTAGCATACAGGCGCATAACATTAGTGTATTTTCCTTCCGTCTAAAGAGGGGATGGTAATCTTCAAATAAACACCAACCTTGCTTCTTAAGATTTTTAAGGGAGCAATGAGTAGAATATTCTCCTTCATTTTTGTAGTGTTAACAGCCTATGATCTCCAGAAGGGAAAACTACTTCTATTCCTTACCTGAGTTTTGTGGAGCTATAAATATTGCTGAAGAAAGCATAATTGGCTATTAAAACATGAAGAAATGAACACACAGAAGCTCTGTTTATTTTTTTCTCCAGCTTGTTTCACCTGTATGTCATACCATATGCTGTTAGCAAAGGAAGGCAGACCTGGGTGAAACAGGTCTTATAAGAACTTTTCTGTAGCTCTTAAGATACTATAGTGGTGAGAGACAGTATCTGGCTGCTGCCTGTTAATGTTTCCAGCTTCAGTGTTCTCTGGTCATATTTGAACATATATTTAACATTTAACAGAGTTTGAGAGTTGGCAAATGGTACTAGTATTTTTGCATTGATGGCAACAGAAAAAAATAAGTGTTGTTCTCCATGGTATCTATCCAGTGAAGCAATTCTGCCAAAATCTTTCTAAGATCTGGTGTATATTTTGTTTAATAAATGCCTTATAATGTAGACATATGGTTGAAAAGAACATTTAATGATGGTGTGGTATTGAAAGTGAAAAAGAAATGTCTCAATTTATAAACCAAGACTGAAACTTGGAAATGAGTTTTAACATATACACATAGGGCTGATAATTTCTGACACTAGCTCTCTTACTTTATACCTTGAAAAGATTATGCCACAATTCTGTGCTAGAACAGTTTTGTTCAACAGTCCATTCTGGTCTCAGAAACCCTATAATTTATTCAGATGCTGTTCATAGACTCAAATATATTTTTGATTGAGGGAGTGGCTTGGTCATACCACACTGGAGAAAAATAACTGTCAGTGTTGTGGAAAAGATATTTGTCAAGGAGGCAAATAGATTGGGAGATTGATCAGGAAGCTTTTTATTAGTTCATGTGAGACATGATGAGCTTCTGAACTGTGGGATAGGGATGGAGAGAAAGGGTTCCAGTCTATAGAGATTTTAGAGCGAGAATTTGGCAGACAGTGGCCAAGTACTGGATACAGTGATGAGGAAGAGAGTGGAATCAAGAATTTAGCTTGTTTGAGGTAGGCATAGGGACTGCATAAATTCTAATTCTATTATGGAAATGTAAGTTAACATGAATATATCTGTGCCCAACTTGAAATGACTATGGAATGTCTGTAAGACATCTACTTGAGGTAGTGAGATGGTGAGAAAGTAATAGGTGAAAAGAGAAAGGGGGAGGATGCAGATATTGTTGGGAAACTCACTTATGGGCAGATTGGAAAGAATTGGTAAAGAAGAGGATATTGAATTCCCAGGGGGGGAAAAAAAAAAAAGAGAGGGAGTCAGAAGAAATTGAAGAGGGAGGCTCAGAAGGAAAGACCTAGAACAAAGTGGGGTCAGGGATGAAGCCTTTGATCTTTGAGGGAGGAACACTTCTTTCTTGGAAGTAGGGAGGAAGTAGGGGAATAATAACTGTGGGTCTCAATCATTTGACAGGCAGGGGTTACAAAATCTATAAAGACAGCTCCATAGAACCTCTCTCTGTGTTGTATGGAGACTTCTGGTTGCTTCGGTGTACAATGGGCATTGCACAATGTCTGTGCTTTATTGGAATGTCCAGAGTATGCCAAGTGGGCAGAGATTAATTGAGAACATGGTTGGTGAAATCTTCAAATTGTCTTATGTCATATTTATTTCCTAAGTGGAAAGAATTGAAGTCTGTACTAAATGTGTTATGGTTTGTGTATAGATGTCCATCCAAAGCCTCATGCAGTCATAGGTGAGGCTTTTTCAGAGGTGGCTGGATCTAGAGTGTATGAAGCTGGGATTAATTCATGGTACAATGCTAGGATTAAGGGCACTAGGATTAAGGGTGTGAGTGCTACCTGCCCTAAGTAGCCTGGGTAAGATATAAGGGATAGAAAGAGCTGAGATCATCCCTTATTTGGTTGCTGTGCTACCTTCTGCCCACCATGAAATTTTTCTCCTCTGTGATCCCCGTCTGCCATGGCACCCTGCCTTGGAGCCAGTAGATAATGGACTACAAACTGTGAGCTAAATAAACCTTTCCTCCTTTAACTTTGGGTGTCAGGTATTTTATCTCAGCAACAAGAAAAGTAACTGACACAAAATTTGGGACCGGAGATGTGGGGTCATTGCTGTGACATTACCTGACCATGTAGTTCAGGAACCTTTGGGACTGGCTTCTGAGAAGAGTTTGGAAAGATTCGAGGATGCTTGTTGAAAAAGTAGAGTTGGAATGCCTTACGGTGTACTTGATATGCGATTCTGGTCAGAGATCCGAAGACCAGAATGCTGATAGAAATCCTGCTGGTAGTAACCAGGCTCCAGAGGTTTCTGCTGGGAAGAAGAACTGCATTGGCTGTTGGACTCCATAAGATGTGTATTATAGCTTGGCAGAAAGTTTGTCTGCATTTTGCTCGTGTCCAGAGAGACTTTGCCTGATACTAAGTTTAAGGTGCAGAAGAAATTCCAATACAGTCTAATGTTGAAACAGTGCCAAAGCTACTCTTGGGGGCGTTTAGCCCAATCTATGTTGAGAAAGAGGAGCAAAGAGCCCAGCAGAATGATTCAAAACATTGTGAGTTTGGTCAGAAAGGAAGCTCCAGTAAAGTTGTGGCCTGCAAAGATGGAACAGAGAAGAAATTGGTCACTGAAAAGACTAGCAAGAAAAAGCCAGGTATTTCAGAAGACAACAGAAAAGATGGCCTGAGGACATGACAAGAACCAACAGGACTCCAGACTGGAGTGGTTATATGTTTGTGTGTATGTGTGCATGTGTGTGTGTGTATGTGTGTACATGCACACATGTGCACATGTGACTATGTGGGTGTTTTTGTTCTTGATGAACATTTCTTCACACTCTACCAGATTGAAATTGCTACCAGTAAATACTTGGTGTATTCTGTCCCCTGTATGGGAAGGAGGCTTCCTTTACCATTTTTTCTTTCAATCTTCTAAATCGTCTCAGAAGACTGTCAGTGTAAAAATAACAATTGAAAGTCAATTAGCCTTTGTCAGATACTGATGTTTTTTCAGGTACTTTTCCCTTTATCTACAACTTTTGTCTTAAAATGGTTCTTATGTAAATGTGATCTATTTGGATAATTCCTTTGGTGGTCTATTAAGTTATAGTGTGGGGAGAAAACTGGGTGTGGTGGCATACATCTGTTATCCCAGGAGTGAGAAGGCTAAGGCAGGAGGATCCTCATGAGTTTGAGGCCAGCCTGAATACATAGCAAGACCCACAAAAAAAAAAAAAAAAAAAAACTGTGGGGGGAAGGCAGGCATCATTTCTCAGAGCTTAGGATAGCCAGAGATTCTTTTAAAATAATAAATGTTGGAACTATCCCTTTTGTTTCTGTCCTGAGAGCTGTCCTTGTGGTCTGGGCTTTCAGCCATCATGAAGTACAATAATGGTAAAGGAACCATGGTTAATATATTTCTCTGCACAAACTTATGCCGCTAAGCTGTCTCACCAGCCCACCCTTTTCATTCTTAATTGCGTGGATTTGAGTCTTTTCTTACCCTTTTTTCTTTTTTTCTTTTATTTATTTATTTTTTTTGTGGGTACCGGGGGTCGACCTCAGGACCTCGCGCGCCAGCAGGCGCCCGTGCCGCTGAGCGATATCACCGGCCCCTTTTTCGTATGTGGGTTCTGGGAGTCGAACTCGGGCCCTCGCGCTTGCCAGGCAGGCTCTTACGCCGCTGAGCCATCTCACTGGCCCTTACCTTTTTTTTTGATAAGGTTGCCTAAGGGTTTATCAGTTTGATTTAATCTTTAAAAAACCACCTCTTCGATTCATTGATTCTTTGTAGTTTTTTTCTCAGTCTCAATTCCATGTTCTTCTTTGCCTCTTCTTGCAGCTGTTGGATTGATATTTCATGGTCCCTTGCTATTTTCAAGAAATTTTTCCTTTTTGTGATTGATCACCACAATCCTCTCTTTTAGATATGATATTGTGTCTTCAGCTTGTTTCATTCCACTGTGTATACTTTCAATGGAATTTTTAATTTTTTTTAATCTCTTGGATATCTGTTTGAATTCTTTATGGATTCCATTTCTTTCCTTTGTTCAGTATTCATGGTATCCATCGTGAATAGCTCCTCTATTTTGTTATGTGTCTACTCTAGATTCACTGAACATGTCCTTCATTTTGATTGTCATCCAATTTTTTACCGGAGAGATTATTTCTGATCTGATTTTCTCTATAGCCTCATTCATCCGTTATTTTATTTTATTTTATTTTATTTTTACTTCTGCTGGTACCATTTCAGAAAATTTAGGTGGGTGGCTTCTGATTTCCTCAATCTGGTTGTCCCCTGGACTTTTCCTGGATGGGCTGAGATCTGGGTTGCATTTTGCTTCTGCATCTTGTCATTTTCTATTATTTTTTAAATTTTAATTTATTTTCTGTGTTGATGCTTAGAAATTGCTTATGGTAAGTAGCTTTATCAGTATTATCAAGGCTTCCCTAGCAAATGTCTATTCCTCAGAGATGTCTTCTAGGTGTAGCTGGCTTTTGGCCTTTGTGTCTGTCCCAAGATTCTACCTTCCCAATTTATTAGGAATGAGAAGTTGCTACCTATTTGGCTTAGCACCCAGACTATGGTGATGGTTTTGACTACAGACAATCACAGTGTTGTCATAGAAGGGAGAAAAACAGATTTCAACAGGTATGACACCCTGGCTAAACCAGTACAATTATGAATAACAGTAGCATCGAGCACAGCCTAGAAACTGACAAACTGTGGTAATTATTATTATTTTTTTTTTATGTGGGTGCCGGGAGTCAAACTCAGGACCTCGCACTTGCCAGCGGGCGCTTGTGCCGCTGAGCCATCTCACTGGCCCATGTGGTAACTATTAATTTGGTACCTTTAATGATAGGACCAAGATCTACAGTTATATAACAAAAATCCAACATAAAGCAGGAACTTGTATGCAGTGAGTTTCTCCCTAGCAGAGTGATTTTATTCTGTGTGGGTGAAATTTAAGAGGGATAGGGAGAAAATCAAGGTAAATGAAGAGAAATATAGTAGAAGCATGGCTAAGGACAAAGGATGATCATGCAAGCTTTGGGAAACTAGAGAAGAGAACAGCAAAGAAAGAATGAAAGAGAAAGTAAAAGAATATTGAGGCAGAATATAGACTAGAGACAATGTTCACTGATGTGAAAATACCAAAAAATCAAGAAAGGTAGTTGAGGAAAGAGAGAAAAAGGATGACCAAAACAAAATAATAAAAGTAAAAACCTAAACAACCAAAAAAAAAATAAATAAATTTCCTCTGGTGTCCACAATTCTGTGGCAGTGTCCAAGTCAGACCCCAGATCTGTGCTGGGTAACCCCACCAGGTCTGCAGTATGGTTAGTGCTGGGTGCTGGGCTGATCTTGGCCTCCAGATGTGGGGACCAGGGGCTGGGGCCTGAGTTTTCAGACAGTGACTTTCTGAATGTCCCTTGGCGTCCTGCCCATGTCTCCTTACCCTGTTTTTCTCTGTGTCACTCTCCCAGTTGCTGTGGTATCCTCAGAGACAACCTCAGGTTGCTCCCAGCCCCATGCACAGCTGCCCCTCCCAGCCCTTGCACAGCCTCCTCTGTTCCACTCCATTGGCACATCGCTCTCCTCTCTCACACCACTGGGAGCAGGATGGCGGAGTAGTGTTGGCCAACTCACTGCCCCTACCTGCCCCTACCACTGTAGCAGAGACAGCCAAAGGCTGCTATGGTCCCACTTCTCTTTCCTCTCCGGGACCACTGGGAGCAGGGCAGGGGGAGTAATAACTTCCCATTCTTTGCCCCACCTTAGCCCAAGCTGCTTAATTCCAATCAATCTCTCTCTCTCTCTGTCTCTCACAGCTGGCAGCAGGGCAGGAGGCATGGTGCTGTTCTACTCTGTACCTTCACTGCTGCCGCTGCACTCCCTAGCCTTGTTGTCACTAGAGGTCCAGTTGACTGCTATGGAGCATGACAGAAAAGAAAAAATACTGGTGGCCCACTGGGGAGGGAGCAACTTCCGGGTCACTGGCCCCTGTGTGTGCTGGCAAAATTTGCTGCAGGCTGCAACTTCCTCTGTTTGGAGGAACGCAAAAGAAGCAAGGGGTTGTAGATCCCAAATCTATCCTGTTGCCTTCAGTTTGCCATGCTATTTCAGCCCATCAGCTTTTTGCGAACTTCCCAGAATGGCAGTTCCTGCTCGGCGTATAAGCAGAGGTCCTGCAGGCAGCCCTGTGGGCTGCTTTGCTGTTTTATTAAGTCCTATGCCTATATTTTGTTTGATCTACATGTCTCTTATTTCAGATTGATTTTGGCATCATGATTCGTATCCTTCCCTTTCTTTCAATTATCTGTGTTTTTAGTTGATTTTCTCTAAGTAACTCCAGCATCACTCTTACTCTGCTGAGCCATGTGGAATCTCTCTTAATATTTTCTGAGGCCATGACTTCTTAGTTAATTGGCTTTATTGTCTTCAAATTGGTTTCCAGAGTTCTCTTGTTTAGTCTGTGTCCTGTTAACAGTACATTTGAAACTAGTGTCTCACATAGAAAGCAAGCAATGTAGATATGTTGCTACATATCTACAGACAGCTGCAGATTGTACAAAGAGATTACCTATCCCCAAGTAATAATTAAAGTATGAAAATCACAAAACCTAACTTCCCTCACTTGTCATTTTCACTAAATGAAAATTGTCATGAAAAGTAATATTTCACTGGTCTTACTTCATGTAGTTTCCAGATTTTCTTAAACTCAGATGAAAGGCTACAATATAAGTTGCCTAATTTTCTATTAACTTGATGAACTCCTAACAATCTTGAACACTCTACTAAAAAGAATAACTTTAATAAAAGAATTATAATGTAAATGACTAGCTTCTACTTAGCTCCATTTTTCCTATTGTTGTAAGCCTTTAATTTTACAGTTACACTCTTACATTCAAGAACTAAATTTTGCAAGCTGTTTTTATATTAGAGTGCAAATATATATTTTTCTTTTTTATTTCTATAAAGATTTTATCTGAAGCCTTTTCATTTGTCTGACTGCATTGTTCTTCAAGGTAGCTTTGAGACAGCCTGGTCTAGAAGTCTCTGTAAATATGCTTTTCTTGAAAAAATATGAGGGGTACAAGATGGTGACAGGGACTAAGGACCCAGTGTCTGTGCGAGGTCACTAGGCATGTGGCCCCTTTGAAACCCAGACCCATTCACCGAGAAAGAGAGGAATAAAGAGCAAGTTGCTGTCAAAGTCACACTAACCTTCAAAAGCAAATCAGTCAGAGCCAAGTCTGAGGGTTCTTTCCACCATGTCCTCTTTTTGGAAATCAGATTTCCTCTCCAAACATGAGTAAGAGTATATATATAGGAACTTTGTTTTTGTGAATGTTGATAATTACTTTTGTTTCTTTCAGTTATTGAAACCTAATTTTTGCCATTGGCTTAAGCCTTTAATGTCTATCACTTTGTGTCTATCACTGGGCTAAAACATCTCTGCCTGTGTGTTCTTCCTCTCAGGACTCCAAGTTGTTTCACTTTTATTATTTTCTGTATTTGCTTGTATCAAAGGTAATTCTATGAAATTGATATAAAATTAACATGAATTTTAAATATAGCCTGTGATTAAAAAAAAAAAAAAACAGACCTAGAAATAGTGTGAAAACCAAACATGCTCTGTTCATTGTGTACCATTGTAGGATGCAGGAAACATTGTGCTTAAGAGCACGGTACTAAAGTCAGATCCACGGATGGGACCTGGATCAGCCACTTGATAGCTTTGTGCTTTTTACAGTTTACCAACACCTAGCCTCATGTTTGCATCTCTATAATGAACATTCTTTCCTTTAAAAGGATTAAAAAAAGACTTCATAAACTGCCCAGCAAAGCAAAAGGTTAATAAATCTTACCTATTACTTTAAATATCAGCTATTGTGGGAAATGTGCTCAGGGTATAAAGGCACAGTTGGAAAGGGCTACCTTGGTGCTTCCAGCTTAGTTCTTCAGCTGTGAGAATACAAGTAGACTTCCTTTTAAGGACACTGAAGGTAGGCCGAAGACAGGCTAAGGCCAAAGCAGGCCTAAGCTGATTTTCAAAAGACCAAGTCTCAAGTATATTGGCTTTTTGAACAATTCAAGACATTTTGTCTCCCAGCAGGTGATTGGTCTATTTATAAAGAAAAGAATGAACATAATGAAAACAGAGGTGCCTGATACAAAGCTGCAGTATTGGATATTTTTTTAAAAAGAGTAGTGATGGTAGAATCTAAGAAAGTTAAAAATCCCATGCTGTGAATTATGTGCTTATATTATTAAGTCTGAATATTTTTTTATAACTTTCCTCCTTGTGTCTCAGGGTGTTACAGCTGACTTGGAATGCCCACCAAAGGCCCACATGTTAAAGGGGTGGTGCAACTGTTAGGTGGTGTAATATTTAGAAAAGTGATGGCGAACCTTTTAGAGATGAGTGCCCAAACTACAACCCAAAACCCACTTATTTATATCAAAGTGCCAACACTACAATTAAACCTGAATACTAAGATTCTAGTTTAGAAAAAAACAACTCATACATTGACATCTTTTGTCTCAAAAGAAAAACAAATAATGTGTGTGCCATAGGTTCGCCACCACTGATTTAGAAGGTAGGACCTAGTTAGAGGTCAGGGCATGGGAGGGTGTCCTTGAAGGGTATACGGGGGCCCTGTGCCCTTCCTGTTTCTGCCATGAGATGAGAAATTTCCTCTGATATTCACCCCTACTATGATATCCTGTGCTGTGTCGTATCTATGCCATCATGTCTCTCAAGAAGGAAAGCAATAGGAATAAAAGCCCTAAAAGTTCTCTGTTTTTATTTAGAACAAGGTATACAGCACTTTGTAAAAAAAAAAAAAAAAAATCTTTCCTGCACACAAATTCATTTTCTTCTTCTTTTTTTTTTTTTTTTTTTTTTTTGACAGGGGTGGAGAGGGTCTCACTATGCAGTTCAAGCTGACCTTGAACTCACTATGTAGCTGAGGCTGTCCTCAAACTCATGGTGATCCTCTGGTCTCAACTTACCTGAGTGCTGAGATTATAGGCATGCACCACCATGCCCAGCTATTCTCTTCAATTTATATGTAGACTTTTTGTTGTAAATCTCTATTCATACTACATTGCTTTCAAAAATAAAAGCAAGACTTTTATAATGGTCGACACAGAAAAAGCTGATGCTTTTCTACCTGTGTAATAGTAACAACAATTGGCAAAATTGTTGAGTTCGTAGTACATGCTAAGTTTTTTTTTTTGAGTACATTATAAACTTTATCATAAGTAAATACACAATAATTATAGGTCTCACCACTGCATACATGATGGGTAACAAGGTTAAATAAGTTCCTTGAGAACAGTCTGACAAAGACCATATAGAGATCAGACGTTTTTTCCTGATCGCTACCCAAGATATCTGTACAGTAAGTCCTTGACTTACGAACATTTGAGTTGCAAACTTTCAGAGATAGGAATGGACCTAGCATTACGAACATTGATAGATATGAACAAATTGCAGAAGTAGCTCATGTGTCTGTTGGACATTGTGACAGTTGTGCTGCTGTGTGCTTACTGTACAAAGCAAGTACCAGGATGTCCAGAAGCAAGAGGAAAAGCAGTGGTGACGTGGAGGGGACTTCTAGGAAGCACAAAGCAATGTACGTTATATATTTGTGTCAAAGGTATATAAGACTCATTTTGTCAGACTTATGAACCAACCTGACTTACAAATGTTCTCCCAGAATGGAACTTGTTTGTAAGTCAGGGGCTTGCTGTATGAATTTTTCCATTGCTATAACCAAACACCTGATATTGCTAATGTGTAGAGAAAAGAAATTTTTAAGCTCTCAGTGTGGGGGGGCTTCATGGCCCTAGCTCTGGCCAGGATCCCTTGGCTATCTTGCATCGTGATGGGTGACATCATGATGAGGACACGTGGGAGGAAGAAATCACATGGCAAGACAGGAAGCTAAACAGCAGGAAGGGGCCAGTCTTTCTTTTTCATACCAACTTCTCTTGTTGGAACTCCACAAGAGCCACTTTAATCCATTTCCAACCTGCGCCCCCAGTGACCTAACTGCCTTGCACTGAGCCCCACCACTTGAGGCTCCACAGCCTGAGGTCCACCCTATGGACCAAGCCTTCAGCCCTGAACCCTTGGAGGACGATCTGTACTCAAGCCACAGCAGCTACTGCATTATCTCTAAACGGTGCTCACCTTTATATTCTGTATTCATTTCCTCCTCCTACTTATTTGTGCCACTCTAACTAGGAATAACTGCTCTTCTATTAGTTAATAAACCACATCACTTACCATGAAAAACCTACCAGGCAGGTTTTCAGTCTTTTGTTCTTCACACTAGAGTTACTTAAAATAGTTACATAGAAAAAGTAACATCTTAAAATGAATTGGATTATAGAGTGTGACATATCATATACTTTTAAAATAATTTTATAGTAGTTAAGACTCATAGTTATAAACAGAATCTTATGAATCACTCACTCAGTGGTACACCTCTAAGTTTGAAATAGGGGGATAAATCCAATTACAAGAATAAACCTTGAAAGCAAAAGCAGACACTAAAGGACAAATATTGCATGCTTCTACTTAGATGAAGTATTTAGACTAGACAAATGCATGGGACAGAAAGTAAATTAGAGATTACCAGAGGCTGGAGGCAAAGGAACAACAGAGAGTTATTATTTAATGAATACAGTGTTCCATTTGGTATCATAAAAAGCTTAGAAATGATTAAAAGGATGGATTTATATTTCATGTTATGTGTATTTTCCCACAATATTTTAAAGAATCACTTGTCTGAAGAGTGGAGAGTATATATTCTATTTGTACTCTTACGGTTTAAATATTTAAATTTTTATTAATCACTTCTTCTGTTTCTCCTAAATATATTAACCCGATACCCGATAGTGATGTCTAGTTATGCAGTTACAATACATTAATCAAAGTGGATTCATTGTATCAAAGTAATCATAACAATTATAACTAATATTCATGGAGTGTCTACTGTGTACCTGACACTGTTTATGTTCTTCAAGTATTTTAATTCACTGAGTCTTGCATCAGTGTATTAGATGGTTCTTTTGCCATTTTATAGATGGAGACACAGAAGCTCAGAGAAGTGAAATTATTCTAAGTTACACAACTAAATAACTTAACAGTTAAGTAGCAGAGCCCCAACTAAAAACATGAGGGGGCCGGTGAGATGGCTCAGCGGCTTAAGCGCCTGCCCGGCAAGCGCTAGAGCCTGAGTTCGACTCCCGGATCCCACATACGAAAAAGGGGCCGGGGATATCGCTCAGCGGCACGGGAGCCTGCTGGCGTGTGAGGTCCTGAGGTCGACCCCCCGGTACCCACAAAAAAAAAAAAAACACGAGATGGCTAGTTTTTGGATATTTTTGTTTTGTTTTGTTTTGTTTTTTTAGGCAGTGTCTCACGATGTAGTGCAGGCTGGCCTTGAATTTAAGTAGCCCAGACTGGCCTGGAACTCACAGCAATCCTCCTGTCTCAGCCTACTAAACTACTGAGTGCTGGGATTACAGGCGTGTGCCACCACACCCAGCTCAAAATGGCTAGTTTCTAAGCTTTCCAATTTAACCATTTTAAATTTCATCCAGTATTTGAGATATACTGAAAAGCATGGATTATTTTAAAAGTTGAAATACAATTGTAATGTTTAGAAACATGGTTTTACTTGAGGTTCTGGATTTTCCCTATACAGCAGGATGATAGATGTGCGATACAGAAATCTCACTAGTATATTCAGTGTCTGAACGCGTATAATGTTCATTCTTTGGCTCCGGTCTACCTTTCTTGTTTGACCTTAGTGGCACTCCATTCCTATTATTCATTAATTAATTCAATCAGTAGACATTTATTTGTTTATTTATTTATTTTTTTGTGGGTACCGGGGGTCGACCTTAGGACCTCGCACACCAGCAGGCGCCCATGCCGCTGAGCGATATCACCGGCCCTTTTTTCGTATGTGGGTTCCGGGAGTCGAACTTGGGCCCTCACGCTTGCCAGGCAGGCGCTTATGCCACTGAGCCATCTCACCAGCCCAGTAGACATTTACTGCATGCCCGCTATGTGTATGTACTCTGCCAAGCCTTGGGAATGCCATACTGGACAAGACAGAACTTACACGATAGTATCCAGGGGAAGAGAAAATGCTAATAAGTGAATAAACAAGGAAACCCTGCAAGATCATTTTAGTTCTAGGGCGTGAAGAAAACAGGGATATTTGGGGTGTGACTAAGATCTGATTTAAAGGGAGTGGCCGACGGATGACCCTGAAGCAGTCAGGAGTAGAAACCTAAATGTCAGGAAGATCTGGGAGGGGAGACCACCAGGGTGAATGACAGGGACAGCCCTGAGAAAGAGTGACCTCAGGGAGGGCCAGAGCGGAGGCGAGTGGGGCTTAAGCATCGCAAGGACCAGGGGCAAGGATATAAAATAGTGTGTGAGATAGGAGTGGGCCAGAGCTCAGAAGGCCTTGTGGGCCTTGAAAAGGAATTTAGAGTTACACTGTGTACTGTGGGAAGTCACGGGAGGGTTTAAAAATAGGAAATGAAATAATCCAATTTTGTTTTACAAAGTCCTCTCTTGTGGCAGTGTGGTGAAGGAATTACAGGAGCCCAGGATGGAAAAGGGGGAGGGACACAGTGGTAGTCGGGGAATAAAATGATAGTGATTTGGAAAAGGTGATGGCAAGAGAAGGGGAAAATTTAAGATTTATCTTCAAGAAGGAAGTTGGACTTTTTAAATGACTTAACTCTATACACATACAAATAATAAAAATTATAAAGAGTGTTGGACCTTGAGAGCTTTAGGAAATGTTAGGGATTTAAAAGAAAGGGATTCTTTCTCCTTGTGCTAGACCAGAATTGTCTCACCTTCATGAGACAACATCTTCAGCTGCTTTTTCCTCTTAAAAAAGACAGAGTCTCCATGCACAAAATCAGCCTGGGTCTCTCCCTCTTTTTTATGGGTACAAAGATGATATTAAAAGGAAAAAGTAGGGTCAGTGATATAGCTCAGTGGCACAAGCACCTGCCTGGCAAGCACGAAGTCCTGAGTTCAATTCCCTGTACCCACATTAAAAAAATAAATAAAAGAAAAAAGTAGTAACTTCTCAGAATAACTTAAATAGTCAAAGCATATTTTGTAATGGGGAAAATATATTGAATTTCTGGTTGATATTTCAGAATATCAGATGACACACCAGAATCTTCCAAAGGTACAGTTGGGCTTTTTACAAACCTCTGCTGAATCGTTTTCTGTTCTGCAGGAAAGCATACTCTTGAGTTTAGAAAAGATCCTTTTCCGTATCTTTTCTTGAGTTTGGAAAAGATCCTATTTCTGTCTTTTCTCAACATGTTTCACCACTCCCACAAGTGATTTAGACCTCAAATTAAGGCGAATCTGTCCTATGGGTGGCAAAGATCATGATGTGTAGCACCTTGTCTTGCATATACACAATTCCTTTATTCATTTAATATTTAACTTCCACATAAAAATCATTCTTTATGCACCCAAGAATAAAAGGCATGACATAGCCTTTTGGACGAACCCGTTGTGTGATTATGGATAAACTTCCTGAGTCCATTTCTCATCACCAATCCCATGCCCTACCTGTTCTCTTGCACAAACTAGTGTACTCTGGCACTAGCTAAAAACATTTCTGATCCTAGACGTATGTGCCTCTAGTGGGGTCATGGCAGGATATTTGTGATCTTATTGGGAATTGTCTACATTCTGTTGATGTTATTTTTTGTGGACTTTTTAATTATTTTAAATGCTTCGTTTGATGTTTCAACTGACTTATTTGTAGTAATAGTCAAGCATTTATAGTTTGAAATTTTAAATTGATATCCTTTATGATATCCTATTATAGTGTATATTTTCTAGTTTTTTTTTTTTTTTTTAAGTTAGGGACCATCATATCTCTTAACTAATATAGGTTCTAACACATGGTCACTTGCTATTTACCTCATGAAAGATTATAGAAGTGACTGGAAAGATACTAGTTTTAAATTCACCTTTTAAAGGAAAACAAAAATTACACCTAGTTCCACCTCTCTGTTTTAACTGAGTTTATGTTTGCACCTTCCCTTTCACATATTGCTTGGTTATTTACCTGCTGATGTGTCTCAGGCAGTAGGTAGGCTCACATGTTAGGCTCGGGGATACAAACAGTCAGACCCGTTCCTGCCTGTTCTGATCCTCAGGCTTGGCAGGGATGTAGCACATGGTCTTGGTGTCAAACAAGCATGTGGTACATAGAGGGTGTGTTTCAGAGAAGGATGTCTGGAGGAATCTCAGGGTCTTTCTTGAAGAATGATTAAGGTCAAGGAAAACTAGATCAAGGTTGCTTAGGCATTACTGGCAGGGAATGGCATTTAAATGCATGGAGAAGTATGTGACTAATCAATGTCCAACGTAATTTTTGTGGAATGAACAAGTGGGAGGGCCAGGTCATGGAGGTCCATATATACCATGTAAGGACCTGAAACTATGTACAGTACTATAAGCCACTTAGGCTTAGCTTTATATTTGGGGGTGGTGGTCACAGATCCTTAAAACTGCACTTTAAGCACGTACATGCAAATAAACCAAGTAAGAAAACCTGGCATAGGGCTGGGCATGATGGTGCATGCCTGTAATCCCAGCACTTAGGAGGCTGAGGCAGGAAGATTGCTGCAAATTCGAGCCATCCTGGGCTACATAGTGAGACACTGTCTCAAAAACAAAACAAAACAAAACAAAACAAAAAATCTGGCATAAGGGATAGGTAGCTGTGGAAGAATTTCAAGCAGGGAAGTGACATGGTCAGACTCGCTTTTTAAACAGGTTATAGTGGTTGTGATATGAACAGAGATAATGCTGGAAGAAAGGTACATCAGTCATAAAATCAACTGAGGGACTTTATGACCATAGCAGTGGTAAAGGGATGAGAAGAGAAAATAAAGGGGGGAGGGGAGAAAAGGGGAGGAAAGAGTGGAGGGGAGGGGAGAGGAGAGGAGAAGATAAGAGAAGAGTAGAAAGGGTAAAAACCCTAACAAATCCAGAAATACTTAGAAGGCAAAATGAGCAGAGCTTATTAAGTGGTGGAGGGAAATGAGTAAAACTAGTTAAGGATGATATCCAAATTTTTTATTTGATTGACTTCATGGACCATTCATTGTACCATTAAATGAGACTTTTGGGACACAGGAGAAAAGGTAGGTCTTGGGACAATGACAGCATAGTTGGTTGAATTTATGGTACTTGTGGTACATCCAAGTTCCATATATTGGAAGTCATTGCACACCAAGTCATTGGTGTGCATATAGCAGTTTAAATCATACAAAGTATAAGCTTTCCCCCTCAAATAACCTCATTCCCTATCAAAGCTTAAAAGGGTGATGGAAAAGAGTGTCTGTAAGTGAGACAAAATTCTTGGGAGAAACAAGTGCAAATAGGATTCTCCAAACAAATAGAACCAATGAGATTGATGGATGGATGGATGGATGGATACAGTATTTATTATGGGAATTGACTTATTTGATTATGAAGGCTGCAGTTTTAAGACTTGCTGTCTGCAAGCTGGAGATCCAGGAAAGCATGTGGGGTCAAAGGCCCAAGAAGCTGAGTTGTATGTCCAAGAGCAGGAGGAGATGGTTCTTGAGTTTGAGAGAATATTCCCCTCTCCCACCTTTTTGTTCTCTTTGGGCAATTCATGGATTGATGAAACCTGCCTACATTGGTGGGGGGGATATCCTATACTCAGTACACTGATTGCAATACTAATCCCTTCTGGAAACGCCCTCACAGATACACCCAGAAATAATGTCTTACCAGCAAGCCAGATGGCCTTTAGGCCAACCAAGTTGATAGGTATAATTGACCATCACAAAGGGAAAGTGGAATTAATCGTCAGCTCTGTCCAAAGCAATGGAGAGGTCCATGTAAGATGAGTAGTGTCAAAAAAGGGATTTGAGAAGTTAGAAGAGTATTCTAGTGATCAACCCCTCTGTGTTGTCTAGATGAGATCAGTCAGACCAGAGAGAGGTTTGGAGGTAAAGGGAAAATGGAAGAGTCCAGGGACTGGGATTCTACTCAAAGAATAATCCCATGGTGCAGTCATTAATTATACATAATTACCTATACTTTAAATTCATGTCAACTCCTATGAAAAGCCATAGCTTTGACTCAGAACTGCTTAAGTGTGAAACAATCTGACACACTTTCCAAACAGACACTGATACAGTGATGTCAGTGAAAGACCTAGGACATGTAGTGGAAAGGACTGGACAGGACCCACATGTAGGTGGTAAGGGTGACAGAATTCAGGGGGTATAAATGGTAACATGGCAGATGTTACAAACCTTCAAGGAGGAGGGTACTTCACCAGTAAATGAAAGAAATTCATATGTATTCACATTTTTGCCATGATATGTACTAAACAATTTTGTATTTTAATACTTATACTGCAAACACATCTTTCATGTTCTTACACCATTCTCATAATTATAATGGGTCAGTATATCTCATTTTATTGTTATATCATAAAAGTATTTTGCAAAAATTGTCATTGTTGTTTCTCTGCTTTTGCTAGCAGAGATAAAACTCCTATTATATAGCTTTTAATTTCTTAATTTAATTCAACTGCTCCTAAGCTTAGCAATTTTGTAGCTCTCAAGTAACATAAAATGCAAATTCCTAATGAGAATATTTAATAATTAGCTAAAATTCCTTTTATAATCTAATAGCCTCACTCTCTTCTAATATATAATAATCTAAATATAATATATTTTCAGGTCAAAGAATTAGCATACTAACAAGAGTACAAGGCACAAAGAAAGAATTATTTCAAGAGAAAGTAACTGGATATTTAAAATTCAGTGAATCAGGAGAAAAACAGTTGTGTAAAAATCTTTTCCATTTAAAGCTCATCTTTTGCAATTTGGGTACATGGCAGTAAAGTATAAAAGTTCATAATATAGGAAACATTTTATAAATGGAAAAGTAGATATTTAATAGATACTAGTGGGAGTTTACAAAGTTTACATATCTGCATGAGATGTCTTATGAATATTTCATAAGCTCATGGAATTTCAAAATTCTAGGTTAGCTTCATTGAGTACTATCACATTCTGCAATATTTTTCACTGAATTTTACCTCCCTTTTCTCCCAAGGACCAGTTATGTTAAAATTCAGTCAATACAAATAAAAATCATGATATTGAGTATATTTGAGGGATTTGATACTGTGCTGAAGTTGCTTGTTTTCATAGTTCTTAATATGGTAAATAGTTGAGTACAGCTGAATAGATAGCTTTTAGGTGATCAACTGAAATAAAATTCTGCTGCCACCACTTTCATGTTAACCCCAAGAAGGACAATCACCTTTCCTTATTGGACATTAAAAATCTGAGCCAGTAGCACCAATCCATCCATCCACCCATCAACCCAACATCCTAGAGTTGGAGATGTGACACTGCACTGAAATGTCCTAGGGATTCCTCTTCAGGGTCCAGCATGATGGCTTCCACCTCTGCAGTACCACCTCCCTGTAGGGCTGGAGGCAAGAGGAAGGAAGAGCAGAATACAGGCAGAACCAGAAGTGAGGCTTTTGTGAGAGACAAAATAGAAAGAAGGCTCTCAGTGAAAGAAAACCCACAGATCCAGAGCGTTCACACTTCCCCTTTGGCATCGTGCACAATCTGATCTGCATTGTGGTAACTTAACATTTGTATTCCAGCAATAAGTTGCTGTCACTACAAATACTGTGTTTAATATGTATGTAAGAATACATTTTGTTTTCGAATCTGTGTGTACAGATGATATTGTCTTGTTGAAGAGTGACAAAACTACTGACTGTGAATTAGAAGTTTATAATTCTTCAGTAATTAATTAAGTTAAATTAAGCCTTATATTCTTGAGAACATAATAGTCTAAAAAAAAATTATCGAACCAAGTGACTGAACCAAGTTTCAACAAATTATTTGCCTAATATAGTGTCTTTCACATAAGGAACAAATAAGTGTTTTCTGTGATTCTGTGAGCGAATTAATTATTAAATTCAGCCACATTTTCTTTACTAAACCATTATGATTATAAAAATGGAGGCAATGTAAAGTTGTATTGATCTTTGTAGGTAGCAATTAAATGCGAGTCTGTTACTTCTTTTGTATGTTGGCCTGAATAAAAACATGCACTTAGAGTTCAGGTGAGGAATTTAATAACACTTAAATAATAATTTTTAATATGACAATAATTTGCCTGATACAAACTTAGGTAAATCTTTCTATTCTAGATAAGCAAAATGCTAAGAAAGTGAGTATACATAAGATTTCAAGCAAGTCCTTAGCAATAATTTGCATGTAACATGCTGATGCTTGGCTATTTTCTAATGGAGCTGTGGTAGAATTTCTACCTTGCAAGGAAAGCAGTGATGCCTATTATCTTTTATTTAAAAGAAATACTGCTTCATTTCCTTAGAAAAATATCCCATATTTCACAAATATGGGTATTTAGACTAGGCTTCTCTTTCCAATTAACCTGAATTACTGCAGCTTTACTGTGATGCTTATTTTTTATTTTGAAATTCATCAAACATTTTGTACCCAGTAAATGTTATAAAATTGCCAAAGGAAATGGGGCTCTTGTATGCCCTCCCTTAAGTAAATGGGTGTGTGTGCTTGTGTATACATATGTATACAAACATAATGCATAAGTATTCAGTGATATTCCAGAGACCCCACTAAAGTGCCAGCAGAAACTAAGAAATCTGTTGTCTATTAATATGAAGAATGTTATCAACAAGAGAATACTTAAGCTGAAGAATGGGAAACTTGTGAGGATGGATGCTAAACCTAAAAACAATTACTGTCACTTATTTGCTATTGACCTAATCAAAAGTATGAAAATAAAACCAGCATTAAAGTTTGATATTTTATAAAAATGAAATTACACCCCAGACATCCCTTCAGGAAGCATTGTTTCTGTAATCCTGGGGGGAAATTAACCTGGGATTAACTTGGAAAAGAAAATCTAGATTGACTTAAGTCTTTATTAAGATAAACAGGGAAATGCTATGATACTTACTACCAGAGATGAGCTTAACACCAGTTTCCAGAGCAAAGGTCCAACCATTAGAGCATACAAGTGAGAATGATGGAAGAAAGGAGAGAGTTGAGAGCAGCAGAGAGAAGCTAGTTTGGGGAAGTGCTTCCAGTAGTAAGGGATGTCCTGAGTATTTATTGTGAGGGATGGAAGGAAGGATTGGCACCAAGTCAGAAGAGACCGAGACTCCTACTTCCTATCCTTTTGCTCCCCTTCTCCCTTCCCTCTATACTATAGCTTAACTGTTTCTACCTGGGTGGGCGTTCAGTGCCACATTTCTTCCCCCATCCTAGACTGTGAATTTAGAATTCCCTCCTTTTTTTTTTTGTTTGTTTGTTTGTTTGGTTGGTCAGTTAGTTGGTTGGGTTTTTTTTTTGTTTCTTTGCTTATCCTTTGTATAGTGGAACTTCCTGGATCCAGATAGCCATATTCTGGAACCCTGTGTGAGGCATGGAAAATGGAAGAAATGTGGTATTTATATGCAGTGGAATACCATCCAGCCACAGAAAAACAAATCATGTGTTAGTTACAGGAAAACAGATGGAACTGGAGACCACCATGTTAAGCAAAATAAGCCAGTTTCAGTTAAATATCATGTTTTCTTTTAAATGAACAATCTAAAAATAAATAAATAAATGTAAAGAAGAGATGACAGGAAGCTAGACGGTAGACTTTTAGAGATGCCGAAGGGGGTCGGGGAGGGGATGAAAATAATCAATATATGTTATATGCATGCGCCAGTATACCAAAAATACTCATTATTCTGTGTAACTAATATGCACCACCACCACAACAAGGAAGATGGAGGAAGTAGCAAGAATTCTTCATACGCTGCAGTAGGTGACAAGAGGTGACAGGATTCCTGACCTGACTGGGTGGCATGGGCCATCTGTTGATGCAGTGCTTCAGTGTGGAAGCCACTGCTTCCTCATCAGCGAGGCCACGCAGTCCACACGTGTTCCATTTGTGCTGATTTTCTTTCTTTCTTCATGCCAGTAAGATGAGTATTGGGTGAGATTTATTTCTTACAGCCACACCTACTTCCTCAGTAAATGGGGCATCTCTTTAACCTAGGATTTGCCAGGCCTTAAGGATTTTGGCTTTAAAAACAGACTTGTGCTTTAAAGCATGTTCCACAGAACATAATTTTTGGTTTATGTTTCTATTTTCCTCCATTAGACTACATGCTTGACAATAGAACTTACGCCTCAATTCTTTATATCCCTGCCATTAGCATGGGCAAACCTCATACCTATTGGGGACACAGTTCAGTAACATTTGTGGAATTAGCATATAAGTAACAATGACATACAGGGGACAGACTTAACTCTCCATGAAGCAACTTTGTATTATTAGAAAAAATCTGTGACAGGATCTTAGGTCCTCACCCATCATCTACAATAGCTTCACTGCTTTCATAACATGATCTGTACATCTCCAACTGGAGAACTTAGTAGAGGATCTCCTGCTATTCACAACTATATGCGTGTTTCAATAGCTTGCAGTCACATATAAGCTTAGGCTCTTCCTTAGCACACGTCTCTGTTCCCTCGGGAAGCAACAGTTACACCATGTCCTTTCCAGCACAGATTAGATTGTTCTACTGAATGAATACCCACGACTGGTACATGATGTCATTTCCTTGTCTGCCTTGTTGGAAAACCCAAGTTTCCAGAGCCTGAAAAACCTGCTGTCTTATAGTGATGTATCTGTAACATCACTAGCTTCAGTCACCTGTCGCCTTTGGTCCAGGATCTTTCTAGAGTATTGTTAGAAAGATCTTAGGTCCTCACTCATCATCTACAATAGCTTCACTGCTTTCATAACATAATCTGTATGTTTTGTGACTGAATAAAAGCTCGTTCTTCTAATGATTAAAACCAACTTTTTGATGAACTACTGAATTGAAGAAATTGTTCTAATATAATACACTTATGAAACAAAATTTACCTATCATGCTATTTTTAGCCTAAGATGATTGCTTTAGCAATAACAGTGAAAACTTACTTACACAGGAAGAATCAGCCTAACTTCTCAGGATTCTTTGGCTGATTTAGTACTTGTAAAAGATTAGTGATCTATCGCTTACGAGGTAATGATCACATAGTAACATCAGTGGGCTAAGGCAGATATTTATTATAAAGTAACTTTTATTTTTCTCTAAGGATTACCCATAAATAACAAGTAACAGAATATGAGCAAAACTTTTGATAATACAAAAGTAATATGATATTTTTAAAAAAAGAGCAATGATTTTAATGTGGAGATAAATGAAAATAATCATACACCTATTACATTGTTTGAAACTTAGTCTAGTGAGTGACAAGAAATAACCTATGGAGATTTTAATTTATCTTTTGTGCAGCAGTTTCTGCACTCGAATGATTACTAGACAATTTCCCCACAGTATGCAAATTATTTCTATTTAGGTAGACTGTTCTACTCTTTTAAAACTATATTTTGTAAATATTTCTGAATTTTTTAAGAAATTTATTTTATTGGTACACTTTTGAAATACGTAATGATCACATTCATCATAGGAAATTTGTACCTGTACATAAATATCTTAATTCTTTTTTTCCCATTCCCCTCACTTTCCTTCCATCCTTCTTCCCCTCTCCCTTTACAGAACTTTATTTCTATTGTTTTTCTTCTATTCTTTTTTATATTTTTATCTCTATTGCCTCCTTTCATTTTTCCCTTCCCACTCCCTTGTTCCCCTTCCCATATGAACATTTTCTTCTTTAAGGATACGTATAGTATATGTAAATCTATAAACAGTGATTGCTTTTATTTTTTTCTGTTTTTTTTTTTTTTCTTTTATGTACATTAGAGTATAGGTCAGGTATCTTATTAAAATCTTTGATATAAGTTAAAAATCTTCCTTTCACCTTTTAAAATTACTATCTTATATGTGTGTGTGATAGCAAATTAGTAAAAATATTGAGGCCATTGGTAAAGATTAGTGACTCTAACATTTAAAAACTGACTACAAATATATAAAATTTACTTTAAAAAATGTAACCAGTGTATACAGTTAGTTTGGATAGATGAAGCAGAAAGTTAAGTGAGTAAAAGATTGAATTTGTTTGTTTGTGATTTATCTACATTACAGATCACCTAAGTGTGTTATTCTTCCTCTTACTTCTTTAAGGGAATATTATTATTGCTGTCCACCTCGGGTTCTACATGGTAGTCAATTCTTTGCAGCCAGATTGCCCATTTGGGTCTAGGCCCCACTTTCGTACCAAGGACTGGATGCATCAGGGATGGAGTTCATGCTTGCCAAGGGAGCCCCATGGCTCAACAGGGCAATCTCCACCACTTGCCTGGATGTGTCACTGGTGTTTTCCATGTTTTGTTTTTAATTAGTTTCATATATACACACACAAATATTATGTTATCAGCTTTTGTGTCTTCTTCTAAAATATTGAGTGCATTATTACGTCAACTCATCCATCCTCACACTTTATGTGTATGTGCCAAGCAGGACTTTGGTGAGCTAAGAGCAGGGCTGGTGCAAAGCTATGCAATTATGAGTTGTCCATTCCCAAAGAGGCAGTGTGACCCTTAGTAGAGCACTCTGGGTCAAGAAAAGACAGGGCCTGCTCTCTGATGGGACATGGGAGAGCTGGTGTCTAAAACATAGGCTTAAATTCAATATGAAGGTTTCCATAGAACTTACAAAGTATCCTTTAAGAAACTCACACCTCACAGACATTTACTATTTACTTTCAAAGTGATATTCCTGGGGCAAGGGTACTTCGCTGCTTCAGTGGGTGTCCCTGGGGGTTCTGGGATCACACTAGCTGTATCTAGGTGAGTGGAGCATAATGAGAACTGAGTTCCTCGTGGCAGATGTGGCTGGAGCCACGGTGTTTTTGTGTCCTGAGAAATGATTTTGGTCTGGCATTTTGCTTAGAGAGCTTCAGAGGCTTGAATTACAGGCCTCCCTCATGGACCACAAATTGGCAACTGTTTCCTATGGCTTCAGATGAGAGGAAAGGTTATCATTTATCTTCGTATTTTATTAATAAGGAAAATATAGCACAGAAAAGTTTTTACCTGATCTGATCTCACAGAGTTAGCTAATATCAATTAGGATATTTAGTCTGCTTCATTTTCTACTCGACCATACTTTTAGGTAAAAAGTTGGGGGGAAAAAGCTATCAATTTTAACAGTTTGTTGATGTAAATTGTTTCTTAGCATTCACAATAATGGCATGGATAATTTTCTAAATCCCTCTGAAATCCACAAAGAATAGGAATTAGCAACATTTATCAAGTGTTTAGTGGATTATGCATAGTACTTTGCCATTGCCGTGTTCATTATGATTGCTATTATCAAACATTACCTTTTGTTTGGCTTTATTTTTTATTGTAGTAAAGCACATATAAAATTCACTGTCTTGACTATTTTTAAGTACATTTCAATGGTGGTAAGTACATTCATATTTTTGTGCAAGTATCACCACTCTCTATCTCCAGAACTCTGCTGATCATGCATAACTGAAACTCTATATCCACTAATCAACTCCTTGTTTCCTACTCCACCAACCTCTGGCAACCTCTTCTACAGTCTGTCTTTATGATTTTGGTTATTCTGGGCCCCTAGAATATTAGAATCACAAAGTATTATATTTGTTGTTGTTGTTGTTACTTGATTGTTTTATTTAGCATAATGTCCTCAATGTTCATCCAATGTGTACCATGTGTCAGAATTTCTTTTTTCTTTTTTTCTTTTTTTTTTTTTCTTGTGGGTACCAGGAGTCGACCTCAGGACCTCGTGCTTGCCAGCAAGCATTTGTGCTGCTGAATGATGTCACTGGCCCTTTTTTTCCTTTATGTGGGTACCGGGAGTCGAACTCAGGACCTCATGCTTGCCAGGCAGGCACTTATGCTGCTGAGCTATCTCACTGGCCCCCAGAATTTCTTTTTAAGACTGAATAATATCTATTGTGTGTATGTAACCTTTTGCTTACCTGTTCATCTATTGTTAGCACTGGGATTATTTCAATTGTTATGAATAATGCTGCTATAAACCAAGATGTATAGATATCTCTTTGAGATCCTGCTTTCAATTCTTTGGTGTATATCCAGGAGCAGTATTGCTGAGTCATCTGGCATTTCTACTTTTAATTTTTTGAAGAACTGCCATCCTGTTTTCTACAATGGCTCTGCCATTTTTCATTCTCACCAGTAGTGCACAAAAGCTTCCATTTCTCCAAATTTTCACAAACACTTGTAATTTTCTGTTTCTTTAATTATGGTCATGCTAATGGATGTGTGATAGTATCTCATTGTGACACTGATTATGTTATGCATTTTTTTAAAATCCAGTACTGCAGTATGTTACTTGTTTTCAGGAAATATTATTTGTTGTTTGTTTCGCTTCTGCAAAATTGGGATCAAATTCAGGGCTTCGCACATGCTAGAGGAGCTATTCCCTAACCGCCTCCATTTTGATAAGCATACCTTGAGAAACATCACCTGAACGTTTAATCAGACCCTCACTAAGGCATCTTGTTAAACACACTTATATATAAAATAAGTCCAATGACTAATTTGCTCACTTAAAAAGCTCTGTCATATTAATAGAACAAAAATAACACATCCCATTTCTGCTTTTGCATTATTCCATATACCCTTAATTATGATTAACAGTCCTGTTTTCATTCTTGCTTTTGCTTGACCATAGAATTGACAACAATTTTATGAATATGAACTTTTGATAGTGGTTCATATTTTTCACATGAGAAGGGAACAACAGAATTGGCATGAGTCTTAGAACTGAGGGAAGATACAGAAATGATCATAATAAAGTAGAATGAGATGAGAGAAGGTGAAAGTCATAATGCTATTAAAGGGATAGATTCCAGAGTCAGAAAAAGTGGAATAAGTGCTGTCTGGAAGGGTGTCACCCCACCCCACTTCTTCACTCCACTCCGTGGCCCGGGTAGCACAGTGCCTATGAATACACTGTCCTGCTACTGATGTCCCACATGTGCCTTCCTCTGCATGGTGCCTCTCTCCTTCTGGCTTCCATTAGGTTTTGAATGAAATAGTTCCATGCCCCGTCTCTTAGTTTTGTTATCTTCACTGTACTTCTGAGTGTGACTCAGCAAATCTTCCCAACTCAGGATCAATACGAAACTCTGTAGACCTTCTGCTAAAGCAGCTCTTGGACCTTTTTGATTTTCATCATCTGATTTGTAATCCATCTTGAGAATCATTCCTGGACCCCCTCAGATAATCCAATGCTTCAGGGGTGTCCTCAAACACTTGATATTCAGTTAGAAAATATCTTTCATGTGGAATTGATCTTAGAGGCGAGCAATTAGGCCAGAGTTGTCTTCTGAATCCCTTCACACCCAGCTCATGGCTCCATTCTAGCAGGATGATTTTGCTGGGTGCATCCTGAATCTCTGCTCAGTCACCAAGAAATAACTAAAAGTGGCAAGACTTC
The DNA here is from genome assembly GCA_028451465.1 of Erethizon dorsatum. Lineage (NCBI taxonomy): Eukaryota > Metazoa > Chordata > Mammalia > Rodentia > Erethizontidae > Erethizon > Erethizon dorsatum. The sequence continues at coordinate 40,898,058 of CM051839.1, forward strand.
AGATGGAAGTCAGAGAGATAGATCTGCGTGATCTCTGTACTCAGGTATAGTAAAAGAAATGTGAATTCAGTTCTTCAAGAAATGAAATACAAACATAGCTGCTCACCTTCCCAGTATTGTGTTTTCTAATTTTCCCCTTGTCACTCTCCAATCCAAACATGTGCCTTGTAATAAATACAACAAATACTTTCTGCATTTGTGATCAGACATGATTCATGTATTGACAAAGTCTGTCTTGTGGAAAAGATACCACAAGAAATTGAAATAAATGATTTATAGGGGAAAACTGCTTTGGGAGACAACTTGACTTCTTATCAAAATGTAATGGTAATAAGATATCAGTAATATCAACATGATGATATTGACGTGTAATCATGCAACACATCTGTCTGCCAGGGAACATTTATTCAATGAACATTTAATAAGCACCTGCTATGTCACAGGCACTTGTTATTTTACCATTGAAAATCAGGAACCAATTCTACCCATCCAGATATACTACATTCATGAAAAGATAAACATTAAATCAATGAGTGCATGAACACATACAGTAAAGCCTCGGTTCATGAACACTTCTGTTCACAAGCAGTTTGGTTCCAAACAGAAGCATTCAGCAAAATTTTGCTTCTGTTTGCAAACACCACAATTGGGTGAGAAACACAACCTCGGCTGTCTTCCCCAGAATCATGGAACAAATTAAATTCATGAACCAGGGTACCACTGTGATTGTTATTGTGGTAAGAATCATGAAAAATAATTCAGTGCTCAAGGATGAAGATAACTTAGATGGGTGAAGGTCTGAAGATATAAAAGTCAAGGCAAGCTCTGATGTGATTAAATACTGAAGAAAGACAATTTAAAAGAGGAAAGACTGACTTGAGCTCACAGTTTCAAAGGGTTCAGTCCATGGCCTGTGGTGAGACAAAAATATGTAGAAGGGTGTGGTGGAGGAAAGCTACTCACCTCATGAGCCATTCCCTTCAACAAAGCCCCACCTCCTGTGTCCATCACCTCCCAATAAAGCCATTGAATTATGAATTAATCCACCCATGAAGCTAAAGCCCTCTTGATCCAATTACCTCTCTAGGCTCTTCCTCTGAACATTGGTGCATTAGAAATTAAGCCCTTGATACATGAGTCTTTGGGCAACACGTCATATTTAAACCATGGCAATAGTCAACAGGGACTTACTCAACAACTAGTAGAGGTAGACAGACTGGGAATGTCCTGGGAGAGAGATGAGTATGTGAAAAGTCCTAGGGTAGGTAGGAAGGAGTCCTGTGTACTTGAGAGTCTGAGAGAAGGCCATTATGGCTAGAGCAAGATAGAGAAGGGCCCCTGTGCAGGTTGGGAGATGTGAAGAGATTTACCTAAAGAATGGAAGAGATTTACCTAGAAAAATCGGTGGACAACTATTGAAGAACTTCATGCTGGTATATGCAAAATACGATGTACATTTAAAGCTGTTACACAGGGAATTAATAGCAGTGGGACCAGAGAGGATAGCACAGAGGTGCAGACCATGGCGGTGAGTTGGACTGGTGACATTGAAGAGGAGATTGAAAGAAGACTTGATTTCAGATAAAATTAGCAGGATGTAGTTCAGATGTTTAGATAAATAATATATATGAAAGGTGATTCAGCCTCTTTATCCTCGTATTCTAGCTCAAACTGTAACATTGTGAAACTGATGATGATAGTTTCATTGAGCCATTTAATTATTCATTCATTTGGCAATCATTCATTCAGCTCCCCCTGAGTGCCAGGCTCTGTGTAAGGTGCTGAAGACTCAGTGTTTGTCATTTATGTGCTCTGCCTGAAAGAGCCACACACCGGTGTCTTGATTTACTCTGTATCTCAGAACACGGTGCCCAGAGACCTCCATTTTCTACTGCATCCTCACAGATTTTGTGCCCTTAGCTCCGTGGTTATTAGGAGTTGCTAGGAGGCCGTTGCAGTCACTAGAAATGAGACGCATGGGCACTCTGGTTGTCGTGTTAACAAGGTCATGCTGCTGACACATAGTGTGGAGACTGTGGCTGACAGTCTTGTTGCACAGGGGACAGTCTCATGACGGGAGCCTGACTGACTTCACCCTGACCAATGACCTCTGCCCAGCCCTCGCCAGCAGTCTGAGTATCCTCACTTGGAGGAAAGAGGGGAGAGAGATCTCGGGTCCCTTTTTAAGGGAACTAATCCCATTCATGAAGTCACTCTCCTCATGACCTAATTACTTCCCACAGTCCCCACCTCCCACTGCCATCACTTTAGGTGGCCGGATTTTAACACATAAATGAGGGGACAAAAATATTGCATCTGTGGCACACGTGTTGGCACCCAGTGAATATCTGCTGCTGTTCAGCAATATGGAAGGCAGTGTGTCAGATGAATTCCTGTGAATGAGTGTGTCACCATCACAGCATCTGCCTTCATCATTGGACAAAACCATACCCATCGCTCGAGTGCCAGGAAACATGTTTTTCCACAAATGGACAAGTAAACAACAATCTGTTCAATAAGTGCTCAGCAGACCTGGGTTTCCTCTGCTTGGAGCCTGGGATTTCAGGTCTAATGGTCTCACCTCATGGGATTTATCCTTCATCTTCACACTTATTTTCCTAGGGGAATTACTTTTTCCAGGGGAGATTCTCGGTCCTGCCTAGGCAAGATGCCTCCCCTCTGTGCACCCCCTGGGCCCTGGTGTTGGTTTCTGTTTTCCAACTTGGCTCCAGCCTGAGGCTCTTGGCTTTTCCTCCACCACCTCAGGTACTCACTAGTTCTCATCTCCAACACAGCACTACTTCTTAGGCAGTGTGGACCATTTTACTGTTCGGAGCCCCATCTTAGACTCTACCAGCTGCTGTAGCCTCACAGTCAAAGCTTTATTATTCATGAAATTTTACAAGTATTTCATTCAAGATGAAACTGCTTTTCACTTTTTTGAGGCAAGGTCTTGTCCTGTAGTCCAGGCTGGCCTTGAACTTGCTAAGTTGCCCAAACTGGTCTTGAACTTGCCATCCTTCTGCCTCAGCCTTCCTATGTCTGACAGCTTTTGACTATTTCTGATATAATTCACAAATATACAGACTACAAACAAAAGGACAGTTCACTCTGCAGAGCAACACAATATGTATCAAAATATTTATAAATAAAAAAGCAACATAATCTTTATCTTTTTTGTTACATAAACTCTCACATTTTTGCCTAAATTATCCTTTTTTCTCTATAAACCCTAATGTTCTAGATATTTATGAGTGGTAATTAATGCTACACATCTATAATTGATATGTCTCATATCATAGCAGAACTCTGGCACCAATTTATTCATAAATCTCTAGTTAATCTAACGGTTTATTCATGAAACTGATTTAATTTATGGCATTATATGAATTTTAACACAGCTCACTAAAAATGTGCAAAACCCTGTAATAACTACTACTTAATTTTGTGCTCCATTAAACGATAATGTGAGTATAAAAATATGTTAAAGATAGGAAATGCATTACTTTCTTTTTCAGGCAGTGAATTCTGTTATAACTCCCACTTTTTCCTTCTTAGACATTTATTATACATGTCACCAATGTGATAAAATGATTATTTACATAAAGATATTTTAAAATAGTGAGAAGAATGAATGCTAGAAGATGAAAAAGAATGGTATAATGACATCTAACTACATAATCTAAAACTCAATGTTAAAAAAACTCAACATCACACTAGGGTTGTAGCTCAGTTGTAGACCACATGCTTAGCATGTGCAAGGCACATTCTTCAATTTTATATAAAGCAATTATAGTTCACTGAAATTTTCACGTGCTGGTCTCTTCGGCTCTTTAATATTCTCCTGTAAATACAGACCTCCTTAAGAAATAAAACCTCTTGCCATAGATAGCTAAACTTGTGTGCATGGGTGTGTGTGTGTGTGTGTGTGTGTGTGTGATATTTTTCCCTCTTTCAAGCCCATGTGAAGCCCTGTCTTACAGTAAATGAAATGGATAGCATGATTTTCTCCCTCTGCTACCCCACTGGATCATTACCCCAAGAGTCATTAGTGAGCAAATATTATATATTAATGTTGGGTTAGGAACTAACATAATAAAAATCAGTCAAGATTTCAGTGAACCAAGATCTGGTAATTCTCCTGGTGGAAACAATACTTTAAGGAGCTACTGTAGGCAGCAATAATATTGCTGATGACAATAGACTCTTCTTTCTTTGTTTTGGGGAAGGAGAGATTTTTCGTGCTGGAGATTGAACCCAGGGCTTCATGCGTGCTGAACATGTGTTCTACAACTGTGCTACATCCTCACCCCTAGAATGTGTAATCAATATTTTTGAACACTTTAATTACTTAAACTGTAATATATGCAGGTTTCTGGATACAAATAGTCAGAAACAAAGTGAATATATGTGAATATATAACCAAATCAATGTTATTCATATTCAAAGGGAAAAAAAATCTCACAAAACTCTAATCATCATTACAAGGACAATAGTAGATTCTTTTGCAAGTACATTCTATTATTTTGTATCATAATTTAGGGCATTTTTGCGATTGCATATTATAGATTCTACTTGGGGAAAATAGCTATACTGTTAAAATTAATTACATGTATCATGTTTTTCAGAACAAGGTCATATGTAGCTTAATATGATCATTTTAGGTCACATTTTATATGTAAAAATAATAGGACTGGAAATAATGACTCCTACATTAAGGGACTTTTCAGAATTCAGAATGGATAGAGAGGGGGAGAGTGGCATAAACCTCCTGACAAATTTACAGCTTTCGCTACCCTGTCTTTTCCTTTAGGAACAAAAGACTAGAGAAGAAAATAATAACCTGTGCTCTCTGGAATATGCTATCATTTGATGATGTTCCAGAATATAACAATGCACGAAAGGAAATGAGAGCAAAGAGAAAAACCATCTTCACATCACACTTTGTAATAATCATACACAAAGTGCTATTCCTTCACATGATGTGGTTCCAAATGACTTGTGCCTTCTGCACATCTAGAAAGTGTGGCAGTGTCATTACAGGCATGGGCTGTCACATGGGTGCCCTGCCTGCGCCATAGATGCTGTGTCATCTTCGGGAAGTCATTTAACCTCTTTGGACCTCCACTTTCTCAGCTGTAAACTGGGCTATTTTGGGAGGCCGCACATCCTACCTCCCAACAAAATTTCAAATATAGGAACTCTTTGACAGAGAAATTTTTCTTCTAAGATTTTTTTTTTTCCTAAAGAAGAGCAGGTTAAGCCAAAAGCCTGTACAAGGGAGGAAATTATAAAGATCAGAGCAGAAATTAATGTATTGGAGACTAAAAAAACAATACAAAGAATCAATGAAGCAAAGAGTTGGTTCTTTGAAAGAATAAATAAGATTGACAAACCCTTATCCAACCTTATTAAAAAAAGAAAAGAAAAGACTCAAATCCATGCAATTGAAAATGAAAAGGGTGATATCACGACGGACCCTGCAGAAATCCAGAAGATCATCTATACCTATTTTGAAAATTTATATTCTACTAAGATGGAAAATGCAGAAGAAATGGACAGATTCCTAGATTCATATGAATTACCAAAGCTGAATCAAGAAGATTTAAAAATCCTAAATAAACCAATATCAACCAATGAAATTGAAGATGTAATTAAAAACCTCCCAACAAAGAAAAGCCCAGGCCCTGATGGATTCACTGCCGAATTCTACAAGAAATTTAGAGAAGACTTAACGCCACTACTTCTCAAACTTTTTAATGAAATTGAAAGGGAAGCAATACTCCCAAATTCATTCCTGGAAGCAAGCATTACCCTGATACCAAAACCAGAGAAGGACCCAACTAAGAAAGAGAACTACAGGCCAATCTCCCTAATGAACATAGATGCAAAAATCCTTAATAAGATACTGGCAAACAGAATCCAACAAATCATCAAGAAGATTATACACCATGACCAAGTTGGATTCATCCCAGGGATGCAGGGATGGTTCAACATATGTAAATCAATAAATGTAGTACACCATATTAACAGAACCAAAGACAAAAATCACATGATCATCTCAATAGATGCAGAAAAAGCTTTTGACAAAGTCCAGCACCTTTTCATGATAAAAACCCTACAGAAAATTGGAATAGATGGTCTTTATCTCAATCTGGTAAAAGCTATCTATGACAAACCAACAGCCAATATTATACTAAATGACCAAAAACTGAAAGCCTTCCCTCTAAAATCAGGAACAAGACAAGGATGTCCACTGTCCCCACTCTTATTCAACATAGTCCTGGAAACTTTAGCCAGAGCAATTAGACAAGAGAAAGAAATAAAAGGAATAATGATTGGAAAGGAAGAAATTAAATTATCATTATTTGCAGATAACATGATACTCTACACAGAAGACCCCAAAAACTCCACTAAAAAACTGCTAGATTTAATAAGCAAATTCAGTAGTGTAGCTGGATACAAAGTCAATACTCAAAAGTCAATAGCCTTCCTGTACACAAATAACAAACTTACTGAAAGAGAAATTAGGGAAACAATACCTTTCACAATAAAAAATGAAATACCTAGGAATCAACCTCACAAAGGATGTAAAAGACCTATACACTGAAAACTACAGTACTCTGAAAAAGGAGATTGAAGAGGATATCAGAAAATGGAAAGATATCCCTTGCTCTTGGGTAGGAAGAACCAATATAGTGAAAATGGCCATACTTCCAAAATTGTTATACAGGTTTAATGCAATTCCAATCAAAATTCCAACAGCATATCTCACAGAATTAGAGAAAACAATCCTAAAATTCATTTGGAATCAGAAGAGACCTAGAATAGCAAAGGCAATTCTGGGCAACAAAGGCAAGGCAGGGGGCATCACAATCCTCGACTTGAAATTATACTATAAAGCTACTGTGATAAAAACAGTGTGGTACTGGCAAAAAAACAGACCTGAAGATCAATGGAACAGATTAGAAGATGCTAAAACAACCCCAGACATACTAAGCCACCTTATCTTTGACAAAGGTGCCAAACACATTCGCTGGAAGAAAGATAGCCTCTTTAATAAATGGTGCTGGAAAAACTGACTCTACACATTCCGCAGATTAAAACTAGACCCATATCTTTCACCATGCACTAAACTAAATTCAAAATGGATCAGAGATCTAAATATTAAAACAGAAACATTAAATCTGCTGGAAGGTAGGATAGGTAAAACTCTTGAAGACATTGGTGTAGGCAAAGACTTTATGAATAAAACCTCAACCGCACGGGAACTATCCCAAAGAATCAACAACTGGGATCTCATCTTATTAAAAAGCTTTTGCACAGCAAAAGAAACCACCAACAGAGTGAAGAGACAACCCACAACGTGGGAAAAAAATGTTTGCCAGCTGTTCCTCAGACAAAGGATTACTATCGAGAACATATAAAGAACTCAAAAAAATCAGACCTCCCAAATTTAAAGACCCACTCCAAAAATGGGCATCTGAGATGAATACACATTTCTCAGACGAAGAAATACTAATGGCAAATAAATATACAAAAAAATGTGCAACATCACTGGTCATTCGAGAGATGCAAATTAAAACAACACTGAGATACCATCTCACCCCAGAAAGAATGGCTATTATAAAGAAATCAACTAATAACAAATGCTGGAGGGGCTGTGGGGAAAAAGGAACCCTTCTTCACTGTTGGTGGGAGTGTCGACTGGTACAGCCACTGTGGAAATCAGTGTGGAGATTCCTCAAAAAACTAGGGTTGGAGGTCCCATTTGACCCAGCTATTCCTCTTCTGGGCATCTTCCCAGAAGAATTAAAAACATCGTACCACAGTGATATATGTGCACCCATGTTTATAGCAGCACAATTTGTAATAGCCAGATCTTGGAAACAACCCAAATGCCCATCAACTGAGGAATGGATAAGAAAGATGTGGTATTTTTATACAATGGAGCCATAAAGACGGATGAACTGGAGACTTTTATAGGTAAATGGATGCAACTCGAGAAAATACTCATAAGTGAAATAAACCGGACGCACATGTGTAAGCATCGTATTGTCTCTCTAGTATGAGAAAATGAAAGAGTAAATAAGATCCAAAATGTACAATAGACATGGTGAATCAAAAAGAAACTGGTCAAAAGGAAAGAGAGACTGGAATAGGGAAAAGAAAGAATGGAAAGGGGAAAAAAATTGTATATATATGTAAGATGGTTAAGATAGATACACTACCAATTTTACTTAGTTCATTGAAGAGTAAGGTTTGTGCCAATAGTGTTTGGACAATTGAATGCTAATGTCTGGTATCCTGAATAACTAACTTAAAGATAATAATACGTAATGCATTAACCATTGTTACCCTCATATTGTGTTGTTTTGAAAATTTGTTCTTTTTTGATTTGTTTTGTTTTTCCTTCTCTTTAAAAAAAAAAATTTTTTTTCTAGAAAGACCCTAAAATATGTAAATATATGTGTGTGCACACATGCATAACTCTGTGTTGCTGCTATTTTAAAAATGAAAAAATCACTTCCATATGAAATAGCAGCTGTGATTTAATATAACATGAAACACAAAATTAGTTTATTTATGGATATTACAAAATTTCAATTTTTTAAGAAAAGTATGTATTTGCAGTGTGTGTGTTAGCAAGGGGGAAGTGCAAATGTTTAGTGATGACTACACAAAAAAAGTGATAGGTGAAAGATACAATTTGCAAACTCAAACTCAGCAGCTGAGATGTATATTTTCTCTTTTTGTTCAGAAAATGTTCCTGAACTGTGCTGTGCATTTTGCCAGACCTCAATTAATATTCAGAGGACTGAAATGAACATTTTCATAAAAACCCTTTCCTGTAAAAGATATTGCTGAATGTACTTATTACATAAAGAAAAATTGTGATCTCAGGATGTAATAAACCAGAGACAAGGAGAATACATGAAGATATTTAGATGATAGAGATTTGACTGTTAGGAAAACTGAGTATCATAATGTTTTAAAATACTTGGTTTTGATAATTTAAAAATCAAAAAAACTCTATGTGAACATTAGTTGCGAATCTGTTGATGCCTGATTTTTTTTCTTTTTTAATGTGATTATTGTTGTTTGTCTTCACAGAGTTACTGGAGGTGAACTGTTTGAAGACATAGTGGCCAGAGAATATTACAGTGAAGCTGATGCCAGGTAAGTAACTTGTCCTGGGCAAGATAAAAGATTCAAGTGACACTTCTTAGTATTTATGAGAATCTCACAGTACCATTTGGATTTCCTGTTATGAAGTCCTGTCTCAATTGAAGTTTCTCTTTTTTTTAAGGCTGTCTAGCATGATTCTTAAAGGGGAAAAATGAAGAACTGTATGGATGTGGCCTAAACATTATTATCAGTTCTCAGTTGGGCTAGCTGCGTTCCAAGGGCTTTAATAGTCACAAGTGGTGCTGGTTAACAATTGGCAGAGACAGTGTCCGTCATCTCAGACGTTCCACCCAACAGCTCATGTCCAGTCAAGAGCAAAACCAGAACGAAAGAAACCTCAGGGCTCTCTTTAAAACATTATTATTGGCTTTTTATCTCTGGAAATTTCATTAAAGCCCTCGGAACTCCATCTTGAAAAATATTTATTCAGATATTTCAGAAAGTTCAGGAGTAATTTCCCAATCTTGTTTCTTCACAAATTTTCACAGGTGTTTTAAAAAAGATTTAACATTTTGTCTAATTTGAAACTACTACCTTTACCCAAAGGCAACATTTTTTGGAGTAAAGTAATATTCATCCACTTACTTAGATATTACTTAGACTGTACAGTGTTAATTTTCCTCTGCATTCTTCATACATTCTATAGTTGCCACTTGTTTAAAAAAGAAAATCTGATTGAGAGCCATGAGCCCACTAGCCCTGCAAATGAGAAGTTGTGAGAGTTCAGTCTCTGGCTGTGTGCCCCCCTGTCTAAGGCTTTTGGAGCTTCAAGGCTACGGCCCTGAAGCTAGACCCTTTGCAGGTATTCAGCTGACAATTGGGGTTCCCCATCCGGCCAAAGTACTGCTTGCACACACTAGCTCCCTTCTAAATTTCTGATTTTTCTTGACTAATGCTATTGTTTATGGCATTTTGTGACTCCATCTGTATATGACTACACTCTAATTTTTTAATGGCATTTTTACTGCCAAAATCAAATAGAAAAGTCTGTGTCACTTATACTATGATGAGTGAATCGTCAGTTGCTTAATTTACTTCCGATTTCACCTTGTGGGTGCCAGGCCAGAGAGCTCTCCCCTACAACTTAGTATCAGTCTACTTAATATCAGTGAGCCTTTAATGGGAATAACATAAATTGTGCATTTTGACAAAGTAATAAGCAAATAAGGGCATCAGAGCAGCCTTGCAGTACCTATTTGCCTACTTTCCAGGAGACAGTAATAACTTTAATCAAGTTTGTAAACAAGTTTGGACATTCTATTTATCTTGACTGTCAAAGTTATATTAAACTTGTATTAGGTATGAACAATATTAGTTGAAATTAAGACAGAGACTCTTTACTGTTGCAGACACCTGTAGATAATAGGACAGACAGTATTGGACCTTTTAATATGCATACTTACATTAAGTTTGAGAAGTATCCATTGATATTTTTTAGGCTAGGATCCACATGAAATCAAAAAGAAGTATTCTCTTCCTAGCTACCAGCATAAACAAGATATTCTTGGAAACATTTGCAAAGCCAGGAATGGTGGTACAAGCCTATAATCCCAGCACTGTGGGAGGCTGAAGCAAGAGGATTACAGCATGTTCAAGCCCATGGGCAATTTAGTGTCTTAGTGAGACATTAAATAACGTTTTTTTTTTAAAGGCCTGGGGATGTAGCTCCATGCAAAGCCCGTGGGTTCAACCCCAGCACCAAATTAATTAATTTTGTAAAAGTGTTTTCTTACTGCCTTCAATAACTAAAGAATTGGGGACTAAGGGTGCAGCTCAGTTGTAGAAGGCTTGCCAAGCTTGGGCATCTCCAGTACTGGAAAAAAAAAAAAAAAAAAAAGAATTAAATCCATCCTGGTAAAAAGTGGCTCATTTAATATGTATATTGTTTATTTACTTTCCCATTATTCAACGTGAGAACAATCGTAAAAGAGTCTCATGGTTTAAAGATAACAACCAGTACTCAAATGAGCTACATAGTCATCAGCCACCCATGGGAGGCTGTTTTTGTGGTACTGTTAATAGAGTTAGAGCTAGAAGATCACAATCATGGTCAATGTTTTTTATATGTACATGTAATAAATTAGATGCTGATTACATGTTTAGTTCAATAATTTTCTTTAATGATATTTTGTATATGAAATGATTGATACTGTCCTTACTGAATTGTTTGCATCGTCCTTGAATGTGGTTCTGTAAAGATTTGCATTGGAATCGCACAGTGAACTGTATAGAAGTCATTGGTGTGATGTGTTCTATATTATGACATGCCAAGGGACCTTGTGGGTGCCAGGCCAGAGAGTTCTCCCCTACAACTTATTAAGTCTACTTAATATCAGTGAGCCTTTAATGGGAATAACATAAATTGTGCATTTTGACAAAGTAATAAGCAAAAGCCTTCCTTCACTGAACCGTGTGGATATGAGTTTAACAAATAGGAGTGCTCCAAGGCATTTTCAATTTTTATTTATTTCTATCTTTATTTTCATTTTTGCAAGCTCACTGGCCCTTCCCCAGAGTATTCTTATACTGAAGAGAGGTTTACTTCATGTCACAGGTTTACTTTAAGTTCTCCCTCTGTTATTGGAGGGTTGCATTATATAGGAAGCACCACTTCTAAGTCAGAATGTTGAATGTATGATGGATGAGCTTGCAGCTGGGGATAGTGGCTCAGGCCTCTATCCTGGTACTCTGGGAGGCTGCAGCAGTAGGAACACAAGTTCTAGCCCAGCCTAGGCAACTAACTTAGCAATTTAGATAGACTTTGTCTCAAAAAAAAAAAAAAAAAAAAAAAAAAAGGAACTGTGTCCCTCCCTTTTTTTTAACCTTTGTTTCACCTGCCATTTCATCTGTGTTTACCCTCTTGTTTCAACACCTATGTTTAATTGTGACCTCAGATTTTAAACAGTTTAGATGTGTCTGAGAAATACCTGGAAATGTTATATCTCTGGAGATTTTTTTTCCCAGAACATTTTGGGGTTACTTACAAATTTATCTTCCTGAATATGGAAATTTCAACTTCTGTATAGAGATGATTTAATTTGTAGATTTATAATAAAAAAAAAAACAGCTCAAATTGTTTTGTCTGAACATGTCACAAATTCTATGTTGGATGTCATTTTTGTTAGAACCAGAATTAGCTTTATTCAACATTACTTAATTCCAGTGTAAAGCTAAAAAAAAAAAGAGAGAAGCAATATAATTTTTTGTTTGTTTGTTTCGCTTGAACTTTCATTTTATTTCATATTCAATGTGATGTGCCTTTAAAATGTTCTCCCTTCCATTCTACCCTTGTATCTTTGCAGTCATTGTATACAGCAGATTCTAGAAAGTGTAAATCATTGTCACCTAAATGGCATAGTTCACAGGGACCTGAAGGTCAGTATATGGAGTCCATAAATCTGAATCAAAGGAGTTTCTTTGTTGTTTTCTGGGGAAAGGGCAGAGGGGAGGCGGTATTGAAATGGTTCCCTTGCCTTTCCTGACTTTTTCCTGAACTGAGTAACCAATGAAATGATAATGCATGATGCCTTTTCCAGTTTGCTTATCTACAGGCTCGATATACATCATAGCAGGGAAAACGGGGTGTGGGGGGGTGAGGAATGCAGCATGTTCTGTTTCCAAGCAGTGAGCTAGTCCAGCAGTCCATCGGTGTGGGGTGGCCTTTCCTGAGCTCACCTTGGCCTGTGATGTATGTCGCCTGCAGATTTAAACACCACTTCTGTTCTGAGACCGCGGGTTCCTATAGCAGAACAACTGGCTACACACTGCTCCATTTGAGTCTGATGAACCCTGAGGCAAAAGATAATAATTGCCAGCTAAATTAAAGCACACAAAGTTAATGATTTATTAAAAATTCATTACATATCCTATTTTAACCTTAATGGTGCCTCATCTGCTAATGAAACAGCTTTCAGGACAATACTAGAAAAGTGGTAGAAAATAGGAAAATAAATTGTGTGCATGGTGGGGAGGCAGAGCACAACAACTACAAACCTTGTATCTGTGTTCCAGTTCATTTCCTGGAAGAATTTATAACCAGGAAATGAGCTCCTGAATGAAATGAAATAACTGTTTAAAAGGATTTTGGGGAGAACAAGTGGATCTGCATTCTGGCTCACATCTGGCATCATCCTGACTGTCCTGAGGTAGTAGTCACTCTCCTTGAGCAAGGTGTACATCACGGAAGGATTTAACTACAGCTCCAGTTGTCTGCTAGTTCTGCACTTGAACCCAGTCTCTCTGAGGATATACAGACAGTGAGTGTAAGCTTGGAACTAACACACGCCCCCTGGTGTTTGCATGCAGTCATTGCATTCAGCAGATCCTGGAGGCTGTGCTGCACTGCCATCAGATGGGCGTAGTCCATCGGGACCTGAAGGTGAGTAATGCTGCTGGACAAGATAAAGCACCACAAAATTCCTCATGACTGTTCAGCTGCAATTATGTCTGTAAAGGCAAAAATATAAGCAATAAAGCTGTGTGGCCTCACTCCAACACATTACCCAGTACAAGTGGATCTGCATTCTGGCTCACATCTGGCAATCTTCATCTCTTCTCTAATACACACTTGAGGTGCATAAATCCCTATTTATCCAGAGAGAAATAATTTCCTAACACTAACAATAAATAGGTTGCTATATTTCCTTACTTCAGGGAATGGAGGTAGCATTGAATGTGATGTTCTGCAGGACTGATGATCTCTTCTCCATTCTAAACTTGTTCTGTAGACATTGATCAAGCATATTATTTTGTATTCATGTCATATACATCTAACATTATGTAAATAACTGTTAAAATTATACATTGAGTTATTACATAGACTTTTAGCCCAAGAAATTGGGTACCATTTTGAACTCTGACATTCTCTTTCCCTACCTTTAATCCTGGACATTGACAGGCCTCATGGTTCTTCATTTATTTATATTCCTAGGGGCCCAAGTCTTAGCACCTTCTAAAAGTACACAGGGAAAAAGACATATGCTATCAGACAATGTGTATGTAGAATATATTTATATTCTCACATGGATACCTACTAATACAGATTTCATTCAGCTTCTGTTATCATTGAGCACAAGAAATTTTCAGATCACTTAGAAGTAAAATAGTTCAGGGTGAGGGAAATCGCAAATGTATTTGATAGTATTACATAGTTTTGATTCTGTTGGTAACATCAGCATTTTCCAGACTGTGGTACAAAGGAGACAAGTGTAGAGTGTCTAATACTGAATGTGTTCAGCAGAAGGACCTAAACTTTTTTCTCTTGTTCAGTCTCCTCCAGCTATAATGAATTATAAGCCTATAATTTCCATTCATTTCATTTGCTAGAAGAGTAGATCTTTAAATTTCATAAGCTAGTTACATGAAGATATGATTTATAAGCAAAACTTTAAATTACTTTTCTGGAATCTTCCTTTACTATCAGTTGATTTTGAGAATTTTAACTATCAAAGGCAAAGGTATGTTTAGGAGCATTTTCTTCCAGAGTGCCAAGATAGGAATGTACCTATTACAATAAAGCAAAAACAGTATATTCCTTTGAAAATTCATATCTTTGGCAGTCACCTCAGAAGTTCATTACTGGCCATGTATAGCAGACAGATCCCCCTGTTGTCATCTCTCAGAACCCGTACCACTATTTTCCTTTTCAGTGAACACTGGTATATGGACCTGCATAATATTAGGACCTTTTTATCAGACACTCTATTTTGATAAATATATCACTTGAACATTTTTCCTCTATGTTAATTTATTAAGTATGTCCTCTAAATGCCAAGTGTGAAAAATGCCAAGCATGAAAAATGTGAATGCTCTCCCATGACTTTTATGTTATATTTTGTGGATTGCGATATGGGATTTCTATATGTGCCTGGACTTTGCTGAGCCCTTCAAAGACTGGAATGTTAATCAGAGATGCCAGTGGCCTAGAACATGGGCTGTGAAGAAAAATACATTTTCTAACATATGAACTAAAGTAGCTAATTAAAAACTCAGGCAAGTGGGCCGGTGATATAGCTCAGCGGCATAAGCGCCTGCCTGGCAAGTGCGAGGTCCTGAGTTTGACTCCCAGTACCCACATATTCAAAAAAAAAAAAAAACACTTCAGGCAAGTGACTTGTAGACAGGCTTACTATGGAAAGAAATAGCCTGGATACATTACCCCGAGTTTCTCTCAAAGAAGAAAAGAATTTTTACCCTCCATTCTTATTCTGACCTTGGGAAAGGACAGAAATGAACTTTTGCAAGAACTTGGTATAATTTATTGTCTTAGTTTCAAGCAAATTGATGACTTGGAAAGATTTCATGCCACTGAGTCTAGTTTTCAGTGCTTGGTTCAGTGGACCATTTCATAAACACATAGGGGTCCAGAACTTGTACACTAAAGGTAATGGATGCATACCTTAATGTGCTAAATCCCTGCTTCTGTTCTGTGCCTTTTTTACCAAAGAGAAATAAAATAAATATATGCTTGTAATAGCATATTTACAAATAGAGTAAAGCACAAGAGGAGATGAAATGCTAAAATGCATTACCTGGCCTTAAGCCAAAAAAGGTACCATTACTATTTCTATCCATAGATTTTTGTTTCCTTATCCCAATTCAGTGGTTTTTCTTTTTCTTTCTTTCTTTTTTTTTTTGTGGGTACCGGGGGTCGAACTCAGGACCTCGTGCTTGCCAGGCAGGGGCTTATGCCGCTGAGCTATCTCACCGGCCCTCCTTATCCCAGTTCAGATGTTAATTCATGTTCATTTCAGATGTTTAATGCACAAAGTTTAACGATTCCATATAACTGAGAGAAAAACACTGGAAATGTCAGATTTACTATTTTGATAAATATATCACTTGAACATTTTTCCTTTGATACTATCAGTATCAAAGACACCTATGAATATATGGTTACTGTACAATTCGTAACCCCCCCAAAAATAGCTATTTAACAAAGTGTATTAACCCACAGTACCTAGGGCTTTAACCTAATAAATACTTTCAACATATTCCTTCAGTTTAGAAAGCAGTAGAGTTCAAAATATATGTAAATTATATACTTGTAATATGAAAGGCAATCTTAATAGATAAGTATATTAATTAACCTTTGGATAACATAAGGAAGATAAAAATATCTTCAGAATAAAGATCACAATTTGAATATTTGATTAACTTCCACCTTTGAGAATCCACCACAGGAAAAATCCTCAGAATCTGGTATATTAGGCAATTTGGGGATGTCCCAGAAATAAGCAATAGGAGAAGGTAGAGGGGTACCAGCATTTGTGCCAGGCTGTACCATTGATACATGGACCACAGTCTTATCTTGAATACCTCCAGTGTGAAGCCAGTCAATGTATAGCCAGGTAATATTGGAGGGATCTGGCAGTGATGATAAAACTATAGATAGAATTTAGGGAGTATCCAGATCAAGGCAGGACCTTAATAATGAAAATGGCAATGGCTGTGATTCATACAATACTTACCATATACCTATGCTGTGCTTTGTGAATCTTCACAACTTTATGAGGAAGACACTATGATCATCCTTATATCACATAGGGAAAATTTGACAATCACAAGTGAAAGAACTTATTCAAGGTCACTCAGCTTAAGATATGACTTGTGCCCAGGCCATTTGATTTCAAGTCTGCATGCTTAATCACTACCATTTCTCAATTCAATTAATTGGGTGAATTAAAAACTTATACAGAGAGCAAATAATGGATCAAAATAAACATGACAAAAGCTGGGTGCGGTGATGCACCCCTGTAATCCCAGCACTCTAGAGGCAGAGGCAGGAGAATTGCGAATTCTAGCCCAGCCTGGGCAATTTAAAGACTTAGGAAGACCTTGTCTCAAAAACGAAGGAAAGGAAGGCAGTCAGTTTGAGGAGCTTAAAATTAGATTATTTATAAAGAACAAAGTGACTAAGTGTTGAATGTTTTAACTACTGGTTTCAAGTTCAGGTATAAAGCACAGGAACCCACGTTCATCAGACATTTCGTTAGCAGCAGCTGAAGTGCTGTCTTCAGTGCAGATACATGGAACTCCTCAGGCCATGGAGTTAAAGTATGTCAAAAATGCACTGGTGATGTTTGTCACAGGAAAGAGGAAGCACATCAGACAGGAACTGAATCCAGAAAACTGTTACTACTGCAGCTTCTCTCAGACTTAAGTGACAGTTCTTGATGTCACAAAAAATAGAGGGTCATCAGGTCAGATGTGTATTCTCACTTAATAATCTGGAGAATACAGTTTCTGTGAATCAGTGGACAGAAGGAAAAAGACAGTTATATAGCTCTGCTTTTTCACATAACTAAATTTCACACAAGAGTAAGATTCTTTTTAGTTCAAATATAGCAGAGGTAGTTATTTGCCACATCATGAGCAGCAATTTGGACAGGAGGCTTCATGCACACAACTGAATCCTTTAGCAACAAGTCACCCTATGGATTGCCTCAGCAGAAAGTGCTGCCTTTCTTAGCAGCCTTCTTCTAAATAACATTATTTGATGGAAAAATCATTATACAGATGGATGGATGGACGGATGGACAGATGGACAAATGGATGGATGGACAGATGGATGGATGGATGGATGAGAGCAGGTAGGTGGGTAGATAGATGTTTCAGTTGGGAGAATAACTGGAGATTTGGGAAGAAAATGGTTAACTTCCTGTTGAAATACTGATATTTTCCAATAATGGAAAGAAATTTTAAAAGACAGTTTGCATGCTTTAAAAATAATATCTAAGGGAATGTAAGAATCAAATAATATGTAGTTGTTAAAGACTACTTCATAGGAATAAATTAATGAACAGAATAGAAATTAGTTGTCAGGGATGACGGCTGAGAGGCATTTAGTAAATCTTTGTTAACTATGAGTAGGATATAAATTAAGTTGTGAATTCTACATAAATAATTATAACACCACAAATATTCTGCTTTCCTCAGAACCGTATTTACATAAAAGTTTAAAGGATATATCCTTTTTTTATAATATATATTTAGGTATTTTAGAAACAAACTATATGTGAAAAATTCAGTAATTCATGTAGTCATTCTAGTGTTTACTGAGAGTGCCTTGTCTGTATCAAAAAGTGGAGAAATAGTGGGAAATTGGCACATGGGAGTTACACTCACGTTCTTTCAATCATCTACCTGGTGTGTGCTGATAATATACAAGTAAATCAAGAAACAGGAAAGGAATATAGAGTGAATCTTATGAACCTGCTCATGAATGTGTGATGACAGTAGTAGTACTAGCTGATTGAAACTTAAGCACACACATCAGCTAGAAACTTCTTATGCCAAGGATATGAATTCAGGCATTCGTTCTATGTAAAAAAACAGAAGCTACACTCACTTGTACCATGTTCACAAGTGAAAAAGTGAGCATGACACTCAGGCTTTTCAAGACCTGAAAAAACTTCATTTAGTTTATTCAGGGAGCTTGTTTATACCTTCATTGGCAAGGAAAAAATGAATGAAAATACACAAAAGCAGGAAATGATTAACTTCTGGCTGAAATATTGATATTTTCCAATAATGGAAAGAAATTTTGAAAGACAGTTTGCATGCTTTAAAAATAATATCTAAGAATCAAATAATGTGTAATAATGCAACAGCATGTTATTCAGAAAGAAAAAAGCATAAAAATCACTAAAAATAAATGATTTCACATATGTATTCCTAGTGATGGCTTATCACATATGTGCCCAGAAAAATCCATTTGACTAATGCTAAAGATAATCACAGCCTTTGCCAAATCAGTTACTTAATAAAGATGATGGTAGTTGGAGAAACATGATCAAAACTGTCTTTTCATAAATTTTCCCCTTATTATATTTGAATATGGGTAGTAAATATTTTTGAATGCTTCAGATTCTTCCAAAAATATCAACTGAATGGATTACCTTCTGAAAATGAACTATTCTCATACCATCAGAAAGGCTTCCTCACTATCACATCTTTAA
Source organism: Erethizon dorsatum (assembly GCA_028451465.1). Lineage (NCBI taxonomy): Eukaryota > Metazoa > Chordata > Mammalia > Rodentia > Erethizontidae > Erethizon > Erethizon dorsatum. The sequence goes on from CM051839.1 coordinate 40,917,206, forward strand.
AAGGAAAGAACTGGGAAATCTAGCCTCGAGTCCTGGCTTCATCTTTTTGGACTTTCCCACCTCCCTACCTAAGAAACTGAGAGGATCAAATTATTTTATCTCCCAAGTCTCTTTCAGTTATGAAAGTGATTCTGCAATTTGCCTTAAGTACTTTGAGATATTTGAACAGTTTCAAGAAAATCTGTGGTCCTATTAAAAGAAGTTGTCATTGTGTGCACAAGGAAGTACAGAACACAACTTGCAAACAGTTGCTGCTCATTACAGCTGATACACTATAAATGGTTGTTGGCACTGAGACCAGATGTCATGGAAAATCCTGCATCATTAGGAAGCAATGGGGTGGGAGAGAACCTATGTGTGAAAATGTCAGTAGAATCTATTTAAGAACCAACCTAAAGTGGTTGCATTGTAGGAATTTAGAGATAATCTCAAAGATAAAAACTAACAGAATAGATGACTTTTAAGTTAGCTTCATAAATAATGACACTTACCAGATTTTGACCGTTTGTTCCAATTTTTTTTTTTGTGTGTGTGGGTACCGGGGGTCAAACTCAGGACCTCGTGCACCAGTAGGCGCCTGTGCCGCTGAGCGATATCACTGGCCCGTTCCAAATATTAAATGTTCTACACATTGAAATAGACGTGGACTCTGGGCTGTCATAGTGAAGTAACCTTCTAAATTCATTTGAGAGATAGAACTAATTATTAGTTCCAAGGATCTGTGCATTGCCTCAGCCCATATAGTCAGCTGTAGCTGCATTAGAAGACCTGTTTTTAATCAGACGTTTTCATTCGCGCTAGAAAATCAATAGCGGGATAGTAGCAAATAAACAAGTGGTGATCCTTCCTAAGGAGCCAGCCACTGACCATGTGAGAGTCTCTATTCTTTCCCACTTTGGTGGAATGGTACCACAAATGATCTCCTTTTCTATAGGCAATTAGAATCCAAACTCATCTACCTGGCAATGAACTTTTGTTGTACAATGTATTTTCAAGTTGGAGGCTATTTTGGGTGGTAGTGATTCAAGAAAATCAGAATAAATGTGCCTGTCCTGGTTAACGTGTTTCTTTAGAAATTCTCCGTGATGAAGCCTCCCACCTCCCACAGAACATGAGGACAGGACTGTTCAAACCAATATATTCCAAAGAGTTATATAGAAATCAAATATACATGGTACTTTAATGTTTCATTAGCTCTGGTCCCTTAAAGCAATCTTTGATGAAACATTAAAAAGCAAATAATCCTTTAATAACATCCAGGTTTTCCGCTTACATTCCATCATTCTGTATTTTTGGTTTGCCTAAAAGCAGTACGTAAGTGTGAAGCCATGGCAGTGCTATTCATTTTTAAATGTATACAGTCCCCTTGCAAAAACCCTACCTTTTCCTGTCCATAACTGCAGCTGAACAGTCTTTATGAGTCTAAGGTGAAACACTGATCCAGATAGATTTATTCTTTTCTTAGATGACTCACGAGGCCCTAAAGTGAGGTCTCCTAGGTCATCTCTAGTTCTCAATGTTTGCCCCAATCATGCTGAGGTCAGGTGTGATAAAACTCCAGAGCTTTCCATTTCTTCTGAATTGACAGACATGGTGTCTAAGGGCAGAATGCACAAAGCACTGCCCCAGAGCTTTCCCATTTAGTGATAACAGTAAAAGCACATCACATTTTTAAAACGTTTGTTTTCTAATGTGAGTGGCTTTTGCTCAGTACTATTTGACTTTAAAGTCCTAAAATGGCTATGATTTTTTAAGTGATTGGAACTCTTCCTTAAATGAGTCTGTGGTTAACAAATTAGGTCAGATGTGTATTTAGCAGACATCACTGATGTCTTCATGCATTTGAACTGAAGATCACCAAGAAATGGAATCAACTGTTGCTTACAGTTTGATGTGGTTTGTTCAAGTTACTTATTTCATAAATTAATAGCTGGAAACTACCTTGACTAAATTAGAAAAGGCATGATTAGATACTTCATGATACTGACAATATCCAGAGTTCCAAATAATTTCAAATGTTAGGCTTCCCTGAAAGTTATTTCAGCATGAAGATTTTTCATATTCCTGAGACATCTTCATCCTCAAGTCCAAATTAAATTATATATTTCATGTGGATGTAGTTCAAAACCTTATCAGCTCTAAAAACTTTCAAAAGTTTCCTCACATCTACAGTTGTCACAATAGTGATGAATCTGATGGCAGTGAGCAGCAATGGCCTGAAGAAGTCTGGTACTTGATTAAAATGTACTTGCCCACACTCCAATTTCTTGTAGATTTAACCTAATTTCTTCCAAGTTATGGTTGTGGGGTTTTTGCTATTTTGCATGGCTGGCTTAATTAATGAATTAATGAATTAGGCTGTGTTTACACAAGGTCAAAACAACCAACAGAATTGATTGATTTGATAAGAAAAGTAGGTGAAAGTAGCCAATTGGCTGAAAAGAATGTAAATTTTCTTGTTTGACAACATATAAACAAAATCAACTTGACTGGCTGAATTTTTGGAGTTTTAGACAATAGTTTTTGTACAATCCATTGTTTCTCAACTTTTTTCGGTCTGAGACCCACTCTCCAAATTCTCTGGTTCTTATCCCAAAGTAGGAAGCCTTTGAGGCATTCTCTCATATGTATACCAACCCAGCCATGTGTTCATCTAGATAGCTGGGCTGTGTAAACTTCACTGTATATTTTAACCAGCCTCCTTTTCCTAGCAATTTTGTCTTCTCATTTCTTGAAACTGATATAGGGCATCCAGTGAAAGTGAAGAATTTTTAGTGGTGCTTATTTTCACTGTACCACTGTTTCTCACTGCACTGGTCGGGAAACAATGGTGTAGACACAGCCTTATTCCAGTATTGAGTTATCAGTCCCTAAGTAATGATAAATACCTAAGAAAATAAAATTTATCTTTCTCATAGTATTTTGAGATGGGAGAATAAATATATAAGTAATGTTTTGAATCACACTTTGAAGAAATGTAAATTATCTCTTAAAAACTGGCTTATAGAGAAAAAAGCTAACTATAACATTTGGCAAATAGTAGTTACTCTTTCTGTCTTTAAGAATAAACAGATTCTTAAAGAGAGCAATTTCAGTACATAATTCAGAGGAAGTCTCCAAAATTGGTACAGAAATTGTTTGGAAACATTAAAGAATCCAAATTACTCCATTTGTGTCCAAACTCTTAAAGTCAACTAAGATTTAATTTGTGCAGTTCCATTTGCCAAATGTCTGCAGACTGGTCCAACTCTTGTTATCCTTTTGCCAAGCTGCCTTCTGCTGAAGATGTCTGTGCTCTGTTAGGCTTCTAAGTCAGTGTCCCTGGCCACGCTGCACCGTGAGGGGTCCCTGGAAGCATGTGAGGCAGGCAGACAGGTGCTGTCCTCCCTTTGCTCTCTCCCTCCACCCACTGCCTCGCCCCACACTTATGCATCTGTCTGAAGCCTGCGCACATGAATATTTGTAACCGTTTCTAACCATATTTTCCCTGGGATTTAGGCATGGCAGGCTCCAGGAGAGACGACAGTGCATGACTTGGGGTTTTTTCCCCTTCCTGAGTTTTGTAAAACTGTTGTTGGTTTTAAATAGTCACTTAAAATAGGTTCTCACTTCAATCTCTTCTATTTCTTTCTCAATAAAGCCTGAGAATTTGCTTTTAGCTAGCAAATCCAAAGGAGCAGCTGTGAAACTGGCAGACTTTGGCTTAGCCATAGAGGTTCAAGGCGACCAGCAGGCATGGTTTGGTAAGTAGTGTGTCTCTCCTTCATGTTGGCTGGGTCTTTTGGCTTCTAACTCGTGCTTTATAATCCCACTTCCTAGCCCAAATCAAGTGGAAATCTTTGTCCCAGAAACATCCTTTTTGGAGGGAGTTGAAGGTGGTAATGGGGATTGAACCCAGGGCCTTATGCGTGGTAGGCAAGTGCTCTACCACTGAACTACACCCCCAGCTCTGTCCCAGCAACATCTTAACTTTAAAATATTGGACTTTCATGATATTGTACCTGGCATTCAATTGCTATGTAATCTAGAAATAATTTAAGAGAAAACATTAATGGGAGAAATTAATATTTTTTTCCATAAAAGATGGATAAGAAAATCAATCTTGTACTAGGAATTAATAGGATTACAATCCAAGAATACTTTTTTATTTGGGAGGAAATTGATCATTCACATACAACTTTACATGATACTAAGGACTACTTATGTAAATAGTAGGTACTCAGAAATACAAAATTCTTCACGTATATTGCTATTAGTGTGTTCATCTTAATTATCTTCTACTTGTCAATGTGTGCCAGTTTTCTCACTAAAATTGTAATTATTTTGAAATTATGATGAACATTCTTTTTCTTTATGATACCTTTCCTTCCCATCATAAAAGTTACTGCCAAAACTCCTCTACCAAAAGACAGGATAACAAAAGAAAAGCATAACAGATTTATTTAATCAAAGTTTTACATGACATGATGTGAAGAAACAGAGACCCAGGGAAAGCTGACTGTTTTTATGTTCCATTCAGTGAAGAATGTAAGCTGTGTAGAAAAGTGAGGGACACAGGGTGTGGCCCGGCGGAAACAGAAGGAGGGAAGAACCCAGCAGGATCTGTCTTTTCACCTGCTTCCTGCCCTCACCGGCAGCATCCGACCCTCTCCAGGGTATAGGCCAGGGCCCTGTCTGGAGCATGGGCCTCATGATCTACTGTCAGGAACAGTAGGCCAAAGGATTCCTTTATACTGCTCTTAGAAAGGGAGAGGGTTGGAGTAATAGCTCTAGGTTGTGTGGCTGGTTTTGGAGGAGAGGGTTTCTAGTTTCCATGACTCAGTTCGACCTAGAGGAATTCTACTTTCTATGGCCATCCATGGGTGAGAAAGCACAGCAACAGGAAGAAGCGCAGGAGATCATTGTGTTCAGCAGGCCAAGGCACTCTCCTTGGGAATATTGTGCTCTCAGCCCCTACATTTACATTAAGGAAAAAAATCAACTCTAAATAAATTTGAATTCTACCCAGGCATATGGATTATTCCAAACTTCAGCCTGAATAAATTATTTTACCCATTGATTTTTTTTTATGCTTCCTTCTCTGCCATTTCTCAGTATTAACACATTTTTTCATGTAGGGTTCTAAAATATAATCTTTCCCTGTGCCTCATTCTTAATTTTCTCTTGATTTTCAACAAGTTAAGGTTAGATAAATTTTTTAAGTATCCTTATTTCTAATTTATTTTCCTCCGAACAACAACAAACATAAAGAGGACTCAAAAAGTATTTGCTTCTTTTGTTTTATGTGCAAATGTTTTTCTATATCCCTACTGTACATATCTCCTAAGATGTACACAGAGCTCCCAGTAGCCACCATATCTTTCTAACCTGCCCAGCTAGTTAACAGGAGCAGGTGGCCTGGCAGCCTCCTACACTCCTTTGCCAGCAGCCTAAATCATGACCTTGTTTTCTGCTACCTGTCCTTTGTCAGTCGTCCTGACAGTTAACAGTGTTGGCGATCTCTCCCAAGTTTAATGCCACCTTTTAATTAAGTATCTCCTTACCACAACTCCCCTACTAATGAATTTACTACCTCCAGATTTGTCATTTGTTTTGTCATATTTTCATATTGGGTTAAGCTTATTCAAGTTAACTGCAAACTGAAAGATGGTAGGACCTAGATTTAGTTCTGTAAATTGGGAGTTTCAGATATAGCTCTTTATCCTGGAGGAGAGTATGATTGAAACAGATAAAGAATATACAGGAACAAGAGTTTGGAATTCAACCAGAAGTCGTAAGGCTATCACAGAGATAGCACAGCAAGTTATTGGAGGTACTGCATTAAATGGAAGGCCCTGACTCTCAAGGAGTGGGGGATAACTTTTCACTACACAGGGTGGGAATATCTAGACCTACAAGTAGGCATCTGAGAGGTGCTCTAGAACACAAAGGATGTATGAAATTCTGCCTCTGTAGAAATAAGTGGGGGACGATACCTATGGTTGCCTAAGAGATGAATGGAAATTTGTCCCTTCGTGTGTGAGGAGAGAAAGGCATTCCAGACAAAGGGATCAGCTTATGGAAAGGCTCAAAGGATTCTAATCCTGTCTAGAGCAAAGTAAGACGCTACTTCAGGAGAGATTGGGATATAAGACAGGATGCTGAAATAAGGACTTAGGCCTAGGGATAGAGTTTCCAGAACTCAGGACAAAGTGATGATGATTGGAAAAGGAATAACACAGAAGCCTTTATCATCAGAGCTGTACTCAGATCAACTCCAGCAACATTGGCTCGATGATGACAAGCACATTGAAACTGCACTCCCTAAACCACTCCTATTTTGAGTTCTATGTTTCTCTACTAGCTCATGTGTCATTCGAGACAACTGCATATAGTTGAATAAATTGACCTTTTTGAATCAGAAATACCTGAACTTATGTCCTGGCTCTGATTCTTAATAGCTGAATGACATTGCACAGTCATTTAACTCTGCAACCACCATCCTCTTTCTACATGGCGATCATAAACACTCCTTCACATCACTGTTATGTGCTCAGTGAAGTTATCCAGAGGGTCATAACTAGGCTATAAATGATATTCAGAAAGTTTTCAGAACCATCTTGGTATGAAACACAATGTCACTGTTCTTTGCCTATTCAGTAAAAGTTCTTTATAGTGAATGGGTGCACGGAAAACTGAGCATCAGGTATCCCAAAGGAGTACACAGATTTTCAAACTGTGATTATTTGTTTCTCCCAGAGAAATACCCATAGATCAATAAACAGTAACTTCCCCATATCTTTATCTGTATGGTGCAATCCACAGGTAAGCTCTTGGCAAAACAACCACAGAGGTGTTACTTTTAAAAAGATGCATCTTGGGCCGGTGAGATGGCTCAGCGGCTGAAGCGCCTGCCCGGCAAGCGCGAGGGCCCGAGTTCGACTCCCAGAACCCACATACGAAAAAAGGGCCGGTGATATCGCTCAGCGGCACGGGCGCCTGCTGGTGCGTGAGGTCCTGAGGTCGACCCCCCGGTACCCACAAAAATAAATAAATAAATAAATAAATAAATAAAAAGATGCATCTTAAGTTCTTAGAAAATTTAGCATTTCAGACGTGTAGAAATATAGTTTCTGAGCTTAAGGAAACACGCATTTTCTTTCTCTCTCTTTCCTCTCGTTCAAGTAACCAAAGGAAGTACGTGGGGTGCTTAATTTCTTTTGGATGTATTTCCAAATATATTTTAGGGATTAAGAGTAAAGAAATGTTTTAATATGAATGACTTGTTTTGGTATCTGTTCATTATTATTTGTCATCATGATCTCATTTATTTGACTGATTAATTTTACCTTTTAAGATGAATGTTGATAGAGGAAAAAGCCTTGTTATTTTAAGAAGAGAGCAGGACTCTACATGATATGTAATTCTGGAGCTTTAGACTTTTGCATAATTTTATTAAAAAAATATAAGGTGTATTACAAATAAGAAAAGTATATAATACCTGTAAAGAAATATAATGTATAGTACAAGACAAAGAAGCTGATTACTGTATTTTCTTTTACATTTTAATTTCCAAGCTCAGATATGATTGTTTTTTCCCTTATTCACTTCTCACTTCCTAGCTGTGATCTATTTGAACCTTGCCAAAAAGGCTAGAAGTGACACCTTCTGTCACTACATTTGATAAGATTGCTAAAAAAAATCATCAAAGAGAAATATCCAAATATATAGCCTGCTAGCCTATGGTGCTGGAAATATTTTCAGGATGTTTCTGTGCTTGTTCTAACATGTTATTACTGATGGAAAGAAGGGGGCAGGCAAAGAAAGGGGAAGGGAGGGAGGGAGGGAGGAAAAGAAGAAGAAAGAACTGCAGTGTTGCTTCACAGTCTTCCTTACTTTGGTAGCTATCATAACTCTTACTTTAAATATTAAGGCTGGTTTTTAAAAGTAGCAACATGGGCCTAGTCATATAGCTAGAGCTCATAGGTAGGGTACTTGTCTAGCCCATGTGGAGTCCTGAGTTCAATCCCCAGCATGGTGGGAAATGAATATATTCCCAACAATAAGATTAAATAATCCTGTTTTCTCTTTGTTTTGTTTTGATGTTCCTGCTTGTTTTTCAGAGTATAAATATATGCTATCTCTAAAGAAGGCGAGCTCTTATTAATTTCCCTGTTGATAACACAGGTCATCATAATCCCAGATTCTTACACGTTACTCTCCCACTAAAGAAGGCCTTGGCAGTTGTCCACAGCATCGTTCATGAGGTTACATGGGGCAGTGGCTGCTTCCCAGCACTCATTTGTGCGACATGCGCTTCAGTATTCTCGGGCAGGACCCACTCATGCTCATAAGATGGTCGTTCCAAGTAAGAATGAGTGCAGCGGTATTCTCTTAGCACTTTAGACTTACAAGGCGATTTCTAATCATTTTTATTTTAAATGATCATTTTGTTTCTTACATGGAGTGACTTAACTTCCCTATCTTCTCTAGGGAGACTATCATTAACATTTCCTAGTCTTGGCCAATATTCTAAGATATTTAAGACATGAAATTTATTAATTTTAGATAGGAGAACATAGATTTATAGAAAAGAGTGTTTGGAATTCAGAATGAGAATGGATCACTGAGAACTGTAGGCATCTAAAGAAAGTTTGAAGATGAATCTAATTTAGAGCCACCCTCTGTGTTAGAGAAAAAAATAGAAATTCAAATAAAAGAAAAAGTAGCGTCAAGAGTGAGATTGAAAAGTTTAGTTTCAAGAGAGTACAGAGAGATCAGTCGGGCAGGAGCTCAGAGGGAGAACCGCAACGTATGGGTGAGGAGGATCCATCTGATAAGAGGCTGGAAGGTATCCTCTGGACGTTGGATTTAGCCGCACTTTGGCATCAGTTTTTCACTGAGTCCTTTTTGTGTCTCATGTCACAAGGAGTTGAAAAGGTGGAGGGTGTGATAGGGCAGGGGTGACACACCAGAAAAGCCGGGACTCCACACCACACCTTCAGTTAGTACGTAAACCCCAGGCATAGAACCCTCAGTGCATTAGTGATTAATCCATGTAAAGCTTAAACTGCAATGTACAGGTCTTACCTTGGAATTCCTTCTTATTTTACCTCATGTTTCTCAAAATAAAGGAAGAAAAATGTAATGAAATTGAAAAAAAAATAAAATCCAGCCAGGCTTGATGGTGAGTTGAAGGCCAGCCTGGACCACATGCCAAGATTCTGTCTCAAAAAAAAAAAGGTGTCAAAAATTCTTTGTGTTGCTTTCTTTTTTTTTTTTTTTTTTTTTTTTTTTTTTTTTTTTTTTTTGGTGGGTACCGGGGGGACGACCTCAGGACCTCGCGCGCCAGGAGGCGCCCGTGCCACTGAGCGATATCACCGGCCCCTTTTTCGTATGTGGGATCCGGGAGTCGAACTCGGGCCCTCGCGCTTGCAAGGCAGGCGCTTACGCCGCTGAGCCATCTCACCGGCCCCTTTGTGTTGCTTTCTAATCTGATTTTGTTCAAAGAAGTACCTACCATGTGATGTATATATTCTGCTTCGTATGTCCTTGCATAAAGTTTATCACAGAAATGAGGAAAAAATTCATTTCTTGGATGCAAAGTAAATACAGAGTGCTTTATGAGTGAATTTTGGTTGGAGAAATTCCTGACTATATTGCCAGTTTTTATTTGTGCTTTTCAAGATAATTTTTAGATGAGAATGGTTATCTTTGCTATTTTCAAATAATTTTTTTTTATTTGAAAAACTAGTATTTTCAAACATAAATTTTTTACTCTGGATTCAAGCTATAAATTGACTTTTACTTCAGTGTAACTTTTTGAATTTTATACTGGTTATGTAAATGTGAGGCTTGCTTCAGCCATCTAGTTTCTCTTACCAGAACCTCTTAGGCTGGAAGTCTAGTTGGTGTGTGTTCAATCGTGATTCATCTGGATGTTCTGAGTCTTCTCTTTCATTGCCAGTTACAAGTACACCCTGAGTATTTATTAGTACACATTGAACTCCTTGATGTATTTGGGGCTTGTTTCTTCTCCTGATGAGGTCTATGGTTACTTTTTGTCCTATCCCCACCCTAACTGACCTGCACCCAATAGATACTTTCAAAAGTACTTACTGAAAATTTGCTTTGACTTTGTCCTTCATATCTATGTTTTTATAGTCTCGTATTTTATAGGTGACTTCTTCTTACAGTAGTTATTTAGGTGGCATTGTAACTATCACCTTCTGTAAGATTCTAATCTTCCTCATTCTTCTCTTATTTCTTTTCAGGTTTAGTTTTAACTACCATATAAGTAACATTAAAAACTGCTAATCAAAAGCAGCTTTAAGTCTACACAGTGACTGTGCAGTACAATAGATTGCCCTCTGTATCTGGAGAAGAGTTGAGTTGAGTTTTGTTTTGTTTTGCTTTGTTTTCCCAAATAAGCTAGAGGACAGGACAGACTAGTATTAATATTGCTATTAAAGAGAAACTAGTTTACATTAATTTAGCACTTGGAAAGCCTTGCTTTATTTTGACAAAAAGAACATATCAGATAAAGAAGCCCCTGAAAAGTTTTCTTTCTTAGTTTCCTACTTCATGTTGGTTTTGTCATCAGCTCTGACTCCTGAACATCTGCTTTTCCTAGGTTTCGCCGGCACTCCTGGATATCTCTCTCCAGAAGTTTTACGTAAAGATCCTTATGGAAAGCCTGTGGACATGTGGGCATGTGGTAAGGAATCATATTTTCAAGCAAATTTTGTATACTCTAGTGTCTTTGTCTGTTTGGTTTGCTACAGCAACTGTCAGAGACTGCACAGTTTCTTACAGTTGTAGAGGCTGGGAAGGGGCAGCAGATTTCAGAGGAACCTGCTTCCTTGTTACTCAAGGACACCTCTTTGTGTCCTCATATGTTGGGGGTGGGACAAAAGAGCTCCACTGGTCTGTCTCATAAGGGCACTAATCCCATTCCTCAGGCCTTCACCCTACCAAAGGCCCCACCTCCTCACCCCATCATCCCAGGGGTTAGGATTTCAGCATGAATTTGGGGAAGTACTCATTCATTCATTCTATAGCAACCAGTAGTACCATTACAATTGAAAACATCATCACTTACATGAAGTTGTGCTCTCTCGTGATCAACTCAGAATTTCTTAGAAGAACTCAGACTTCAGCCTACAGTAAGACCCCATAGAGACCTGGATAAAGTGCAGATCACGGTTTCTGATTCAGTAGGTCTAGGGCAGGAAAATTTATGTGATTAACAAGCTCTCAGGTGATACTGATGAGTTGGTCTGGGGAATGTTTTCATATCAGGATGTGGTGCGAGCAGCCCAGGGTGGTTATGCATTTGCACTGCGATCCTCTCCACTGATTCAACTCTAGCCTTCTAACAAATACAGTGTTTATGCGAATGCTTGGCAAGGACTAGGAGTAAACAAGTAGATCTTGGAAAATAATGAAGTTCACTGTCCTCTAGGCCTGAGCTCTGTTTTAGGCCTTCTCAGTCTACTGTCAAAACATCCTGTGAAAACCCCAAAACATAATGGGGAGAATTCCTAATTTAGTTTTTATAATGGAATTTCTGTGTTTCAAATATACTTCAAGTAGGTAAAGACTGAAATAAAGGGAATACTACAGAATGTTCTGAAATATTTTTTGCTGTTATCAAAATGTATTAGTCCTCTGAGTTCTTGACAATGTCATTGTTGCTGGTCTATGAATAGGTCTTTAACTCTCCTGGTTTGGCTTTGGTGTGCTACAAACAGATACCGCCGCCTTTGGTTTTTGTCAGCTAACCTGGAAGAAGTTGATAAAGGACTTTATTTATAGGTTCAAAAGTAACTTTTTAGATTTGTTGTTAGTTTTTTTATTTAAGGTGAATGAATTTATCACCACTACTCCATAGTAAAGATTACTCCACACTGTATTTCTTGTCAGTTTATGTCTGTAGCAGCAAAAACCTGGATTTAATCTTAAAATTATTAACTCTTAGGCTTTCAGAAGTAATCAGCAGGAAACGATATTTGTAGCCACAACATCTGGGTTCAAGTCTTGCTTTGACCCTAGCTTTTTAATGTCTGAGCTGCTTTCTTTACCTGTAAAATAAGAATATATTACCCTCAAGGAAATTTAGGAGAGACAAAGTACACTAAAGGAAGAACATTTTGTAGGAATTTAAAGTGCAAATAGCTGTTTTTATTCTAAAAGACTGCAAATAATACTTAAAGGGAAAGGTCTTAGGTATGCTCCAAGCTCCATCTTCCGAGCATGAACTCTAAAATGCCTTTGACTGAGAGCATTGTTGCAAAATGCTCCCGTCCCAGTCTGAATGCTCCTGGCAGACAGCTTACATAGTTCCCTGCAATGCATTAGCTCCCAGCACGGATCTGTTTCTGCTCATGAACTTAAAAAGCAGCAGAGTGGCCTGAGAGACAGACTCTGATTGCTTTTGTAGATTAAATCATATTCTTAATTTTTTTTTTTAATATGAGGCAGTCATATATCTTAGTGACATGTTGGGGGTATAGGTTAAACACTGCATTTGGAACTTCAACCCTGGAGAGTAGATCAGTGGGCACTGGTCAGTAAGGGGATGGAGGACACACTGGGCCTAACAGGCGTTTCCTGGCTAGCACTGCTAGGTCTCACCAGCCTCCTCTGCCCTTTGTCTCAATCCCTCCTTATTTTCCTGGTTTCCTTCCTATTTTTTCCCTTTTTTCCTCTCTCCATCCCATCCACTGCAGGGGTAGGAGGTGGTGTGTACCAAAGACACCCTGCTCCTTGCTTGGCTGACCAATTGTGACATAGCACCAATTAGTCCTGGATCTCAGCATCCTCTTATAAACAAGGATAATAATAGCATTTGCCTTATATGATTGCTAAAAAGAATTTTAATAAAATAAGTATTAGTTATTACTACTATTATTTTGGGGGAGTTTTTTTTAACAATAAACTTTTTAGATAGCACCTATGTAGCCTTCTTATAAAGTTAAAAACCTAATTTTAGTTGATGACTCAGCATTACTGGTATGATTATCAGCTGACTTTTATCATTCCCTCATCTGATTATCTGAATACCAAGTTCTCTGCTTTTCTCTTCACTTTTAAAATATCTTCTTTCATTCTGCAAAAGATGTTATTGAGGACAGATTTCACAGCTTTTGAATTATATTTTATGCATTCAAAGAGTTTAAATAAATTCTTTGCTTCTCATGTTAAAATTTTTCACCATGTATAATTTTTATTGGAATTAAAGAATAGCAGATCCTTTAAAAAAGAAATCCTGAAACTGATAATTTTGTACTAGGGATTCTTCCCTGTCATGTGGCAGAATCAATGGTAAAAGCTGACTGGACTGAGATGTCCAGGAGGAACCTGACCCCTCCACTTTGGATGTAAAGGGAATGCAGGTAGCTGCATTTAACAACCTGTGATATATCACGGCTTAGACCCACCACCTTAGATTTGCCAAGCACATTATGTTCAGGTTTAATATTACTGTGGTGGATTTGAGTCCACGTGGCTTGTGGGTTTTTCTATTTGAGTACATTGCCATAATACAGTTTGTATCTCTAACTTCTTCACATAATGAAATATCATGTAATAATGGGATTTCCTTTCTGTGAAATATGAGGTAACTTACAGGGTAGGAGCACTAACTTTCTTTGCTGGAAGAGGGGAAAAAAGAAGTAGAGGTTTCTAAAGAGCCATGTCACATTCTTTAAAAAACTCTACTCAATACACAGATAGATACATACATCCCTGCATTCATATATACATACACACACGTAAGCACGCACTCGCACATACATACACGGACCTCATGAATGACTCCACAGAACTTAGAGCCATGGGACATCTGACAAATTTCAACCTCATGTTATCTGACCAAAACCACCTTTTGCTTTGCTGTCTTCTATCCTTACTTTTGCTTTCTTCACAAAATCAAACAGGCAAATCACTTTTGTGATAAGTCGTGCCCCAGTTAAATCATGTATTTACTGCCAGCTCCTGTTTTTTCTTGTTTTTTTTTTTTTTAATTAGTGCATATTAGTTATACAGAATAAAGAGTTTCATTTTGGTATATTTGTACATGCATGTAATATATTTTGATCTTTTTACCCCGTTTCTACTCTTTCCCTCTCCCCCTTATTCCCCTCTTCTCTAATGGTCTCTTTTCACTTTCATGTCATCTTTTCCCCCCACTAGATCTCACAAATGAAAGAAAACATGGAATATTTGACATCCTGAGTCTGGTTTATTTCATTTAACATGATGCTCTCCAGTTCCACCCATTTCCTGACAATGACATGATTTGTTATTCTGTGTGACTAAAAAATACTCCATTGTATGTATCTACTACAGTTTTATAAATCTGTTTTTCTCTTGTTGGGCACCTAGCCTGTTTGCATAGCTTAGTTCGATGAATTGTGCTGCAATAAACATATGTATGCAGGTATCTCTATAGTATGTCAACTTTCATTTTTTCAGGAATATACTGAAGAGTGGTATAGCTGGATCCAGTGGTAACTCTACTTCAAGTTTTTTGAGGAAACTCCAATTTTGTACAGAGGTCAGGTGCAACATTTAGTCATATGCCTAGAAATGAATGGTGGAGCACCTGGCTCGCTATGACATTCCAATTAAATATTCCAGTGTCACCTATTTCGAGAAAATGACCACTACTCACTCAGAACATCATAACGAATTTTTTCACTACGTTTCTGTACAGTGCTATTGGTTTGCCATTTTATTGTATGTCTCCTTGCTCAGGTGACATGACAGTAAAATCAGTATATTAAAATCAGTAACCTGTAATGTGTACCCTATTTGGATGTTTTTAGGTTATGGCTTACCTTGAGGGAAGTGCTCTTTCAGCCATCAGTGAGCACTCACTCTTATGTATTATTTCTTTTGCAGAGTAGACGCTGGGTTATATGGTAAGAAATGATACTACTCAGATAACAAAAGGAGTGTAAAACAATCCATTTAGGAGACTGACAGCTAGTGTCTATGTGAATTAAGCTATAAGCATTTATTATAGTAGGTTCTTTGTCACTCTGGCAGTTGACTTAGAACAAACTAAAACACAGCATTGGTATGATGACAAAAAAGAAGTCTGTGCATAATTTTAATTAGGAACATGCAATTATCTGCACACAGGAAATCTCAAATACCACCACTACCTTGCTTTTGGGATCTCACAGAGTATGGTCTGACCTGTACTTAGTCTTTGAAAGCAATGAGTCCATTACTAGGAAGTAAATAATAAGACATTAAGCAAGAACATAGCCCTGTGTTCTGCCATTAACAATAGTAGATTGATTTTGATGGCTTTCTTGTATATATAGCTGCTTCCATAATTCCCTAGTGGGATGAACAAAGATTCATAGATGTTATTGGATCACTGGTTTTTCACAGAGCTTGTTCTACAGTTTGGCCTTTAAAAAAGAAAAAAAGAGAGGGGGTGAAGGAGGGAAGGAGTGAGAGGGAAGGTGGGAAGGAGGGTGGAAGAGAGAAAGGAAAGAAGGAAGGAGGGAGGAAGGGAGGGAGGGAGGAAGGGAGGGAGGGAGGAAGGGAGGGAGGGAGGAAGGAGGGAGGAAGGGAGGGAGGGAGGAAGTAAGGAAGGAGGGAAGAAGAGAGAAAGAACAGGGAGGGAGGGGAAGATAGGAAAGCCAACCAGCCTAGAAACTACAGACATATCATCTTAGTTCTTCTCTACCTTATTTGGATATCATCAGAACATTTATGAGTGATGATACATTTTTAACTGTCATGGAATGTACCATGCCTCAGACAAATCTTTGAAATATTATGTAATATGTTTCCTCGTTTCTCGCATGGTGAATTTAGATTCAACAGCTGTATACTTTCTGGAGTTTGGCCTTTTCATACTCCAGCTGGGATAAATCAAGATGAGGCACTTTTATTGTTTTGAAATCCCCGGCCTACTAGACAGTTTGTTACTACTACCAGTCCCATGACTACCTTACAGTGGGCCACCATGAACCATCACGGGCATGCCTCAAAATTAGGCTTTCTGCCATCATCCTTTATCACCCATATCTTCAACAGTCTTTAATCTATGAGGCCTTGCTCCCAAACATAATCTTTCCTGATGTCCTTTTACACTGAACTTGTATATTTTCTTAAATCTCCTGATTCAGTATGTGTGATTTCTCTAGCTTTATGGTTTTTGAAACTGTGAACCAGAGACCACACACTTCAGAGTGACCTGAAGTCCTTATCAACCACTCAGGCTCTTGCGACCTACCCTGGAACCATGAAATAAAAGTCTGTCGGGGTCCCATGATCCAGCAATTTCATTTCTGGGTATATATCCAGAAGAACTGAAAGCAGGATTTTAAAGAAATCCTTGAACACCAATGCTTACAACAGCTCTATGCACAAGACCCAAGAGGGGAAAGCAGCCCAAAAGTCCATCCACAGATGAATGGATTAAATAGAACATGGCATATACATACAATAGAATATTAGGCACCGTTAAAAAGACAAGAAATTTTGTTAATGCTACAACATAAATGAACCCCAAGGATATACTAAGCAAAATAAGCCAAGGACATACTATGTGATTCCACTCATACGAAGTGTCTAAAATAGCCAAATTCATAGAAACAAAAAGTAGAAAGGTAATTGCCAAGCACTGGGGAAAGGGGAGGGAAATTAGTGTTTAGTGAGTTTAGAGTTTCAGTGTTTTAAGATGAAAAAGTTCTGGAGATCTGCTTCACAACCTTGGGAAAGTACTTAACACTCCTAAACTACGCAGTAAAAACTGTACATCCTTCCTATATACAATTTAATACTATAGGTGTAAATTTAATGTTATGTGTTCCTTAACTCAGTAAACATAGGGAAAAACACTCTGTGTGTGAGGCTGGAGAATTTGCCTTTTAATGCACCTGTCAGGTAATTCTGATGTAACCAACACTGAGCAGCAGGAGCCTGGAAAATTACAACTTATTTTAGGGCAGCAGAAGGCTAAGGTAAGAGAGCCAGCCTGGTGGGGTCAGGTGCTGGTGAGCACTTTTTTCAGAGGGACTGACTGCCAACGTCTTCTTGTATCCTCGCACGGCAGTAAGGGAGCTCACTAGCCCTCTGATCTCTTCTGATAAGGGCACTAGTCTCATTCACATCCATGGATGTCACTCCATCCCTGTAACCTACTTACTTCCCAGAGGCTCCACCTGTGTACCATGACATCAGGATCAGGGTTTCAAACACATGAATTTTGAGGGGACACAAGTATTCAGCCCACTGCAGGTGGTCCATAGATGTCTTGCCAGGCATTTGCACCATCCATCATAGGGGTCATTGACATCTATTATTTACCTTCATAGTTTACTATCAGTTTCTTGCTTCTCTATAATAATCAAAAGAACAGATAACATGATGTTTTTGTTCTTACATACAGCCATAACAGTCAGCAGCTGTCCCCCTTTAACCCCATAACCATACCATTTCACACTCAGTGCAGGCATAGGAGTTCATTTCTGGGTGGTGCCAGAAGGCCTGGCTGTTTGCCACCTCCACTGCATGGCATAGATACTTCATCCTCTGGAAAATGACTTCCTTTCCTGCTGTCCTCGATATTCCAGCCCTTTTTCTGCCCATCATTCATCTTTAGGCGACAGTGTGTTAGTTGAACACTGCCCTATTGGAATTGCATGGTGGTATTTTGCTTAAAGTATTAGAGCAAGACAGGAGGGAGCTGTGCTTATCACTCATGGAGTTAACAGTACATTTCCTACTTCCACATGCATTCTTCAGGGGAGCTCATAGTGTACCCCTTTATTACCAAGGGTAAGTAGATGTCTTGATTAGATTGTCCTATTAACTTTCCACTAACTTCTCTGTTTTTCAACATTTCTTCATCATCTCTTCTTTCATAACAAGAGCCCTTAGGATGTTTTAACCATTTTTCTAACATTAGCTTTTATTAAAATCAGTTTTGAATATTCTTGATAATGTAGTCTTTCTACCTAATCACTAATCAGTGCTTCCCAAAACTCTTATTAATCAAACATCTCTAGTATCTCCCAAGCACAAATTTATAGACAAGATAATGAAAACTAGTTTTAACATGTTTTCAATGTTATATGCAACCAAGTGTGTCAAAAATAGTTTTTAACTGTTTATTGTCGAAAATTTAAAAATACAAAACTAGTACCTTAGTTCATGAACTTAATTTGTTCCACAAGTCTGGAAAAGATGCGTATGTTTGTGTTCATGTGGGGAAGATAGCCATGGTCATGTTCATCACCTGATGTAGAGTTCACAAACAAAACAAACATTTTGCTAAATGCTTCTATTTGCAAACCAAATTGTTCACAAACAAAAGCATTTGTGAACTGAGGTAGCACTGTAGTATGATAAACTTAAGCTAACCTTATTTCATCTTCTTTCCCACTTATCCCCCCAGCCCAAGACTATTTTATTCAAACCCAAACATTCTATCAGTATATCTAAAAGGACTCATTTAAAAGTATGATAATAATTTTAAAATGTAGTAACAATTGTTGAATGTCATCAAATACATTAATTTTTCCTATTTAACCTTTTATACACAATTTTGTTATTAGTTGGGTCTCTTTGGCCTCTTAAGCTTTTTATGTGTAGTTTCCACTCCTCTCCCTCTCTGTCTTCTGTCTTATTTCTCAATTTCTTTGTTGAAGAAATCTGTATTTTCTGCACAGCACATGTAAATACCCAGCCTTATTCTCTGCACACTGTTTACCACTGAAAGGAACTAGAACTTCTTACACTACGGCCTGTTCCAAATCTGGTTCAGGACAAGTACAAGATTACTCAGGAGCCTCTTGTCATGTCAGAGGAAGGGGAACTGTCAGAGGCCACTGGGTTTGTATTAGCAGGGCTTGGGAGCCAATACGAGGACCCTTATACTGGTCACAAATGAGACAATTATACTCACTAAGAAAAAGGAACAGTAATGGACTGAAACACATCAAAGAGTTGAAATCCATGTGTTTATAATGATAAGCAAAGTTCAAGAGAAGCCTGACCTTTAGGGAATGCTGAGGAGCCAATGAATTATTCTGAAAATAATTTTCAGTGAGTAAAGGGAAAATAAATTTTAAAAAGAACAAATAGACTAAGTTCAGAATGAAAGCCATGTCTCAATTATGACTCTGTTCAATAATTTTCTGAATTTCAACTCCAGATGTTTATTGGGAAAATGTGCAGATTCAATGATGACTATTGCCATCTCAAAGCAAATTTTCTTCCTCACCCCTTGAACCACAGGGGAGGGCTAGAACTGCTTAGGTATAGCATTTTTTTTCCTACTCACATTCTGGGAATATAAACAGAAATATTCATCATCATGACCATCATCCTTGTCATTGATGCATCTGCAATATCAGATAGTAAAAATGCTATAAGAATAAGTTTAAGTGAATGCACATTGTATCTATAATCTGGTAAAAGATGGAAATATTGTGTTTATGTAATAGAAGTGAGGTACTAATATATTGCAGTTTTCTCCGTTGTTTTGTTTTTCTCATAAATTCCATTGTGGTAAAATAATGTTCAGTATTGATAATGCTGAGAATGTGGCTCTGTGGTAGAGACACTGGATTCAGTCCCTTGTACAAAAAAAAAAAAAAAAACCTTTATAGTTTTTTCTAAATTTAAGAATATTGTTGAAAATGTTTCACTCTGTTAGTCAGCTTTCCATCACTATAACAAACTACCTGAGATATGCAGCTTATAAAGACAGGTTTATTTTGACTCATAGTTTCAGAGTGTTCAGTCCATGGTCGGTTGGTTTATTGCTTTTGGGCTCATGGTGAGGCAGCATATCATGGCAGGAGCAGATGGTAGAGCAGAACTACTCATGTCATGGCCAGGGAGCAAAAGGAGAAAGAGGAAGAGACTAGGATCCCACCATCCCCTTCAAGGGCACACCCCTAACACCTAAAGACCTCCTAGTAGGTTCCACTTCTTAGGGGTTCCATCACTTGCTACTAGTAACTCCCTGATGACACTTGGACCTTTGGTGGACATTCCAGAACCAAACTCTAGCTTTCTGATAATGATTCATGTAACTTTAAAAATCTGCTTTGAATGTTATTATCCTGCAGTAGGCTATAAAAGTCTAAGGTAATTATATCATTGCTTCAAAACCATTTTAGCTGCAAAAGTGTCTTTTGCATGAAAGTATCAACTGATAGAGAGGAGTAGGGCTAGAGCTCATCAACAAAGACAAGGTACCGAAACAAGAGGCCACCTCTGATAAGGGAAGAAAGGTGACCTAGGACATCCTTAAGCCTCAGGTTTTCCAGGCTTAAGGAAACACAGCAAGGGAAGAGAACTCAGGAGAGGTCAAAGAAAGGAAGAACTTTCTCCAAGATGAGCTAGAAAAGAAACTCAGGATCTTAAGCAGGTCAGTAAAGTATTCACAAAGTAGTGAGGGACATTTGATGATACAGAGGACCATAGTATCAAACCAGAAGACATCTAGATTGCAGATATGATTTCAGGGAAAGTCACAATCTTGTGAATACATAATGTGTTTGTAATTTAAAAGATAAATCATGTGTTGATTAAATTAGTTTGTAAATACAATCAGCCCTGTGAACTCAAACAATCATGGATCAAAAACATTTGAAAAAATTATTTTGAACATGTATGAACTTTTGTATAACTGTTTACTTAGCATTTGCATTGTATTAGGTATTATGTGTAATCTAGAGATGATTTAAAGTATATTGGAAGATTACATAGTTTTATGCAAATACTAGGCAATTTTATACCAGGGA
Source organism: Erethizon dorsatum (assembly GCA_028451465.1). Classification (NCBI taxonomy): domain Eukaryota; kingdom Metazoa; phylum Chordata; class Mammalia; order Rodentia; family Erethizontidae; genus Erethizon; species Erethizon dorsatum. Next base: position 40,937,971 of record CM051839.1, read on the forward strand.
CTTGAGATCGACAAATTTTGGTACCCGTGGGGTCGTCCTAGAACCAATTACCTGCAAACACTGAGGGACAATGACTATAATTACTACGAAAAAGATATCAAATCACATTACAATTGTGTTTTTATTGCTCTGAATTTCATGTGCAATTTCATCCTCCTCTTCCCTTTCAATTTTCCTCTTATATTTTCATGTGGTAAAGCTGTTCTTGCTGTTTCATTGAAAAATTCTGTTTTTGAAGACTTATGATCACTGAAGAGAAAAGGGTATTATACTTTTGTGTGCTACCCACACTCTCAGGGACCCTGGCTATTTAGAGCATGAAAGTATGATCAGGACACCATCATTCAACAGAATGTCCTAATTACCAAAAAAAAGACTGTTAGGAAATAAATAACAGGTTGTTATTAACATGACAACTGACACAGGGTCTATACAGCAAAAATTCAGTGAAGTCAAAGAGTGTGTCACCCAAAATGACAGGTGATTTTCATCTTTAGGTGTTGCCCTGCTATGCCTCTTTACAATTCAATGCTCTAGGTCATGGATGACACATTATCAGAATTCTTGATTGCAGGAACTTAATACATTGTCACTGTGGATGAGCAACATTTAACTTATTGTTGTCCGTATAACTTATATTATGTTAATCTGCTACTTTCCTCCAGGTGTCATTCTGTATATTCTACTGGTGGGGTATCCTCCCTTCTGGGATGAGGACCAACACAGACTCTACCAGCAAATCAAGGCTGGAGCATATGATGTATGTAATAAATAATCATGTCACTTAGATAAGGGTTTGATTTTTAGTTGACCAAGAGCCAGATTTTTCATTGTTCTTTTAACCATAATTTTCAACAGTTTCCCTTATTACCTTTTTGCTTAGGAAAAGAGAAAGAGAAAGAATTGCAGAATGTGTAACCCATTTTTTATTTATTTCCAACTCACCATCTCCTAAAATTGAAAGGAAAGGAATTTGAAGTCTCTGAGGAAAGACTTTACTTGTCAAAATTTTCAGATTTTAGCATATTTTAAAATATAAAAATTAAAAGATTTCTGCTTTAGAAATAATTACTACCTCTTAGTTGTCTGTCACATAGTTTTTAATTATATACAAACTTTGCAGTGATCCAATATATCAAATAGAATATCATTCTCCCCACTATGTTAGGTCTTTCTTTTTGTCTTTTTTACCTAATGGGCTTCTTTGCAATCTTTCATTTGAATAATGAGTTTCATATTTGAAAAATATTTCAAAATTATAATCCTATTACATTTAATTTATAATTTCAATATTTGAAAACAAAATTTATATATGTATACATATATCTATATACATACATATATGTGTATATATGTGTATATATGTGTATATATATATGTATACACACATTCATGAATTAGGATACATATATACATGTATGCATATATCTATATACATATATGTGTATATATGTGTGTATATATGTATATATATGTATGTATGTATATATATATATATACACACACACACACACACATTCATGAATTAAGTCCATAATCTTAACAGGAAGGGCTTACCTACTTGATAACTTTGTATTCAATGATACAATTTCCTGTCTTTAATAAATAACCGGGCCGGTGAGATGGCTCAGCGGTGTAAGCGCCTGCCTGGCAAGCGTGAGAGCCCGAGTTCGACTCCCGGATCCCACATACGAGAAAAGGGCTGGTGATATCGCTCAGCGGCACGGGCGCCTGCTGGCACGCGAGGTCCTGAGGTCAACCCCCGGTACCCACAAAAAAAAAAATAAATAAATAAATAAATAAATAAATAAATAAATAAGTAACCATGTCTTGCTTAATGACAGAATTGCTTTCTAAGAAATGCATCATTAGATGATTTTGCCACTGTGCAAGCACCAAAGAGTACACTTATGCGAACCTCGATGGTATAAATCAATCACTCGGTGCGGCCTCTTGACACAATCAAGAGATGCAGTAGCACAAGATTATGAGGCTATTGTTGCAGTAAAGAAGTGTACTGCTTTACCGTAAACATTTTTTAAGAAATGAAAGGAATGTACCCTGAAATAACAATAAAAACATGGTGTATTAAGTACATAAACCAGTAGCATAGTTGTTAAATATCACTATCAAGTATTGTGCACTGTTCATAATTGTATGTATTATCTTGTTATATGACCGGCAGCGCAGTAGGCTCATTTATACCAGCATCACCACAAACATCAGCAATGTGTTGTGCTACAACATTATGATGGCAAAGACAAACTAGGTGATAGGAATTTTTCAACTTCACTGCCATGTTATGGAATCACTGTCATGTACTCAGTCCATCACTGATGAAAACATCAATTCTACAGCACATGGCTGTGTTTCTATAAGTACAGTTTACCACTTTCTTGGGCTTCACTTCATACATCTTTCTGGAAATCCAAGTGCTGGGCTGCTTTCCATGAATTACTAAGTTGGGTTATTGAAGTACAAGCAGTACTGGGTCTACCTTCTGAGCACAAATTAAAGGCTCAGTGTGGAAGTGATGGGAGTAGATATAGAAAGTCGTATTTGTATTCTCTCAGGTCTCATGACCTCTTCAGTGTATTTCTGTTAAAAATTCTCAATTTAGGTGAATGTGTTTATCAGTTATCAAGAACTTAAAATGTATATTCTTTTAATTTTGAAGCATTCCTTTCCACGAATAAGTGGACCAAGCCATGATTACACAGCCACATCTTTCATATTCGCCACTTTGACAGACTAAACTCAGCCTCTCTGGCCTGACCCAGCCTTGTAGATATAACTACATGCACCGCTGGGTAAATGGAGAGGACGCCTTTCTGGAAATCAGAAAAGTGAGGAAAAGGGCCACCTTTCTTCAGGCTCAGCCAGTCCTCTTTGCTGTTGGGAGACCTGCTGTACGTTCAGACAAAGCCTTGACCATGTCTCCAAAAGTGATAGTCAGCAAGGTTTTACAGCTGCTCCAAATAAGCTTCTAAAATGCAAAAACACCACCCCTTACACTGGCAAAAATTATAGGTATCAATGAGTCACTGTTATTTTTCTTAGCTTTCACTTTGCCATTGGCTCACTGAGTTTGTGAGGGACTCACAAGTTCCATGGCAGGTGACAATGGCTTTGTTTGTCAAGATTGTCTATAAAAGTTCATGAATTGGGAAAAGATTCTGATATTCTATCAATTAGCAACTAATGTGATGTAAATTTATCTTAACCCATGAAGAATATTATTTCTACAAATATGCTAATTACATGAAAGTAAAGTTAAATGATTAGCAACCAAAAACAATGTCAGGAAAGGGAGGATAAGTAGCATATTATGTAATTATTAATGAAACCATGAATTATTAATGGAAGTCATAGGAGTTGCTTACTTTCATTGTACTTTGGTGAAATTTGTAATTAGGCATTAACGTGAAATCCTGGTGAAGTTCTAGTAGCCTCATATTTCTTCTCAGAACAGCACTCTAAGTAGCCACAATAATAGGTCAGTTTTGTCTGGGAATCAAAGCTGTTTTATTATCTCTGCTGTCATGCTCGTGAGTTGTGAGAGTATGTGATACCCCCATTGAACATCAGCATGATGACTTCAGCATACGTGACGAAGACGCAGCTTTTAGTGAGTTATCCAGTTGACTTTGGAAAACATTGCATAAGAATTCGTTTTCAGGTCAAAGCAAAGCTATTTTGAGAGGAACAGATTATTCTTAGTTTATTTTTCTAAACTTTAAAATGTACTTACTATGTATGATATACAAATTGGTACATGTGGTGGCCCCTTCTCAGTTAGTCTTTCATGTTTGTCCTTATACACATTAAGGACTAGATCTAAACTGAAAGTTTTGAATATAATATAACTTACACAAAAGGTAAATTTATGAAGAAATTCACTACTTACAGAAATGATTAATATAGTTGGTCCTTCCGTATTTGAGTGTACATATTTTTTAACTTTTTATAAATTTATATTTTTGAAGTTTCCATCACCAGAATGGGACACAGTGACTCCTGAAGCCAAAGACCTCATCAACAAAATGCTTACCATCAACCCTGCCAAACGCATCACAGCCTCAGAGGCCCTGAAACACCCATGGATCTGTGTAAGCAACCCTTCAAAAACCACAGGACGTAGAATGAAAAATAAACTCTCCTTTAATATTGTTTTCATAGATTTAAAATAACTCTTCCAAAAAGTATGAAACTCAGAATGAATGTATTTTTTATACAAAGTATGTAAGAAAGTGAATTTTATAGTGGTGAAAAACGTCATTTTGTGTAGCAAAATCTACATGGATTGCTAAGTAAATATTGTCTACAATAACACAAGGAATGAGAATTCTCCCTATTAGTTATTGACAGACTCATGAGCAGAGGTTAAGATAATAACACCAAGGCTGAATGTATCCCAGAAGGAAAAAATTAAACAAAGTTAAATTAGGTATCATTAAACAGCTTTAGAAACATGTATGAGGTTTGAAAGCTTGCTGAGAGCAGCATAAACAGATGACCACGACAGTCTGAGTACACTTTAGAAGGACTAAGAAAAAAATAGTAGGAAACTTGGGAGAAATCTAAAAACTTTAGTAAATTTATTACAGTGAGGGTGATAAATGTTAGGGCGATAAATATAGTATCAAGTAAATGAATGACAATCCAGTAGAATTTTGACTAAAGATTTATTTATTTATTATTATTATTATTTTTTTTTATGTGGGTACCGGGAGTCGACCTCAGGACCTTGCACTTGCCAGCAGGCGCTTGTGCTGCTGAGCGATATCACCGGCCCTTTTTTTCCTTTATGTGGGTTCTGGGAGTTGAACACAGGACCTTGTGCTTGCCAGGCAGGCTCTTATGCCGCTGAGCTATCTCACCGGCCTAGATTTATTGCAATAAAGATAATTAGAGAAATTAGTGGTATTTATTTCCATACTTTTGTGCTGAAATATAAAGATCTGATGAAGTCAATGATGTTGTTATGCTTAGTATGTCTCAAATATCCTCAATTAAGCCCTTTTTTTCCTCCTTTTCTTCCAGCAACGTTCTACTGTTGCTTCCATGATGCACAGACAGGAGACTGTCGATTGCTTGAAGAAATTTAATGCTAGACGAAAACTAAAGGTAAGAAAGTTTACATTGTTGAGGAGAGGTAGATTTGGCAGGGTGAGAAGGGAACCATTGTTTTCAAAGTTTTAACAGAAGCTTTTCAATGGGGGAGATGGAATATGCACCATAATCCAACCTGCAACGAGAAGCTCTGGTCAGTGCGGCAGCATGTGCTGTGGTTTCTCCTCTCAGTAGAAAGCAGCTTGCAGTTTGGGACCTGAATCCGGCCCACACATGAGGACTGTCCCAGCATCCTGAGAGACGCAGGCTGAGGACTCTCAGGAAACCAAACAACAAAAACAGTCAAAAGTCTCCTTATTGAAAATAAAACCGAGGGAATGTTACTGATCCCAGACATTGATTTTGTTCTTATTTCTTTGACAGGGTGCCATTTTGACAACCATGCTGGCTACAAGGAATTTTTCAGGTACATATATTAAGAACTCTGCTCCTATTCTCTGCATTCTTCTTTAGTAGTTTTAATTTTTTTTTAATCTTTTTGGAATTAAAATAATCCAACTAGGAAAGTCTGTTGTTCACTGATGCCAAAGGGGTGACACAGATTCCTTCCACTCCTGCAGCCACCATGAGTTCTGCTCCTAGTTGCTGTCTGCCTCAGAGCCTCCCGAGACTGCAACCTCACAGCAGGGCTCAGCCGTGCTGGCCAATGCCAGTGCTAGTGCCAGACTGGACACCCACTTACACAGGGCAGGTGCAGAAGTGGGGGGGACCGTGTGCTCCCTCAATTTGCAACTCAGCATGTCAAACCTAAAATTTACTGGTATTTCATAAAGTAATAACTATGAATAAGTTCTTTTTGTTTCATTCTCATAGGGAGTTCTAATAAGTAAGATGTTTAAAGACCTTTATGGGGGGAACCCCATACTCTTAGGCCCAAGTTTTTCCAAAAGTTCAATATAATCTTGGCGTGCTGTAAGAATAGTTAGAGCTGCAGAGGAGTCTAAGTCAAGAACTTACACAGAACCTAACACACAAGATAATAAACACTCCTCAAAACAATTCCATGGTAAAATGTTTGTTATGGGCTCAAAGAAGCCAAATAGTCTCTTCATTGTAAAAGTAACTCTCCAAAATGGAAAGAAGATATATAGTATTTCCAGAAATTAATTGAGTCTTGAAGCTCCCTTCTTTGATAGATTATCTCAAAGCACCAGGTCCCCAAAAATCAAATTTTCATAAATACCATTCTTATGTATACAGAGGAACTGAAGAGTAATTAAGCAGCGCTTGATAAAGTTTGTATGTTTAGACTTAGAACAGTTACCAAAACTTAGTACCAAAAATACTACCACTTTACTATGCATGCTATTTTGTAACAGTGATCTCCAGCATTAATGTATGCAGCTATTTTTTCAGTTCTGTATTTTACTAGCCTAAATAGTATAGTGATAACAGGTGATGATTCAGCATATCATTATCAAATGTTCTTCAACCAATTTCCAGCTATTACTTACAGTTGTATTCAATGGTCACCTTTTATGTCCTTTTCATTTTCGTTAGAGATAATATGAACACCATAGGCTGTTATACAACAACAACAATAATGGTACAATGGGCAGTGCTGCAAATTAAGGAACTATGTTGGTCAGTTGTACGTATTTTGTCCAATTTGTTTGATAAAACTTCATTGCTACCTTTGTCAAGTTACTTGTTTTGTAAACACTTGATTAATGTGGTTGTCATTTACATGGGTGAGTTCAATGCCATCTCATTAAGTATTAACTAATAATAATGTATATTTAAAAAATGAGGTTTCACCACGGCCCAGTAACTAGCAAATCACTAAAAGGTAGGATGATTTATATAGTATATGTTCTTAATGGCAAACTAAGTTTTAAAACTCCAGAAATAAAATTGTGTATTATGTTAAAGTGTTAAATGCACTCTTAAGACATAAATTGGGCCTTTATTAATTCATGTTTATACCCATTTATGGAAGCTTTTTAGTTACCTCATATTTTCCTTCCATCATCCCATAAACTAAAAACTCATGACTAATATGTAAATTTTATATAATTTCTGAATGTCTTAGCATGAAAAACAAATTTTTGTTTAATTCATCACTTCACAAACAACTGAAAAGCTTTAGAGTCAGTTTCATCTTGTACTTAATATTGCATTTTAGTTTCAAGTATTTTACTCATCCTATTTCATTGCCAAACATGCTTTTTAAATTAATCTGTCCATAAGTATATGGTTATAAAGTTGTTTTTATTTTTTCTTTTCTCCCTGTATGTGGAATGTATTTCTTGTGAGGTAAGGTGAACAGTAACAAAAAGGGCTATTTCTGCATCTCCCAGGCCAAATCGCTGCTTACCCTATATCACTGTCTTCTCTTTGCTTGCTATTGCAATTCCAATTATCCTGAGTTCGCTTTCTAACCTATTAACTGCCATGGGATTTGCTTCATATTGCTTTTTAGCTCCAGGCAAACAATATTTGCCAATATTAGCTAAAGCAACTACTTCTTAACAGATTCAATTGATTATAAATTAATAGCTTTGTTGCTAAAAACTAAATACAATTAACAATTTTGTATCTTTAAAATAAATTTCAAATTCTATCAAAGTGACAATCAAAATAATGTCCCAAATCTAAAGACTATTAGGAAATTACATGCTCATGAAGTTTTGTGATAGCTAGGTATCACAAATGAGATGTCAAATTCCCTTTTGACGTGCTTAAATAATTAGACCTAATTAACATTAAATGGAAGTGCATACTTTGTCCTGCATACCCGTATGTGTTCTACACCTGGTATACTAATAGTCACCGATGGCTCTATTATCTATTTACTACCTTTGTACCCATGCATAAGTATACTTTTTAAAAGAATGAATTCACCTTTTAATATACTCAAAAATGATGAACTCCTTCCCTATAAAAAATAAAGTTACATACAACATTATAGGATTCTCCTGATTTAAAGATTTTGTTTTCTTTTATATCTTGGCTCAAGTTTTATGATTTTTAGATTTTCAATTTAAAGGTTTTTAAGAAGCCTTTGTATTCTGATTTTGAAGTTTAAATGATGCATAATGCCGTTTTTTAAAGGTTATATGCTACGTGTTTAAAATTTTACCTCTAGGTCAATATATAACATTTTGTTTTAAACACAATTATTAATATTTTTTGAAAAGCTGAAATTGTCTGATTTCAAAATTGTAGAGAAGATGTTTTTTTTAGCAAGAGCAAATTTTTACAGATGAGTTCTCAACCTCTAGAGAGAGGGGCTTCAGGGGTGGAACTGACATGGCCACAGACCTGTGGTATGAATGAACATGTGACCCAATTTGTCAGCTGATGTCTCAAGACTGAAAACAACTTTCTGGATTACAAAAGGATAGTCCAGCTAAAGTTCCAGTATCCTTTTCACAACCAACAGTGAAATGAAGTCTAATAACCCCACTGGCAAAGTGCATAATTTTATGCAATGAACTACATAAGAATTTAGTTCTAAATTTGTTGTGGCAAAACCAGAAAAGTGATACTGTATTTTAATGTCCTGTAAGCTCGTGCTCATCAGTGTGACCTTGGTAACTTGGCATATGTTAGCCATATTCAGCACAGATGGTCAAAGAGACAGTAACCTGTTATGTTGCTGACCTATGGGTTTCAGTGTGTGACTCGCTCAACTGATTTTACTTTCATCTTGCAGCAGCCAAGAGTTTGTTGAAGAAACCAGATGGAGTAAAGGTAAGTTAAGCAGGTATCTTTAAACCATGTCTGACTTTCAGATGCTGCGTAATTGTACAATGTTAAATATAAGCCTGATGTCTTTGCACCTTGTATATTTTATAGTTCTTTATAAAGGATGCAGGTTGAACTGTGAAATTATTTAATACACAAAGATGACTAATATACATGAGTATGCTAAGAAAAGTTGTACCTTTTCAATTTGATTATATATTAAATAACCTTGAAAAATTAATATATATATTTGGAATTCCAGTGTAAACTGAATGTCTAAATGCTCACTGCTTTACTACAGTTCCAAACTGCTGTGGTGATCAAAAAAATCTATGAAAAAAAAATGTTTTTCCAAAAAATTATGATGTGTACTTGAAGGCTACCAGAATGTATTATAGACTGGGGAAAAAAACTCAGTGGATCTGAGAAATCAAACATGAGATGACAAAATTCTCCTTGGGCAGCTTTTTGTAGAGGTCTAAATTTTTCCTATGTTTCTATTGTAGGGTTGAAAAAACAGATTTGAATTACATATTCTGAAAAAAATATTAGAAAAATCTTCCAAGAAAAATTGGATATTTTGATTTAATTTTTTATATTTCTAATCAAAATAATACAACTGATTGTGTTTGTTTCAAGAGAGTTTACTTTTGATGGTATATAACCAAATATGTCCATAATAATGTTTGTTCTCTTTTCAGAGTATCATATAAATGTCTTTTTTTTAATCCTTTTCTTTCTCTCCCAATGGCAGATGTATACATTCCTTATCAACACTTCAGCATTCTTGGGAATTAATTAATATTTTAATATTTGAACTTGACTCAAAGTCAGGTGGTCAGTTCATACTGAAAATATAGCATAGAAAATCATTTGTCACTTCTTACATTCATACCCATCATTTCTTCACCACCTGTCTATGTGTAATTTGAGAGTTTCCACAGCCATAGTGACCGTGCACTTGGGGTCCTATTAGGATGGCTTTTCCATTTACCACTTGTTTCCTCAACCTGTAATCATATCTTCTTTCTGCTTAGTTTTGGACTTTGGATTTCAATAATGAGAGTTGATGTTTACCTTTTTCCCAATGTTACTTTGGTGGAAATGTGGTGTTTCCAATTTTCCATATGTTTTCTTCTGTACCATTCAGTGATGGAGAACTCAGAGTTTTTGACAGAGATGCTGATTTTCACTTCTATCCTTATATAGACAGAAATATTTTCAGAACCTTATTCATTTAGCAAACTTATCTCTCCTCTTTAAAGACAAAATTATTCTGTACTCCATGCTTTGGTACTTTAAATTCAACTGGTCGTTTTTTTTTCCTTTTGCTTTGACTGGTCAATTCAGAAAAGGAAGTCCAGTTCGAGTGTTCAGATGATGGTGAGGATCTCTCTCTGCCAGATTTTTCCTCCTCTAAAAATTCACACTTAGAGATAAAGCAGTCATATTTACCTAAGTCAATGTAAATGGAGAGAGTATAGAATTATGCCAGGTCAGTGATTGTAACATGTCAAAACGGTGTAGCCCATTTTCACATTATATTGAATTTTCTCTGAAATTGAATTTTTTAAATACGGAAGAAGTTAAATCTTCATCCATATGCTGTTAATGAGTTTGAACTTCCACATAGCCTAAGTCCAATTTTGTCTTTGAAAATAAAGGTAGCGTGACATAATAGTGAATGTTTACTAATAAATGAACAAACATTGTAGGATTGTTTTTTAAATGACGATCGTGATTGCTAAAATAGGAGTGATTCTTAGCTCCAACTATAATACATTCACTGTGAAGTTTATAAATAATGTGAAAATGATCTTGAGTAGACCCATCCTAAAAGGAAATAAATGTGTTTTAACCTCAGACCTTAATAAATTCAGCACCTAAGAAATAGGGATACCTTACCTGTGCCTCATAAAATTAATTCAGTGTATCATTTAAATATCTGATTCAATTCAGGCTTTATAAAAAAGAAAAATAGAATATGTCCACAATGTAAAATAACTACATAGACTTGTATGTTTAAAAAACAGCATAGTTGACCCAATACTTGATATTTGACTCTTCGAAAGGAAGATCTTCTAGCTTTTTACTTAGAATTTTTTCTATTATTTGTAATTAATTAATATTATAAATACTTATATTTCCCATAGTAAAACAAACCAAAAGAAGATCATTAGGCTAATTTAACTCATGTCTCTTATACCTGACACTAAAGGATGGTTTACCTAGACAGAATGGCCTTCATTTGAGAGAGATGGTGTTTTGTGTACCCTGTGAATCTATGTGTGAATGTGGGGGAGAGAGCATGCGTGTGCTTGTGCAGATATGTGTGTGTACATAGGTGTATGCATGTGAGACCTTTTCACTAAAATAAAGCAGTTTTTAGCAAACGCATCATAGGGAAAGAATCAATCTTGAAACAGAGTAAATATATCTCAGAAAACTATTGTCATTTGAATTCACTGATATAAATTAAATATAGCATTTTAAATACATGTGACACTTCCATAAGTGTCTCTGATCATTTGACAAGAAGCCAGCTAGTTTGCCAAGCACTCTTCATGAATAAAAAGTTATTTGCATGCATCCCTCCCCTTTTCTCATGTGTCTTACACTGACCTAAATACATTTTTGATCTCTCTTTAATAGACCTCATATCTGTTTTTTGGCTCTTGTACAAACTTTGTGTTAAATTTTTTTGCACTTTAAGAAAAAAATTTTTAAAACTACCTGCAAACTATAGATCAATAGTGTAACATGTAATGAATTTTTCAGTGAAGGAAAATTTAAATTTCCTGCATGTCACAGAGCACAGTGTTACAGCTTGTTTGAATAATGCTGATCCCAGTAACCACACAAATGTGAATGAATAAAAAAGAAAAACATTACATGCCTAAATTAACTTCTGCTACCTCTTCTTCTCAGTGCTAATTCCGATATAACCTATAGGCATAAAGCACAAAGTTTCTGGAGAGCCCAAACAATTGTGAAATCATTTATTCTATGCCGTATGTGTTTCTCTTTAATTCCTTAAGTACACTTATACTTCCATTAAAATTGTGGGGTATATTCCTTTAGAAAATAATGTATAATGAAAATACCTGGATAATATAAGAAAATGAATATAGTTTATATTTCTGTTTGATAACCATAATGTAATATGTCATGCATGAGTTTAAAAAATTGTTAATTTTTACTTTTTAGTCTTTGATTCTTGAATACCCAAACTTGATTGTAGTTTCAAGTTGCCACTTGTCTACAAAGAGTCTTCTCTGTGTGCTATTATAAAATTTACTACCCTTTGCATTTCTGTCATAACATCGCTTCCACAGTGGTAAAGATAACTTCTTGATGGATAAAGCTAGTTGTGTTAATGTGAGGAAATGATATTACCAAATATATTCTTCAATGATAACAGTAAAACTTTGACAGACAAAGTGTTCTCTCAAACAATTGTGAAAAATTTTATACTCAACATATCGTAAAGAGTTTGATTTCCCCACTAATAATTGATATATTTTTAGAGGAGACTCAGACTTACCATTTTCAAATACTATTTTGACACCTGCGTTTTTGTCAGAAGATGTAAATTTTTAATTGTGGTGTCTAATAAAAAAAGTCATGATGGCACTCCAGAGAATGATGATCTGTGTGTGACTTCACGCTCAATAATAAAATGATAATTTAAATAAGAAATGTATTCATAGCAGTGAAGCTTGGAGACAGAATCCAACTTGAGGAGTATGAAAATGGTTATACTCATTTTATACTCTGAAACTCAATTTGAGCTCCATGGAAGCAGCTCTTTTTCTGCTTGCTAAGGTGGCAGAGCCAAAGCAGCAAACTCTGTTTTATCATTGCACCATCACAGACAAGGTCCCGGGCTGTGTGTGACTTTCGGAGGCTGGAAGTGGCACCCTTCCTCTCCATCATCACCTGTCTCTCCCATTTATCTTTAGGCCTCTTTATTTTCATGGCTGTATCTCCATGTAGACATGTTGTGTGTGGAGACATTGGCTACCAAGGGGTTTAAGGCTTCTCTTTCTATTTTCTGCATACCCACAGATAAACAACAAAGCCAACGTGGTAACCAGCCCCAAAGAAAATATTCCTACCCCGGCGCTGGTATACCTGGACTCTTTGTAACCCTTCTTAAGTTCTTTACTGTATTTTGTTGTTTCTTTCATTTGCTTTCACTATATATATATATATATATATATATATATATATATATATATATATATAAATTTATTTTCTTGAGGATTTTTTTTTGCTAAGATATGAAAAAGTTCATTTCCTTATTTTTCTTTTTTGTTGTTAAGATAGCTGTCAAGCATTGTGTTTCTAACATGGGATTATCTCATTTCATTGTCAAACACTGTTCTGGTCTCTGTAGTTGAGACTGTCGCATGCTGCCTTAGAAATACAGTAGAATGCGCTTTGGTTGCTCTTAGCTCTTCTGATGATGATAGCTCTTGTGCACATTATGGTTTCTTCTTTCCATGACAAAACATTGGCATCAAGGAGAGCTAACAAGATTTTTGCTAGACAACATAAACCTAGACCTTATTCAGAGTTCCTGTTTCCTTCTTTCTGAAAGAAAACATGGCTTTGTAAGACCTTACTTACTGAGACAAAGAGGCACTGGGTAATTTAAAGGTTTTTGTTTGTTGTGTTTTAAATTAAATTTTCACTGTTTCATGTTAATCCAAAGAACAAAAATTCCATAGTTTAAAATTATCAATAAAAACCAGTTTTACTCATTTCATTCAAATTTGCACAATTCACTAAATCAGTTTAATACTTTGAAATGGTGTTATGTTCAAATTCAGAATTTGAATACTGGCTTTTAGTTGCTCTGAGTTCCATAATATTTTCCTCAAACTGTTCCATAATTTAATTTACAATTTTCAGAAATGTTTCTGGATTTTTACTCTCCCTGTACTATTATTTTAAATAAATAAAAAATGTTGGAGTATTATTTTCCTTGAATTAACCAGTCGGCTCAATTTAAAAACATTTAAAGGAAGGAGACATCAATATAGCAGGTTGTCAGGGCTGGGGATTAGCTCAGTGATTATATTGGTCTGCTTTTTCTTGCAAGCACAAAATACCCAACACTCACAATTTAAAAGAAGAGAGATTTCTTTGGCTCACAGTTTCAGAGGTTTCAGTCCATAGTCAGGTGGCTTTAAGACACAAACATCATGGCAGAGAATTGTGGTGGAGGAAAGCTATTCACCTCTTGGTGGCCAGAAGCTGAGAGAGAGGAAGGGTCAGGGGATAAGAATACACCATTCCAGGTCATACTTACAGTGATGCATCTCTTCCAGTCAGGCCCCACCTACTAACATCATATTCATCTATGGAATCATCAATGGATGAATCTACTCATGAGTAGCACCCCTATGATCCAATCACCATCCAATTACCTACCTCTGAGCACATGAGAATTTGGGGGGACATTTTAGGTCTAAACCGTAACAGTGGTAGAATAATTGCCTACCAGGTACAGATTCCTGGGTTTGTCCCCACAACCACAAAAAAATAAAAACAGTGTTAATCGCAGTTTAGTCAGGAAAGGAAGAAGGGAAACAATAGATATAGTCTGTAAGTGTATGCTGTAAACCATTAATGGTGGGAAAGTGCCTGTGGTGGGAGAGAACTCTCAGTGCTTTGCAGTAACTCCTGGTTGCCAAGACATTGTGTAATGAAAATGCCAAACAGAGAATTGATGCATGAACGTTGGATCTTTTTTTCTGTTAGTTATTTGAATATTATTTTCCAATTGACAATATTATTTTGATTTTCTGATAGAAATCATCAGGAAAAATAATATTTTCATCATGGAAAAATATGTCTTTACAATCAAATATTCTACATATAAAGTCCATAAAGCAAGAAAATTTTAGAAGTGAATAAAGTAGGATTTAACAGCAACATGTTTCTAATTATAGTGGTTGTATGATTAGTTATAGAACCTTGTAAATGAACCATTTAATAAATGTTCCTTGGAAATTCTCATAGACTTTTGAAGTGAATTCTTTAGGGTAAACTTTTTTTTTTAAAGTGTGATCCAACATTTCTAGATTTTTCCAAGGGTATTCAGCTATATGTTAATTATAATGATGGCATCATAATCAATTCTCAAAGCAACACAGCTGAAAAATACCTTCATGGAGAATTGGAAATCTTGCCAAAGAGTTCTATCTCCAGGGTCCTTGTCAAGTTTTCTGCGGGATAGACATTAACAGGTCAGTCATTAAAGAAGAAAGGCAAGCACTATCTGGCATAGGACACGGTGAAACAGTGAGTGCCTCTTTAGGTCTCCCAGCATCAAAGCTGTGTCTGTATCCTAATCAGGAATAAGGTCTTTTGCATGCTGCTTTTGGGTAGGGAAGTGCCCTATCTCATGAGCTCAGCAGGGAGAGCTTTCATCAGAGATCTTGTCAGCTGCAGTCTCTGCCTGCAGCTAACATGGCTTTAGCTCTTGTCACTCTTTAGTTTTGTCAGTTGGCTCACTCTGCTCTGTCCCTTCAACTAGTAAGAATGTATTTACCAATGCAAACTGTTTCTTTCTCTATTTTGTTCTCACTCAGGAGCCCCAAAGTACTGTAATCCACAACCCTGATGGAAACAAGGTATTCAGAAAGAATCAACATCATCTGGCTTTTACAAGATTACACATCTCATCAAATAGTCAAAATTGGTTCATCATCTAAAAATAGAAAAGAAAATCTGCACCTTTTTTCTACTGTGCTTTCTTTACGGCCTAATTGATCTAAAACTATACACAGACTTCTTTCAATTAAAAATGGATGACAACCTGAAAGAGAAATGAATAATACCTTAGTCAGTAAAAAATAAAAGTCAGTTTAAACATTGACAAAGTCTTTATGTCAAGATGACTGTGTATCTTAAGCAATTCCATCTGGTCTTTTTCTTTTTTCCGTGCCTCCTTGTGCCTTGTACTGTGGATGTGTATACTGCATGAAATCTTAGAATTTCCTGCTGTCACTCCATTGTCTTCAGAAATATCAACTTCAGTTCATAGGTTTTTGTTTAAATTTAATGTTTTTGAGTTTTATTCTATTCTGTTGCCATAGTGGATTTTTTCGTGATTTTGTTGTTTTTTGTGGTGGTGTTGTTCAGTTCCTTGTTGTGGATGATGTTGTTGTTTGACAGAAATTTGAGGGGAATCGCAGAGTTTCACTTCTTGTGAAATATGTTTGTCATTGTTGCATTATATGCATTTCAGCAACAGATTTTCTAACTACTTATGCTGAATGAAGACTAATGTGTTCTACCCATTGTAAATTATTTGTACAGCTTGTTAACTAAATAACAGCACTTACATACATGTCTGTAGGATGAAAGGAAAATTTTATGAATGTATTCCATGTTTTCATTTCATTGCTTTTTAAACATTATTATATCTCTAAAGAAAGGAAAAATACATTATCTAACTTTTCTCAAATATTTAGTATAGTTATAGGTCTTACTTCTTCCTTGTATCAATGATGTTGAAGGCTTAGAAAACACATTTCCTTTCTGGTTTAATGTTAGCTGATCAATATTAAAATCATTAAAATAAAAAATGAAAATTGTTGTGTTTTTAAGATGAGATATATTTAATAGTCATAACGCTGGAAATATTCTACATCCCTAAAGACTTGATAGTCAGTAGTATCACATACGAGAGTGGTTTTTAATAGGATTAGCAAATGAAAGACCAAGCATAACAGCGGAGTGGACCCTTCCATAATTCTAGCTATACCATTTGTAAGAGTTGCATGGTATTTCTTGCTTACATGGATTAGTTTATTTTTACAGTGCATGGGTTTACCTTCATTTTGAATTTAAATCTGAATGCTACATCACACTGAGAAATGCATGAAGACTTTTCTTTGGTTTTGTATACATGGAGGAGAACTCTGGATACATCTTTAGTTTATTCCTTTGGTTTAAAGATTAGATATGATATTTATATAAATTTATCACTTTTTAAAATATTGAACTTATAAAAGGACACAGACTAGTATGTGAGTCACTTTCCAAACTCTGTTTTTCATCACTGTGTGTATAGCTATTAATTGGAAGTTTGTTTCCAATTATTTTCAGCACTAGCCTTTAATCATTCCAAGTAGAATATTGTGTCTTTCTTATGCATATTGCAAAATTTCTTTGCCAAAAAAAAATCTTAGTACATTTTAATGGAAACCTTTATGAAATAATTTTAAGAAAAGTATCTTAATATGGGCAGTTACAGTGTACTTTTCAGTGTGCTTACTAATCTTTAATTTCATTTGTAGTTTTGCAAAGAAAGCTTTTCTTTTCATTGTGGAAGACAGTCCTTAATCAGGGACAGCCATTTTCTAGCGGAAAAAAGACTGGAAAATGTA
The DNA here is from genome assembly GCA_028451465.1 of Erethizon dorsatum. NCBI lineage: Eukaryota > Metazoa > Chordata > Mammalia > Rodentia > Erethizontidae > Erethizon > Erethizon dorsatum. The sequence goes on from CM051839.1 coordinate 40,955,199, forward strand.
ATTGTCTCTGAAATGTAAATTATTCATTGTAATCCCATTGTGATGATCATAAACATGAAAAAAAAATCCTCTTATAGCTATTTTCAGCCTATCTAAGTGTAATACCTTTAACTACTTCATTAAATGATACAACAAGTGCTTTTTTCTCTTAACAAAGCAGTAAGGTGGGCAGATAGGCTGATAGTTCCGTGCTTGACATAGTGTCTGACACAGAAGGCACTATTTACTGATTGATGAATTGGAAATAAAAATTGTTCTATTTTAAGATTCCAACTCATTTGAATAATGTACTCAATTTTTCATAAACACAACAAAAAGCACACCTTTTGGGGCATTGTAACACAAACACACTTTTACACAGTTCTGAAAATAAACTGCATACTTCTGCCACTTGTACAACTCACCTGGATTTATAGTGCTTCAGGGATTAGGCAACCAGAGTACTCCCTTTTTGAAATGTTTGCAGCATTTGACATTTATTTCTGTTAAAAACCACTTTATGTTTTGCCCATTTGCATGTAAACATATGCACACAGCCTGCTGAGGAATTTTGCATGATATAGAAATCACTAGCCAGTTTTTAAGAAGCTAAGCTATTTACTGTCTGCAACTTAAAAATGTGTTTTCTTCTCAACAGGAGTCAACAGAGAGTTCAAATACAACAATTGAGGATGAAGATGTAAAAGGTATGATTGAACCAGAAATGAGAAATCCTAACTCAGAGCCATATATATATCAGAAAAAAAAAAAAAAACTTTGTTCAAATAACTAATAATTTTAGGAAGTAGGCTTGTCTTAAAACACAAAATTAATTTTCTTTTTATAAATAGTATGTACATATTGATTTTATCAGTTTTTCACATTGTTTTATGCATTTTTTTTTTTTTTTTTTTTTTTTTTTTTTTTTTTTTGTGGGTACCGGGGGGTCGACCTCAGGACCTGGTGCGCCAGCAGGCGCCCGTGCTGCTGAGCGATATCACCGGCCCCTTTTTCGTATGTGGGTTCCGGGAGTCGAACTCGGGCCCTCGCGCTTGCCGGGCAGGCGCTTAAGCCGCTGAGCCATCTCACCGGCCCTGTTTTATGCATTTTTAACTGTAAAGACTATAAAGAAACTTGGAAGATGTGATCTATCATTTAATTAGGCCTTATCTGGAAAGATTGTTTACTTAATGGTATCATCAAAAGCTGTAGGTGCTAAAAGGAAAATATAGTCTTTAAATGCTATATTCATATTATAGAGTCAAGAACTAGGAAATTCTCAGGTCAAGGAATCATAGGGGCAGTTTAAGAAATAAAACTGGCTGTAGACCAATGTGATATATATATATGTATATATGTATATATATGCATACACATTGTTGTAATGATACTTAGCAACAATAGCTTGGGTAGATAATAACAAATTGTAAATGTATAAGTTAAAAAGTAGTTACACACTTCAGGTGTGTTCATGAAACATGTTTAGAAAACAATTTGTATTCAAGGATGTAGTATGAAAATAATTTTTTTAAACTTTCGATGGTCTCAAGTAGGGATCAATGGAATTTTGTATTTGGCAGCCTTTTTATCCTCTTTTCCTGTGCTCTCCTTATGCATTCTTGACTGCCATTCCTTTTGGTTGTCGAAGTGTTTTTAGCTACTGACATCTTCTCATTCCTCTGTACAAACAGACCAAATACATATTTGTAGTCGCTTTACTTCCTTTTGGCCATATCTCTGTTTTAGAAGTGTTTTGCTTTAATTCTTTTTGCAATTTTGTTTTATTTTTATAATTTAATGTATATAACTATAGCATCTACAAGCCCTGTATCTTGAAGCTATTCTGAAAAAGAATGATAACAATAAACATATTTAAAATAGAAATCTTAAAGAAAAGACTGTAAAGAAAATTGGAGGATGTGATCTATCATTTAATTAGGCCTTATCTGGAAAGATTGTTTACTTAATGGTATCATCAAAAGCTGTAAGTGGTAAAAGGAAAATATAGTCTTTAAATGCTGTGTTCATATTATAGATTCAAGAACTAGGAAATTCTCAGGTCAAGGAATCATAGGGGCAGTTTAAGAAATAGAACTGGCTGTAGACCACAAGTTGCCAGTCATCTCGGCTGACTTTTTCCTTTCTGTAGAGTAGAACAGCTGACGAGATTAAAGTATGCTCTATTTATATTACTAGTGCACTGACCTGACTCTGCTAGATGTAGCCAAACATTATTTTTTACAGTACAAAGTTAGATAACTGTGTGGAGGATTTTATTTAGTAGATCTGTTCATCCCATTCTTGCCCCTGAGCTAAAATTTGAACTGAAGTAATTTCATGAATCATTGATGCTAGTCACATTAGATAAGGAGATTATTTTAACCACATAAACAGATTTGCTATTTAGCTCTCATAGTGATTCAAGAAGAATCATCTTTATAAGTGTTTTGGATCCATTACCTCTTTCAACTAAGCAAATGTTTCATATGATTTTTACATCCTTCCTTGATGAAAGTTTTATTATCTAGTGGAGAGACTGAATCTTTACATAACTATATAAAATCAGGCGAATACTAATATCTCACTATATGCAGTTCATTCACTAAGGGATGTCATTATTCCTTAGTGATTTTGACCAGGGTTTTACTTATTTATTTATTATGTAAGTAGTGTATAAAAAGAGGCCCTTACTCTGTGTGGCAGTGCATGCCTATAATTTCAGTTACTCTGGAGGCTGAAGCAGGAGGATTGAAAATTTTAGGCCAGCCTGGGCAACTCAGTGAGAGCCTATCTCAAATAAAAAGGGCTGGGGGTATAGCTCAGTGTTCCTGGGTTCAATCTCTAGTGCCACAAATGAAGTAAAAAAAAGTTCCTCTGGGATGTCACAAGGGAAGCAGTATTTGTCTCTATAATTGTGCTGAGTGTATGTACACTAAATAATAAGGAAATTAAGCATAATGGTGAGAACAAAAGAAATGTCCAGATGATAAATTGAGCCCAAGGTACTTTGGCTTATTTATCCAAACCTAATAAGTAAATTAAATTCTTGCTTAATTTTACTAGCATGGATATGTCCACACAGTCATAGATGTAACACCTTAGGCCTTGTTTTGCTGTCTGTAAGACTCAGGTTGCAGGATTTGGTAGCTAATACTAAATGATGTCAGAAGTTTTTAAGACTAGACGATGCTTTGAAAGGTCTCTGAGCCCATCATTCTGTCAGGCAAGTGGTTCATGAAATGATGATGAATGTTTTTACTGTGCAGCTTGTGCAGGGGTCTCTCCATTTATCAACCTACAATCCTCAAGGAAGACCTTAAAATAGTTCTGCATTTGAAAGATGATGCTCTCTTTCCTTTGCCTCATAATTTGCTACACAGCTCTGGGCAGCTTAGTAGAAAATGTGATTATTGTCCAGCTCTGTTACAACACAAATTTACCTACATATCTAATACCTAAGAGCTCACAAACACTGTCAGTCATATAACCCAACTTCTCTGTACAACACTGTATCACATCCACAAAATTTAATCTCTTCCTTCCACACACACGTACGCTGTCTGACCTCGTTGTTTCAATATACAGCCTTGTTATTGCAGTGAAAAACCAAGAGCTTTTAAACAGCTCTTTTAGGCATGTTTCAGTTGTACTTCCGTGTGCTGGCACAGCTCTGCCTGTACCTGCTGCTGTCTCCTGGGGAGGGGGATCTAACGCCAGCATCTAGAACCTTGTCTCATGGTGGCACATGAATACCACAGCACAAGCTTCGCATGCCAGTGCCCAATCACCAAGAGCTCCCTGGCAGTGACAACTTCTGTGTTCTCCCCACTGGGGTATGGGGGTTGTGTGGGGATTAACCCACAGTGACCTAGTCAGAGGAAGAAAGGTAGACCAACAGTATAGCTCCTTCTCCTGGCCTCTGAGGGGAAAAGGAGGGACACAGACAGCCATCCTGTTCTCCAAGAAAGAGGAAGCAGTAGTAGGAAGTACATTAAGGGTGCTTCACAGTCAAGAGAACCTGGGTCACCATAGAAAGCCGTGATTTGACTCATTTTCCTTTACACTGCTTCTTACTCTGCATTCAGAATGGCCTGGTGTTCTCTGCAGCACCAGTCTGTGTTACCTTTGAACGATATCTAGGCTTTCAGATTCTTCATCCATGTAGCGAATACTTATTGAATGCCTACTGTTTGCCTGAGCTCCATCTATTGTTTTTTGTGTCATAATCAAGAGATTTGAAAGACTCAAAGTCAAAACATTCTTCTGTAAGCTTTCTATGGATCATTTTTACTATAATTTAGGCCCATTTTTCTTACTTAATTCAATAAATACCAAGAAAACTTGGTGGAAAAGTGTGACTCAAAATAAATGCATTTTTATCTAAAAATTTTTTATTTCCTTTTTCTTAAAAACTTCAGTATTGAGTTATAACATTTTCCTTCTTGAGCTTACAGCCACCCTGAAGAACATGGATTGTTTTAAAAACCTTATTTTTAAAAAGCTCTAGATTTTGTTATTCTCTTTCTCCAGGGGCAATGGATGTGTGGAGTTCTTAGTGCTGACCTTTTTATGCAGCTCCCTAATTCTGTCACATAATCAAAAATGAAATATTATTCTGGATGTTGCATCTGTGAACTGTGGTAATAACAGCCCCATTATACACCCAAAAAAGGAAAAGTTTTCCTATAACATATAGCTCATGTTTTCAGAATTTAAATCTGTAGGCCAAAATTGCTGAAAGAGGCACTTCCATTTGAACACAGTCCTTTCTACTGAGTTGGGGTTTTAGTCTTTCATCACCACCTGACAGTTCCAACAGTGCTGTGCTCTGTGGGGGTGGCACACCTAAAGTCAACAAGCCTTAGTGGTCCTTTCCGCTAGGTATCCATTTGAAGACTGTCCTTTGGTTTGTGGCTGTAGCCACAGTTTGCAGGGCCTGCCACTGCATGCCACAATGCCTCTCCACCTCTTAGCCCACCAGCACCATTGCCCAGAGTCGCCTCCTCCTTCCTGATAAGCTCTCTTCCATCTGTTTGTTCCTCGAGCTGCTCTTCCCCAGTATGCCAGAGTTGGGCGACTCCCGTCGAAGTTGGATTCCTGTACACCCCCATCATCTCTGTCACTCATCCTGCTTCCAGCATTTCACTTCAGCTCACCACTCAGCACTGCTTGTATCTGTTGCTGTAGTTAATTATTTCAAGTGTAGGCCCTGAAGCTCTGCGTTACAAAGAGAACTGTAGCTGTGAGACTGACTCGTTGGAAGCTACATCCTTATTTAACCCCTTTTTCCTTTTCTTGACTAATTGGTGAGGGTAATAAAGCTGCCTAGGATGTCTGCAGAAGGCCCAGTTAAGGACAAAAATGTTGGCACCCTTATCACTTGCATGGGTCTGGTATTTGATGGCATCAGAATGTCAGGTCTGACAGAATCTCTTGAGAAGTGAGTTTTTGTGTCTTTTGGAAATATGTACTTTAGTGGCCACAGTGATAACTACTGGGATTCAGCTATCCTTGAGTTCTTGGTAGGAGTTCCTTGGGCAAATGATGAAATGACGCCCATCTTCTTCCAATTCTTGTGCAGTTTGTCACTTGGGACTTGTCTTCAAATGCTTTTCCCACCCCCAGAGACTATGCAAATCAAGAAACTCCTGGATATTTTACTTAAGAACTTTTGATAATTATGCCATTGTTAAGCTAAAAATGTTTTAGAGGAAATGTAGTCTAATGTAAAATAACTTTATTCAAAATTTGACATTAAAAGGGCATTTTAAAGAAAATCTTTTGTCTGCATGTGTCTACACGTTGGTCTTGTAACTGTTACATCTGGATTAGTAAATAACAGAAGTGATCCAGAATTTATTCTACTCTACTGCCAATGCACAATAGTTGCATTTTCTCTCTACTTTTCTTTTTTTCACCTTTCTTCTATTTTACCTCTATACTCACCCTTTGTCTTCTATGAGGTTTGTCTCTTTAGTTTGTCAGCAAAACTTCAAGCTTATGTAGCTCTACTCACAAAAATACAGAGTCAAAACTGTTGTCAACCCAGGTAAAACAAGGTCCAAAATCAAAAGAAAAACCCAAAACTAACAAATAAATGCATTCAACCGATTGTTATTATCATTAGGAAAACACGCTCACCCTATATCAACTTTCTAGCTCAGAAGTTCTTGTAAGTAGCTTATTTTTTGCAAGTTTGCACAATTCTGTAATGAGTTTTAGAAATAACCACAGGAAAAAATGTAGGGTTATTTTATGAATATTGCATAAATCGAAAAGCATGTGCAGTCAGCCCTCCAGATCCACACTCTGCAGATCAAAACTAGTCAGAAAAAAATAAAAAAAAAAAAAAAACCTCATCTATATTGAACAGGAACAGATTTTTTTCTTGTCATTATTCCCTAAACAATACTGCTCAGCAATTGGCATAGCATTTACATGTACCTCTTGTTAGGTGTTATAAGCAATAGAGAAATGATTTAAAGTATACGGGAGTTTGGGCCGGTGAGATGGCTCAGCGGCGTAAGCGCCTGCCTGGCAAGAGCGAGGGCCCGAGTTCGACTCCCGGAACCCACATACGAAAAAGGGGCCGGTGATATCGCTCAGCGGCATAGGCGCCTGCTGGCGCGCAAGGTCCTGAGGTCGACCCCCGGTACCCACAAAAAAAAAAAAAAAATAAATAAATAAATAAAATAAAGTATACGGGAGTGGGGCCGGGGAGATAGCTCAGTGGCACAGAGCCTGCCTGGCAAGTGCGAGGTCGTGAGTTCGATTCCCAGTACAAAATAAATAAAGTATACGGGAGGGTTTGTGTAGGTTATATCCAAAACCAGGTCATTTTATATAAGAGATTTGAACGTGCGTGGATTTTTGTTATCCCCAGGAGTCCTGGAACCAGTTCCCCCCATACACCAAGCAACAAACATAAAATTCCTTCCATCAGTTTCTAAATCTTCATTAAACTATCAATTTCTAAACTTTGGACCATTTTAATAATCCAGAATTTTAAAAAGCTAACATTTGTTATTCATAGATGTTACCTTATGTGGGAGTTAGAAATATAAAAGATAACCAGACTCACCATTTATATAATCAAAAATGTCATCGTTGGCAAAGATAAACCTGACATTATAATAGAGTTGCATAGATACTGAGTGTAAAAGTTTCTTTTTTTGTTCATGTATCTATTTTCCCTTTACCCAAAAATTGTGGTCCTATTTATTTATTATTTCTTTATTCATTTTGAGATAGCATCTTGCTATGTAGTTCAGGCCAGCCTTGAACCATGCCTGGCTTTTTTTTTACGGTCTAATTTAATAAGATGCTAAATTTAAAGTTAAATGTCAGTTTTTAAATATTTATTACTCTGCCTTCTTTATACTTTCAGATGATAATTCTAGCCCTTTTTTCTGTTATTACTGATATAAAATAGCCTGTAATCCTGGCACTCTGAGGCAGAAGCAGAAGGATTATAAATTTAAAGCCAATCGGGGCAGCTTTATGACTTACTGAGATCATGTCTAAAAGTTTTATAAAGGTGCTGAGGATGTAGCTCAGTGTGAAGGGTCTGAATTCAAAAACCAAGACCACCAAAAAAAAAAAAAAAAGAACAGAGAGAAAACTGAAGTAAATATAAAACATCAATAGTGACCTGATTGAATCTATATTCTACTTCTAGCTCCATTCTTTATCCAACCAACTCTGACCAAGTTACATAACTTCTCTGTGGCTTAGGTTTCCTCCTAGCAACACAATTTAGATATTTAAAGCAGTAATACAAGCTTATAAGCTTTTTCCTACCCTACTTTGACATAATACTATTAATAGACTGTTAGGATGTCCCTTGTATTTTTTTTAGGATATGTGCAATAATATACTACCTAACAATAAGAGGTGTTAATAATATAAGCTATTCAAAATAATTGCAGAAATTAATTCAAAGTCGAGAAAAAGGAGTAAATTCCTGTGGTTTTAGGAAATATCCAAAATGTTATCAATGGCACTAATAGATTGTAAAATCTGTACTTTAAACACATCCCAATTAGAATGGTGATGGGGTCATATTTCATGTTTCTAAAGTATCTACAAAATTACTGTAACAATATTCAAAATTACCATTTTACCTCATTCACTTCTATACAGAAATTAAACCCTAATTATTTACTGTTTTATTAACTATGAATTGTATTTAATACCTAAATTATTTATTAGAATAAAATAATTTCATGAATGAAATACTATCTCCTTTACTGAGTTTTTGTATTGTTTCCTACTAATAAATAAATTGCAAAATTCCATGAAATTATATGTCAGTATTGTGATTCTTCTTGTAAGTCAGTGAAATAGCTCTGATTTTTTTTTTCTGCCAAGAATTTCTGTTATAATTCCTTTTATGTGTTCAGGAGAAATTAGGTCTAAAGCAGTCAAATAAATTAAACTTAGTTCTGTGTGATTTTAACATTCTATTATATTATAGGTTCTTTCATTTCAGATCAATATGATAAATAGAGAAGTAAGATAGGAGGAGGAAGAAGCAGAGAGGGCACTATTAAATGAAGTTTAACGAAAGAGACTTGTAAAAATAAACTTTACTTTTTTCCATCTGGATTAATGTATGTTCATTATTATTAGTGCAACTAATATTTTGTACTATTTTGTGGGCACCTACAATTTATGATATGCTAAGTAGACACCGGCTGTATTTCTTGCTCTCAAGAATAAAGTCTAAAAAAAAATGTGCTACGCAAAAGACAAAGGTTTGAGTTTCAGATAGTTTAGGCTAATCCTGAATGAATTGTGGGGACTGTATTCTATTTTAAATCAACAGAGAATGGATTGTGATCAGTAGCACTTCACTAAAATGCAAGAATTGCGTGCAGTCCTTGAGATGCAATTCATCAAGGCGGTTTTCCTATTCTTTTCCAAGCTTCGGAACGTTACACAGCCATTCAATTTAACAACATTGGCTATGATGTAAGTATTGGGATGCACAGCTTGGATATAAGGAAAATATGAAGGTGCTGTCAATCCAGGCTTAAAATTCTTGTATTTGGAGGTGTTTTTTCATCGTAACTATATAATTCATGTACTGTATAAATTTAGTGGTACTCATTTTATGTCCCTATTTGTGCTTGGAGTTAGCATTTTCAAAATTCTCTAATATATTAGGACTGAATAATAGTTTTCATAAGAGTAGTGTTGAAGTAGGAACAGATTAAAGGAAGAGCTATATAATGTCTTTTGTGATTTGCTTCTGAAAATTGAGTTTACAGAAAACTGATCTACTTTAAAAGTGTTAATAATCGTTCACTCCTCGTATCTCTTCAGCAAGTGTGACTTGGTTAAATATTATCACTTCTAATCTTGGCTCGTTAGCCAGTAGGAGAGTTTAGAAGAACTAAGCTCCCTGTGCCTTGGTTCACTCTTCTATAAAATGGAGATGATGGCATTATTTACAACTTTTAGGTGTTGAGGGTTAAAACAGACAGTGGATCTACAGTGCTTTTCACAGAGTTAAACACATCATAGCATCTCAGTGAGTCAGCAGTCATTGCTGTTGTTGGGTACAAGGTCCTGTCATAGTCACTAAGCGTACTGAGTGCAGAGGGACTGCGGGTTCCAGGTCCTTGAGAGCTGCTGAGGATTCACTCACAGTCACCAGCTCTTACTGCTGTACTAATTCAGACTTCTCAAAGATGGGACCCCTGAACTGGGTTTTAAAGGGTGATATATTAATAGAAGAGTCTACATAGTCTACATAGAGAACCCAGAAGGAAAGCGTGGTGCATCATAAGTCCTACAGACAGCTCAGGATATCACTGGAGATTGAAATCCAAGTGAGGAGAGGTAGTGGATGCGGGTTGATAGGCGGGACCCTGTAGTCCGGGGAAGAAGCCTGGGCTGATCTGCTGGATGAAAGGTCACAGACAAAGATGATCTAATGCGTGCTACCTGTGGAGTATCAAAAGCTTAAAGCAGGGAAATGATGTCATCAGATGTCCGTAGGTGGCACGCGCATTTGAAGGGTAGAAGACTGAAGGTGGTAAAACCATTTCAACACTGTGTCTAAAAGGAGACTAGTGGTCAAGGTCTGGTTGAGTTTCATTGAGGGTTCTTTTCGTTTGGTTTATTTTTGGAGGGGTGTTTGTTTGTTTTCATGCAGGGCTTTCACACTGCACTACATTCCCTTTTTTTTTTTTTTTAGTTTGAGACAGGATCTTATAAAGTTGCTGAGTTGCCCAGGCTGGGCTCTAATTTGCAGTATTCCTGCCTCGGCCAACCACAGTGCTAGGATTACAGGTGTGCAGCAGCATGTCCTGCTGTCTTGGTTTTGTTTTAGGATTAATGAGTCAGGATCATATTTGTAGGTTAATCAAAAAGAACAAATAGGAATGAAGAAATTTACTGCTCCATTTTTCACTTATTCGGTCATTCTTTCAACAAATGTGTTTAAAGGGTTATTGGGTGCCAGGCCCTGTTAAAGGCACTGGATATTCAGAAGCAAGAATATTGGCAGGATTTCAACTTTCATGAAAATTATGTTTTACTGAGGAGAAATAGATAATAAACAAGATTCATAATCTCTATCAAAGACTTACCCTTGCAATAAAATGATCACAGAGTAGCCAAAGATTTTACCCTGCGTTATCCTGACAAAATCCCCATCGACTAGAGTCCTGTTAACCTGGCTTTCAGAAACACGTGCAGCATGGAGAGGTTAAGTCACAGAAGCAGCAGTGGTTCAGCAGAAGCTGGAATCACACTTTCAGCCACTGCACAGCATCACTTGGGGTTTGCTAGAACCCTTCAGCCCTCCCATACTACAATATCATATCCTAGAGCAGGGATGGTGAACCTTTTAGAGACCAAGTGCCCAAGCTGCAACCCGAAACCCACTTATTTACTGCAAAGTGCAAAACTGCAATTAAACCTGAGTACCCAACGCTCAGCTGCTGGGGCAATTTGGCTTGCGTGCTGACGGAGTGGACTGTGTGTGCCTGCTGAATCAATGCCATAGATTCACCACCATTGACCTACAGATTTAATAATATATGAAAGAATTCCAGAAAGCTTAGTGGCAAAGTCATAGGTCTGGGACGTTTTCTAACAAATGTGAGGATATCCAAGGGTAGGTATCATGGTCTAACCTGTTTTTCTTTTTTTATTATTCAAAGGAGAAAAATAGTTTTTTTTTCTTCAGATTTATTTCACTTTTTATTAGTACATGTTTGTACTACATATGGTGTAATGATTGCATTCACAACTATTCTTGAATCTGTAAAAATCACCTTTGGCTCCTGAAATCAGATGTGAGATGTTACGTAACGAGGAAACAGTGAACCATGATAAAGGGCATTAGCTTGTCTCTTACAAAGAATTTCCAAAGAGGCTTCGCATCATGGTGTTTATAAAGGTTTAGTGTTAATGCTATAAGGGAAACTCTTGGCTTCATTGCACAGCATGCAATTTCTCAGTTTTTGTGGAGTTAATTCTACTAAATACTAGTAGATGCCTTGTATGTGTGTGTGTATGAAACATATTGTGGTATTTAGAAAATATTTTACCATTGGCCTGGTGGTGTGGCTCAATGTGCTTAGCATTCAAGAAGCCCTAGAAATAAAAGAAAATAAACACACATACACATTTACTATTAAAAACAGGCTTTAGGGCTTTTTTCAAAAACTTGTTTCATCTTTACAGCAAACATAAAATTAAGGAATATAACAAGAAGTGGACTCAGGATCCTGCATCTGTGTAACCAGCAGCAATCTGGAATTGCTTCAGCCCTCCTGGCCTCCTTTCAAAGAAAACCAAGCACCTGGCCAAGCATTGGGAGACTAAACTTTAAAAAGAGAGAGAGAATTGTAGAGCTGTTCTGAGTATGGTAATCCATAATAGAAATGGGGAAAGGACCATCAGTTGTCCATGAGCAATCAGAAGCCAGGTTACAAAATCATTGGCCAAGTGGCAGGAATGGCATAAGGACCAGGACTCAGACTAGGCTGGGAGAGGAAGGGAAACATGGGTGAAATGGGCACTGAGGAATAGGTCTCCTTTTTCCAGTAAAACTACAAAGTTGCAGAAGCCTGAGATTGCGTACTTTGCTTTAGAATATCATAGAAACACCATGATTACCTTGGTGTATTTCTGCTTTTAGTTCAACTTTTCCTAGTTTCCTTTTGAGGCTTATTTCCTGACTGCTGCTTAGCCTTGAAGAACCCAGCCTAATAGTAGATCATGGGTCTCTAAGAGTATAACCACCCCAAACCTTTCCTTTTTATTCTTTCATTTGCGAATCTAATGCATCCCAAGACAGGGCAAGGTTAAATTTTCTTTCCAATAGCTACAACATGGCTGGTCTTCTATTTCTACTTCTTTGTTTTTTGGCTAGTATCTACATGATATTACCACAAGGAATAATATAGAGATTAAAAATGAATGTAAGGGGCCGGTGAGATGGCTCAGCGGCTTGAGCGCCTGCCTGGCAAGCGCGAGGGCCCGAGTTCGACTCCCGGAACCCACATACGAAAAAGGGGCCGGTGATATCGCTCAGCGGCACGGGCGCCTCCTGGCGCGCGAGGTCCTGAGGTCGACCCCCTGGTACCCACAAAAAAAAAAAAAAAAAAAATGAATGTAAGTATATAACTGCAATCATATATGAACAAACAAAGGAAAATTTAAGTGGATATAACACATGTAATTCCTAGCAGAGAGAGTTTTTTTTCAGTACTGGGATTGAACCTGGGCCTTTGCACTGAGCTTCATCCTCGGCCCTTTTCATTTTTTCATTTTGAAACAAGTTCTTACTACGTTGTGCAAGCTGGGCTTGAATTTATGATCCTCCTGCCTCAGGCTCCCAGAGTACACCACCACACCTGGCAGAGAGGCCTTTACTTAAAATATTTGGATTCATTTTTTAAAAACATGATTGAAAGCCTATTGTGTGCTAGAAATTGTAGAGTAGACTGAGACTAAAAAGGCTTAGCTTTTCCCTCAGAGAACTCTCGGTCTTATTAGAGTCCTCTTTAATGAAATTACCTTGCAATTTGCATTTCTCCAGTGAACAGCTATTTTCTTCATTAACATCTTGTCCCCTGTTAAAAATTAACCTTCTTCCAAAGTACATGAATAAAATGTTTACTCCTTAAAACTTTGTGGATTTGGTAATCCATCTTACTTATTTCTCTTGATGTGTCCTATAGTGGACACATCTTGGCCATTCCTGTTGAGCATAAGTTGCCAATCTGTCTTAGGGAAACAAGCCTGTGCTCAGCATAGAGGACTGGTTCCTTACCGAGATTGCTGTGATTTATTTTCTTGTACAGCCCTGTACCCCACTGATTACTTGAGTGCGAGCATTCAGCACCAGAAAGGAGCCATGCAGCATGCAAATGCCTTTCAATGGTTGCTTGGCTCACTTTAGAATAGAGCAGAAAAATGCAAAACTACCCTGATGTTTAAACATTCCTGAACTAGTTGATTGTATTTCTTTTAAAACAAATATAGAAACCCTGTATAAATCTATTTCATATCACATAAATGGTAGATTGATTACATTTTTAAAACTTAGTGCATACTGACACCTCCAAAGAACATACCTTTTTCCTTCTTCCTCAGTCTGCAGTGTTTTGATCAAATTGCATTACTCCTGTGTATTATGCCTTAATCTTTTCATATGCCCATCCTCTCTGTGTCTCTCTGTCTCTGTCTCTCTTTCTCTCTCTCCTCTCCCTCCCTCCCGTACTGGGGATTGAACCCAGAGCCTTTGCACTGAGCTACATCCTCATTCCTTTTTATTTTGAGACAGGGTCTTGCTAAGTTGCCCAAGCTGTGCTCTAACTTGTTAGTCCTCCTGCCTTAGCCCCCAGAGTGCTAGGATTACAGGCTTGCACCACCATCCCCAGCTCTGGTAACCATCTTAGAGCTTGTTTATCTCCTAAGTTTTGGTTGCAGCCTATATTCAATCTATTAGCAAAGCCTATTGATTGCTCCTCTAAAATACACACTATTTTTTTTTTCTTTTACTTCACTGAACCCACTCAGTCACTCTGACCCAAGGCACCATGGTCCTTTGCCTGTACTTTGGCCACAACTGCTTAGCCAGTTGTCCTCCCCTGCATTATCTGCATGTATTCTATTCTCATTGCAGTAGTTTAACAGGCAACACTGTTAAAATATATTCTCCGGTACTTTGCCAATGCCACGAGAATGCATTGAAGCCCCATCTGACATATGTCTCCTTAGCTCCTTTGGGACTTGCTGTGTCTTGCCAGGTGTGTCCTGCTGCAGTTGTCACATGGCTTGCTGCCTCTTTGCTTCTGATCTCTGGTCACATGTTACCCTCGGTGTGTTCTTTCTAGACAGCTCTATTTAAATTGCATCCATCCAAACCCAGCACTCCCCATTCCCTTGTCAGTTTTACTTTTCTTAGTATTTACTTGTAGCTAAAATATTTAGTTTGCTCATTTGACTATTGTTTCTCTTCTCCCTACTAGAATATAAGTGTCTTTGGGGCAGAGATTATTTGTCTGTATTATTCACAGCTTTATCTACAGAATCTTGACTGTGTTGGGCAGTAGGAAGAATAATATTTTAACTGATAGAAGAAGGATCCATAGTGGATGCTAACTGTGCCCTAGTCTAAGAGCCACTAAAATATCCAGGATTCAAGCTGGTATCACGGGACTATAATCCTAGCACTCAAGAAGCTGAAGCAGGAGGATCGATGTGAGTTTGAGGCCAGCCTGGGCTACATAATGAGTTCAAGGCCAGCCTACAACAGGGTGAAACCTTGTCTCAAAAAACCAAAAAATATAAAAGTAAAATATCCACAATTCTCTAGCAGTAATGATCACACTACAACCATTCATCTCCTTAAGTTTTTGCCTATGTGAACCCTCCCATAATTTAGGAATTAAAATAGAGGCAATGTTTGTCAAATGCCCAGTAATGCCTGACCTGTGATACTCAGCAAAATTACGTTTTTCCTGGCCATTTATTCCCAGAGTAGATAACATGAGCACAGAGGTCCACTACCAAAAGAATCCATAAATCCAAAGGGACCTGTAGGATTTAATTTTTTAGCATGATTGTTTCTATTTTCTCCATCATTTATTTTAGATGATGAAACATCTATAAATGTTAATACCCATCCACTTACACACAAACAAACATGAAAGCCGCCCTAGTACAGAAAGCAAATTCATTTTTGCTTTAAAGTTGATGTCAAAATTTATTACTGAGGTAACAGTACTCTTTGAATTCATGATGGATCTTTTTTTTTAATGTGGGTACTGGAAGTCGAACTCAAGACCTCGCACTTGTCAGGCAGGCGCTTATGCCACTGAGCTATATCACCGGCCCTTCGTGATGAATCTTAAGCAATTTATTTTAAATCTCCACTTTTTGCTTCCCCAGTATGACATAATAGGCACTCAGTAAATTCATGAATTAATTATAACATTTTGACATTAATTTTGTTTGAACTCTTAAAATTTTGAGTTCAAAACCAGGATGGTGGTACATGCCTCTCCTACCAGCCTATGCCTGTAATCCCATCATTCCAGAGGCTGACACAGCAGAATCATAAACTTGAAGCCAGTCTGGACTTCAGTGAGACCCTGTCTCAATTAACAACACCCCAAAAAAGTTAAGTGCAGAGACATATTTTGTTTTTACTTAAATATTTTATCTTTTAAGTAACAACTCAAAATCTTCTCTCATTGAAACTGATTTACTCATTCATTCATTCATTCATTTAAAGACATGATCTTGCTATGTGGTTGAGAGATATATAGCCTGGGCTAGCCTCAAACCTGCAATCCTCCTTCTGTCTCAGCCTCTAGCCGGCTAGGATTACAGGCATGCACCACCACACCAGGCTCGAAATTGATTGTTTTAGCTCTAGGTATCTCTTCAAGTGTTTTGAAAAGTAGACTCACTTTTGGCTGTATTTTAGTTATCACTATTGAGTGTAAGAGAAAAGAAGGTAGACTGATTACTTTCCACAAATGCAAAATACAAATGTAAAAGGAGCTTCCCTATGCATAAGCATTTAAACAACCCGGATGTCCCCTTCCAAGGCTGTGATAACCAACTGAATGTTTCCTCCAAGGGACATGGCCACCCTGACAGAAGATAATAGACTAAGTATGAAAGATGTTTTATTTGTTTTTTTGATTCTATACAGGGTCATTGGTTTCTTCATTAACATTGCCGCATGTGGTTATTTACAGTGAGCCTAGGAATACACAGACAGCGAATGTTAAGGAGAGAATTTTGGATGTTAGAGAAAGTCGAGATAATAGACAAAAACTCATTGCCATTATGGCTCTCATTTTAAAAGGACAAGAGGGGCCAGGGATATGGCTCAGCGGCACAGCACCTGCCTGGCAAGTGCAAGATCCTGAGTTTGATTCCCGGTACCAAAAATAAAAAAGAAAAGGACAAGAAAGAAATTCTGCTCCATAGTGTCTTTGTTTGCAGTCCAACTAGGAAATGTTTTCAATTGGGAAACAAAAACACATGTTGGAATAGTGTCTGTTTTATGGAGAGAATTTTACTCTTCATATAGCCTACGTAACTCAGAATTATGGTATTCTAATTAGATATTGCATCATATTACTCAAAGTTAAGTTGAACAAAAAGGTAAGATATTTCTGAAAAATAGAGAAATATTTCTGTGAAGATTAATGGTCTATACAGAAAAGGTAGCTTGGCATTGGGTTTAGAAACAGTACTCAGGAGTACCCAGTACTCAGGAGGCTGAGACAGGAGGATTTTGAGTGAGGCCAGCCTGTGCTATACAGCAAGACCATGTATAAGAGAGAGAGAGACAGAGAAAAGAAAGAGGAAGGGGAGAGGAAAAAGAAAAGAAAAGGTAGCCTTCTTTCAAGAGTCTATTGTGATATTTTAAGGTGTTTTTGCCAGTATAGGAACAATGTGAACATATAAGATTACATATTTAAACTTCTCTTCAAACAATAGAAGCTCTTTATTCATAACCTTTACTAGAGAAGAGACCCTTAAGAATTTATTAGTGCTATTTAAATATATGAAGTTAATAACAATGAAATATGGTGTTTACTTATTGCTAAGAATAAAATAAACAACTTGTTTGGGATAAGTGTATAAATACCACTACCTGAGTCGAATTCATCAGAATCTGTGCTAGAATTTCTTATGAGCAGTGTGGTGAATTGTTGGGAACTTCTCCACTAGGGCTGTGTAAAGTAGACCTCATTCATCCACAGCGGCATGTGGTGGCATCTGCCTGTGCCAGGTCAGAGATAACCTTTGGCATCCTGGTTATCCTCTTCCTGGGAACTTCCAAGTCAGTATTTCCGTGTCATCTCAAAGTTATTTTCTAGGGAGGATTCTTGGCATTCTCTTACTGTCAGTTAATATAACGTAGACATGAATTTTCTATGTGTGGAATGTTCGTTCATAAAATAATTTGAGTGATGTCTGTGATGAACCCTTATCTCTATAATAAATCTCAATAAATAAAAACAATGTATACATATTCATAAATATGCATATACTATGAATTACATTTTCTAGTAATTTGATAATTTATGGTAATTTTCACTTATCATGCATGTTATAATAAATGAGAATAAGAATAATATATTGTTAGTTCTGAAATGTAAGGTTCATAAATTTAATTTTGACTACAGTTGTGTTGGTTAACCAATAATACTTCTACTGGCTATAAAATTTGGCTATTTCAATACACACTTCTAAATTAATTTTCTAAGCAGAATTTAGAGCAAAATATCCCACAGCTAAACTGGTTATATAGCCCTTGTGAGTATCATTTTTATGAAAAACATTTGCTACTACACCTCATTTAGGAAGTTTGAATCTTATAGGATATTTTTATCTTTCCAAATTAAGCTTTGAAAAATGTTGTAACTGATCACAGAAATGGCTTTTGGTCCTAGGAATCTTATCATTGCTCTCTGTCATATGCATGGGGACATTGAAATGATTACAGAAATTCACATCAATTTGGGGGCGAGGGGAGAGAAGGAGGGGAGGGTGTCTGTGTGGTGAAGGTAGAAGGTACAAATAATTTTTCAGGAAACCTAAGTAAATCTTAGAGTTGTGCCAGAGTTTTACATTTCTGACTTTGTAAATTGATACAGACTGACTGTTGTTTTGCCTTTTCAATTTAATGGGCTGACATCGCAGAAGGCTGCCATGTTCATTAAAGTTGGGTGACAGGCTCAGTGTAACATTAAGTCCTGTCCTTTGGCTCTGCACCAACAAATGTATCATATGATTGACTTTCAATAGGGTCCATCATTTTCCATATTTTTCCAGCTTTCAAATTTATTCCTAATTACTTTGGTTGTCTTATAAACTTTTCTTTACTGGTTCCCCATTTATTATTGATTATAGATGCTCTTGTACTTTTAAACAATGCATGGGGGAGACTAGATTTATGTTTTGGGAATTGACCTTTCTTCTCCCCACCTTACCGGGCCTGATCTGTCCTTGCAGATTCTATTTCATTGTCTCTGGAAGCAGTGGAATGGGTAATGATGGACTTTTTACCAGCTCCTATTTTTGCACTTCCTGAAGATAAGAATTAGCTAGGAAATATGGGAAGTGCAGACAGGAAGTGCAGCTGTGCACTCCAAGAGAGTAGTGGAATCTGCTGTATTATCTTGGTGGTCTCTAGGAGGAAAGTAGGTCAAAATGGGGTAAGTGGAAATACTTCACACTTGTAAGAAAAAATGAAACCATATTCTTATAGTTGGAATATCCATATAATGTTCAGTGTTAAAGCTGTTTGACTTCCATCTTGTGGAGGCAACAGTGGTGTGAGAAATGCTGAAATAGGACCAAGCACCTCTGCTAACAGAGCGAAAAAACTTGAAAAAATTAAACTTGGTTGAATAAATATGGAGACAGTAACATTTTTTTAGTTCTCGTACTATAGTCAACCTAGTTCTTTTTCAAAAAGCAAATCTGAGGACATCACACTTCAGTTAATATTGTAGATGTTTGAATTTTTGTTGTTTTGTTTTGTTTCATTTTGTTTTGTTCACTCCCAGCTACTTTTTGCAAAACTAACTAAGGATACGATGGCTGTGTAGAGAAGCAATATGCCATATTTGCTGCATTCTTGCTCTCTTGAACCAACGGAGCACTCACAAATGCACCCTTTGAATTATTCAGGAAAGTGTAGTTATAAGTCAACTTACCCAATAATTTATTGAATTCTACTTCTTACTAAAATCGAATGTTATAAGCTTCATAAAGGAATGGAATCAGTTACCAATAAGCTAAACGATAGCAATAGAAATCATTAAAAATATTAAAATCTACTATCATGGTAGCACAGAATTTTAATTGTTCTCAATGTTTTATACTTCTGACTACTAATACTGACAGCCGTAGCATTAACACTTGACCATTAACTTTTGCCCTAAAAAAATGCATGCTGGATTTTCTTCAAAACATAGAGACACAAACACACACGGGTGCGCAAATAAATAAATAAATAAATAAAATAAAATTTTAAACCTCTAAAACTTTAAAACTCCTAAATCTTATTAACTCTTCCAGGTCAGATTTTTCTTTTTCTTTCGCAAAAATAACTTTGACTGTCAACTTGTTCCTGCTAGGGAGGGAAGAGCTGCCCTTTTAAATCCAGGCAGATAGTGTGAATCTTTAAACCAATTTCTTAAAATCTTTTTCTTCCATATCATCAATTTTTAACTGGAAGTAGTACCACCCCTAGCTGATTCATGGAACATTTTAATACTTAAAATATTCAATGGTATTCTCCCTGCTCTGCTATTTCCAGCACCTAGAAGTCAGCTGGGAGTAGCAGAATGGTTACCCAGCTACTTTCATGGGGCTGGCCTGATTCGTTTATATAAGCAGATGTTTTGAATAATCACAGAGAGTTTCTGTAGGCTGTAAAACATTTAAGTCATTTTCCTATTAAAATCTTTATAAATACTTTATACATCACTTCACTTTTTAAAATAATATTTTATTTCATTTTCAGATCAAAGGTAGATTTAGGACTAACATGACCATGTTTTGCCATAACCCAGTGATATCCTTGCAAACTTTAAAAATTTAAATTTATTTGCTCTTCTGCAATTTGACCCCTTTCTGTCCTTATATGTGTGTTAGTCATTTAGTGTTAGACCATAACAGATTAACAGAGCTAAAATCAATAGTACTTCTTCCCCAATTAATAACATTTATACCTTTAAGCTACACTGCATTATAGACCAAAGTGCAAAGATTGCTTGAAAATTTCAGTGTTTTTTAATCTTCAGAGCATGGCATGATTAAGGGCTGAAGAGCTGATGCTATTGAATAGGTGACTTCTGGATAAATGAACTTAATAGGAATTTTTTGAAATCATGCTTGCACATAAATTTGGTCATTGTTAAGTCTTATATTTTAATAAAATATTATAGATTATTAAACCAACCCTAGAATCTTTGATAGTTGTAAATTTTAAAAAGCTAAAACAATTGAAATTACTCTTTCCAATGTTAACTAATACATCAGACTAGTGTAGTAAAAGTCACTAAGAAATAAAGTGTTAATTGTGCAGAGAATGCTAAGCATAGTTGAGCTGATAGGCACCTTTTTTTATGAAACTACCAACAGCATGAAAATGATTCTAATTTGTATATTTGCCTAGGATAACTGTTCCCAAGGGTTACTTTTGTTAATGGCAATGTGGCAAAAGACAATAAAACCATAGGGCACCCAGTGGTGTGAAACTGGTATAATAATTAATTACAACCCTAGCCCAGTAATTAAGTAGTCAGTCACCTTGCCAGAGTAACTTCAAAGGCATTTTGGTGGTACATTTAAATTTATGGTTTCAAAATATTGAATTAGGCACTGTGGGTTGGAAAGGAACACAGATCAGTGAATTAAACACCAGATGGGAACCTCAGCCAAGTAAAGCTCCAACCCTGGCAGGGCTTCTAGATTTGCTGGATGACTTGAGCCAGTCACCTAAACTGGTCCTTCAAGGTCCTGGCAGTCAGGTAATAAATTACCTCTGAGACATGGAGGAAGAAGGAGTTAAGTGAAACAGAACTGCACAGACTGGAAAAGAGTGAGCAGAATTGCTGAGTTAAAATGAGAACACTCAAAATACACTACGCAACAATTTTAATTGTGCAACTTTTGATCTTTCAATAAGTAATCTTCAGGCACAATTCACTGAAAAACTTCAACATGTAACACTGCAAATATCCTAGTGAAAATCATTTTGCAGGGATTAATTCAGTTCATTTCCTGCCCCAACTTACATTGCAGGCATTTACTCCTAAATACAGCTTATTATCTAGTAGTTTCAATAAACGGAATAATCCCAACCTAAACACATGAAAAGCCCAAGCTAAAATAATTAGGCTGTTTACAGTCAGCACTCTTGAAAATTAACTGTAAGGTTAGACATTGACTAGAAATCCCTAGTTTAACTTCCTACCCCTTTACAGATTAAATCTGCTGTTCCTCCATTATCTAAAACACTGCAGCAACCTCCTGCATTGTGATTTCTCTGCCTGCCCAGTCTGAAGGATCCAAGATCCATGAGTGCCTTCCCAGTTAGCACAGTCACTTCCAGGCCTCTATCAGACATGATCGCCATCTACATATTTGGCATTTATCTAATGTTTTAAAATTTATGCTGTATTTTTATATATATCTCTGTACTTAGGGGGTGTGATCCAAAAATACAGTGTATGTTTAAATTTTTTTAAAACTTATTATAGTAGAGACACGTTGCTGTTAAGGCCCCTCAAAATATTCCCCCTCGGAACATAATTATCCCATCAGCTTTTTTTTTTTTTTTTTTTTTTTTTTTTTTTTTTTTTTTTTTTTTTTTTAGTGGGTACCGGGGGTTGAACTCAGGACCTCACACGCCAGAAGGCGCCCATGCTGCTGAGCAATATCACCGGCCCTTTTTTCGTATGTGGGTACCAGGAGTCGAACTCAGGACCTCGCACTTGCCAGGCAGGCGTTTATGCCGCTGAGCTGTCTCACCAGCCCTATCCCATCAGTTTTGCCTCTTTCTGAAGCAGTTCTGGAAGTCCTCTTTCCTGAGTGTCTTTAGTTGCACTGTCATTGCTGCCTCAATATCCTGAATTGATTCAAAACAATTACTTTTCATGGCCGTTTTGACTTTGGGGAAGAGCCAGAAGTCACATGGTGCCAGATCTGGTGAATAAAGTGAATGAAGATACGCCATCATGTTTTCATGGCAGAAATTGCCATAAACATTTTGAATCAATTCAGGACATCATGGCAGCTACAACAGTGGAACTAAAGACACTCATGAAAGAGGACCCCTAGAGCTGCTTCAGAAAGTAGCAAGAAGGATGGTAAAAGTGTGTTTGAAGCAAGGGGAGTATTTGGAGGGAGGTTATTGGCAATGTATACTGTTTTTTTTTTTTTAATTTAAATATCACCATATATTTTAAACATAACTTGTATCCATGCATTTATAGACATTTGACTTAGTACAGTACTAAGTGTTCAATATACAAATCCTGGTCAGATGTGTGAGCATCCTACGATGATACAGTAAAGACCTGGTAGGGTAAAAGCATTGGGTCTGGAGCCCTCCGGACCTGTAGCACAGAGAGGATGACATTAGAATTGGGTGTTGAAGGAGACCTCCTGCAGGAAGAGGGGGAGTTTCCAGATGAAGGAGCCTTGGGAGGATAGGCCCAGTCATCAGAGAGCTGGGGCTCATTGAAGCTGTGTCAGCCACCTCATGTGGCTGGAGGGTGGGCTCTGTGCGAGCCTGCAGGAACGAAGATGTCAAGTCTTGAGCTTTGGCTTTAGAGATTGGAGGAGGGACTAGAGGCCTCAAGGGACTGGGGAGATAGTGTCAGCCCTGCTGTGTAGAGGCAATCATGCAGCAGTGGGAGGACAGGCAGACTGATCTGCTAGAAGACCTCAGAGCAGGAAGGGCTAAGAACTTGTGAGAGTCCCAATCAGAGCAATGCCCAGGCCTGAGAGAGGAAGGACTGTCTCTGAGAAAGGTCTGGAAACAGCTGTGTGTGGTAATGCATATCTGTAATCCCAGCACTCAAGGAAGCTGAGACAGAAGGGATACAAGTTCAAACCCACCATGGGCAACTTAGCAATTTAGTGAGACCCTGTCTCAAAATATAGTAATAAAAAAGAGCTGGGAATATAAGTTAGTGCAAAGGCCCTGGGTTCAGTCCCAATACCAAAAAAATACTGGAAAAATGGAGAGGAGCAAATGATCCGCTGCATAAAACACTGACAAGGAAAATGAGCAGTCGGGTAGACTGTGATGCCACTGTCCAGGATGAAAAATTCAAGAGAAGCGGACCTGTGTGTGGAAGATGGACTGGGTTGACAGGCTGGGACTGCTGGAGATTTCAGAACGCTCTTAGAACTATGAGTGTGGAGCCTGCAGAGACGCAGTCTCAGCTCTGGAGAACTGGGCATCTTCACATGTGGCCAGAGCCACAGGAGTGACCGAGATCACCAAGGGCAAGTAAGTGAAATGGTAAAGAAGCTGACAGAGTGCCCTGTATAAGTGCCGACGAGACACAGTGACTCATGGATGACAGTGTAGAGGGACAAAGGAAGGGGGAGGAAGAGTCCAGAAGACACCTGAAGTTTGAAGCTGAGAAACTGGTCAGATGTGATTCCACTAGTAAAAGGGAGGAAGTCAGGATAAGAAAGGAGTGCGATGAACAGTTTGAGAACAGTATTTTCTTTCATTGCCAGTGAACAGTAAGTCACGCTGCTTTATACCTAGATTATTTCCCTTTGCCAGCTTTATATATTTATTAATTTTTGGTGCTGAAGATCAAAGCTAGGGCCTCACATGTGCTAAGTATATGGTCTTGCACTGAGCTACACCCACTGCTCGAGTTTTATAGATTTATGGAGGTGACCTGACCATCATTGATGAATGTAGGGTCATGCGTTGGAAAGGCCATAGGACTGGGAATTAGAAGCTGATTGAATTTGTTCTGGATCTGCTATTCATTCAAATGTTTATTGACCATTTCCCCTATGCAGCATACTGTTAGATGCTGGTGTTACAATGATGTGCTACCTGCCACTTACAAAGCAACAGAGAAAATGGATTAATCAAATATGCACAATAAACATGCAGAGACAAGTGCTGCTCCTCCCCCACCCCCTATGATAGGGATTGAACCCAGGGCCTTATGATGAGATACATCTTCAGGGGGAGTTTTTGTTTGTTGTTGGGTTTTTGTTCTTTTTTTTGTTTTGTTCTTTGTATTTGTTTGGACAGAATCTTGCTAAATCACTAAATTGCCCAGGCTGGACTCGGACTTGCAATCCTCAGGCCTCAACCTCCCAGAGCGCTGGGATTACAGGGATGTACCACCATACTCGTCTCTAAGTGATTTTTAAAAGCAGATATAGGGCAGGTGAGATAGCTCAGCGGCATAAGCGCCTGCCTGGCAAGCGCAAGGTCCTGAGTTTGACTCCCGGTACCCACATACGAAAAAAGGGCCGGTGATATCGCTCAGCGGCACGGGCGCCTGCTGGCACGCAAGGTCCTGAGGTTGACCCCCGGTACCCACAAAAATAAATAAGTAAATAAATAAATAAATAAAAGCAGATATAAAAACAAACCTGTAGTCCCAACTACATACTTGGGAGGCTGAGGCAGGAGGATGACTTGAACCCAGGAGTTTAAGATCAAGCTGGACAATAAACAAGTGAAACCCCATCAAAAGAAAAAGAAAAAAGGAAGAAGCAAGAGTAGGATTTGCGTGAATTTATATCTTCCTGGGAACCTGACCTAACAGGAAGCTCAGGGAAGGCTTTTCTGAAGAAATAATGGTTGAGAGCTAATTACAAAGACTGAGGAGCAAAGATGGGGAGCATTTTCCCAGAAGACAGAGTATTGTGTGTGCCTGGGTGCAGGGTAAGGCAGGGCCCCCTGAGTTGCTAGGAGGAGGCAGAAGGGGCAGAGGCTGTGAGGGGTCCTGTGAGATGAGCAGGATGTAGACTGGAGAACACTTTGCATCTTCAGCTCTTATCTTATAAGCAATGCTAACCAGCAGTGGTGATAAGGGTTTTAGAAGGTTCATCTAGGAGACTATCTGAGGAGATGCACATTTGAAAAAAGCAAAGCAGAAAGGTTCTAGTGCCCCGTGGCACTTGGGCAGCAGAATACAAGGTGGGCAGACACTTGGGAAGCAAAGTTGCAGAACCTGCTGGCTGGGTGGAGGGGGGATGAAGAAGTCGGGGTGACTCTCAGGCCCCTTCCTTGCTGCACCTGGAGAGAGAACGCGTGCTTCCCCACGATGGATCTCCTGGATCCGCAGAGAGCACATGCAGGTTCGTGCCGGTGACGGGGGTGAGCTGCGTGCAGGGACGCTGGGCTCCTGGTGCATGTAAGGCAGCCACGGCAAGACTGCAGAATCTCCTCACACCCAGATCTGGAGGGAAGGCCAGGGAAGGAAGTCACAATCTGAAAGTCACTGGGATTGTGAAGTGAAAATTGCAGGTGTTTTTGTTTTGTACTAAGATCCCACACTGCCTTTCAATAGATGAGGCTAAAAATCAGAATGGAG
Source organism: Erethizon dorsatum (assembly GCA_028451465.1). Lineage (NCBI taxonomy): Eukaryota > Metazoa > Chordata > Mammalia > Rodentia > Erethizontidae > Erethizon > Erethizon dorsatum. The sequence goes on from CM051839.1 coordinate 40,980,773, forward strand.
TTGTTCAAACACAAGTTCCATGTCACCAAGCTGAAACTCAGTGGTTTATCTGACCTTTCTAGAAATCAGCATTAGGGAGACAATAGCCACGTTTCCCCGGCAAGCCAGTTTCAGTGGTCAGGAGGATGCATTTTCCTCAGCCTTTATCCTTTCACAAAGGAAGGTAACCAGTCATTTACTTTCCTATCCTGTCTCCTCATCCTGTTTGACAAGGAAAGTAATTTTTAAATGACCACTTTTCTTTTCTGTCTTCTTCAGCCCTTTCTTATGTGTAGAAACTCTTCTGCTACACACAGGGGACCAATTTTCCTATTTTATGGGATGAAATCCTGCCTGATTCTAGAATTAAAAATAGAACTGCGCAACTGTAATCCCAGTACTCTGGGAGGGCTGAGGCAGGAGGATTACAAATTCGAGCCCAGCCTGGGCAATTTAGAGACTTAGTGAGACCCTGTCTCAAAATTTAAATTTTTTAAAAGGATTGGGGGAATTGGGACTGGGGTTGTAGCTCAGTGCATAGGTGCTGGTTTCAATCCCTAGTACTCCCCCACACACACACAGGCCAATTAAGATCTTTAAATTATTGGAGTGTTTTTTGACAGAATATAGATGACACTTTAAAACACTGGTATGGACAAGACTATTAAGAATTGAACTGTTGAGAGTTGAAATGTTAAGAGCTTGAACTCTTAAGAATTCAGTAGTAAGGAGAGAAAAAGGCCTCCAATTGAGCCTTTAAAAAGAATGAAAACATTTAAAATCCATAGAGAGGGACAACATGGCCAGTGAGTGTGGACATATGGTCTGGCGAGTGGTAGGAAAATCAAGAGGAGGAATGGGGTGCAGCTCTGCAGAGCACTTGGTGAGTGTGCCCGAAGCCCAGACTTCCATCATCCCCAGTGCTGCAAGTGAAAAGGGGGGAGTTAAGTAAAAAGAGGAGAAAGTTGTAGTCTGGGAAGGTGGGAAGGAGAAATCAGCACATATAGAGAGCCCTCCTGGTCCTCGACGCGGTCTGGGAAGTTTATATTTGTAATCCCATGGAAAAGTTATTGGAATTCTAGAGAGTTAATTCCAATCTACCACTTCCAGTGCAACCCACGGCGAGAATAAAGACACTAAGGCATATTTATAGTTGTGGAGAACCAAGGGGTCCTAAGTCCAGCCAAGATGGTGGCTATGGGAACAAAGCCCTGGACCCAGGGCCGAACCCGGGTTTTATTAATTCTCAAGGAGGGGAGTGGCTTGGGGATGACTGACTCTGAGAGTGGTGGGAAGTCCGTGAGTACCATGAGCTAGGCTAGGTAGGTGGCCTGAAATCACCCTTGCAATATGCAGAGGGAAGGATATGCAGAAGGAGTAATCTGCATAACACAATTCAAGATAGTATCTAATGTTTTGGGGTCAGTGCTTCAGCTCTGATGTGTAATCTTCTATGCCCTGGGAAGTCATAGCCTCTTTCTGGAGGCTTGATCCCAGCGGACAGCGTAGAGCACCGGAGCACAGCTCTCCATCCCGCCAGGCTCAACCATATATTGGGAGCAAAGGGCAGGGAAACACAGGCCTGTTGCCTTGCTTCAAAGACTACATATCAGGACCTTCGCTGTACCGATTTGCATTGCCTAAAGCCAATTAAAGAGATAAGGAAAAGTCCTAGCCTGCTCTGTACATATCAATACATGGAAATAGGGCCAGGTCTAGCCGAAATGGAGATAATTGCTCTTCCTTCAAGGAAAGCCATCCAGGTGTCCCCCACAAGCACACTGATTAGCACAGATGTGGTGTCTGCTGCACACCTCAGAACATGCGTGTGATCAGATCTGTTGCGGAGATGTGGAAATTGCTAAGTTGTCTCATTACGTACTTACTGTCAGTTGTGAGTTTGTTTATTGGCTTTGTTTGCTGCTTTTTAAACACTGGGACTATCTTATTCTCCTAAACCTCTTTAGAACAATAAAATTTCCCCAAATATGAATTTGAATGGAAATCTACCCCATTCTTTTGTATATTTTTGTGGAAAGTAATGACACTCAGAATCTGGAACACCCCTTCTACTTGCTTTCCTTTCCTCTGTTTCCCCAGCCTGGAAATCCCCAGAAACTACTTTAGGACCTGTAGTTATAGACGTAAGTACCTCAGTTCTAGAAATAAAAATACTGTGACTGCATGGCTAGCTCTGGCATGGAAGAAGCATCCAGTATTCGGGGAACTCCTTGATGTTACATCATGCCCACATTCTGGGGTGAGAAATAATGTGTCCCAAGTGCACTTGGGCTTCTGGAAAGGTCTTTCCTTGTATTCAGGATGAGGGACAAGCAGGTAACCCCTGCCCAGGACGTAAGTGTCCAGGAGCAGCACGGTCACTGCCTTCCTGCCTCTGGGTCAGAGGCTGGGCTTGTGTGGCTGTGCCAACTGCAGGCTGACTGTATGTGTGAGTGACTCCAGCTCTGCCATCCTCTGAAGAGTCAGCTGTCCTGTGCCACCTGGCCATGACTCAGCCGTGCCTCAGGGACTGGACCACTGTAAGGATCCAGGTCCCAGCCTCTGCCCGCCAAAAGAGTCACATCGCTGTACAGTGACGTGGCACCATGGCATCCTGGCTGAGCCCCATGTGCTGTTCCACCACTGCTGTTTCTGAGCATGAGAGCTCAGAGAGCAGAGCAGAGCTTTTGTGTTACTTTGAGAGTGCAGGAGCAAAGTGAAGCCACTTGTGGCATGAAATGGACTGGAGAGCTGATGAGTATTTGCACAAGAATTTGGAGAGAGAGGCTGGCTGCCCACAGCCCACATTTCTATTCTGCACTGTGCTCCTTGGGCACTGCCAAGACCTTCAGAAACTTCCAAGAAGCACCCTGAACTTTTTGTGTAAACTGAGTCTCAGCCTGATGAGGCTTCATTTTTTGGCTTTTTTTTTTTTTTTTGAGACAGGGTCTTGCTGTGTAGTTCAGGCTGACCTTGAACTCTGCGTAGCCTAGGCTGGCCTCCAAACCTCACCAATCTTCCTGCCCCAGTGTCCCAAATGCTGGGATCATTTTTATTTTCTGTTTTCTTTTGTTGTTGTTGTTGTGTTGTTTGGGGGTATTTTTGTTGTTGTTTTTAAGATTGACATTGTTTTCAAACAGTAGTTTTCTAGTCAGCCATATAACATACAAAAATGTGTTAAGCATTTCATTTAAGGAAGGATCTTTGCTGGCCATGTTTTTGTGAACTCACTTTCTGAGCTGCTCCTCTCTCTAACGTCCTTTATATTTTGGAACTGTGTCAGCTGTCAGGAGCTGGTGCCAAAGCTTCAGACCGGGGAGACCACAGACAGTTGAGTCACCTGAACTAGAATGTGCCATCGGATTTGCCCCCGCTCTTACTCTGTCAGTGTGAATTTCAGGATTGATATATTATTGATATTCACTAATTGAACAAGGGCAATAAGTATTTTAGAGATTTGCAGGAATTAGGCCCTGTGTTAATTTGTATAAATGAAAGGTGATTAAAAATGGAGCCTGTCTGATGAGTTGTAATATTGTACACCTTTACTTTATTAGTAGATATTTTAAGGGCAAATTTAATAATCACATTTTATAAGATAGTTCATTACTGTGTTTGTCATGACACAGTTTCACAGTCTCAGTGGAATCAAATTATGTTTGTAGAATATTTATTTTTAAGTCAGGAAAATTATCACCTTGATGACCTGGACCATGAAAGTTAATGTGGATTTTTGAAGTTTCTGATTAGCATCTGCTCAGTGGAGACCAGAGTCACAGAAAATTCAGTTTCTTTCTTTAATCAGTAAAGAGTGAGCTTTTCCATGAGGAAGAGTAGTCTCACTGCCCACTAAGACAGATGAGAAGTATCTTCTTGTGACACTGCCCTGTCTATTTTTAGTAACTTTAGGAGAATATTACAATGTTCTTAAAGTCCAGTAAAATTTAATTCTTAAAATATTTCATACAGGAATTTCATAAGTAAGGGACCAGTGTTTTGAAATCAAGCAAAGTTTATAATTAGTCTAACTGGTCAAGTTCACAAACTTATTGTACTGTTTTATTTAAGAACATTAGACAGGCCAGGCGTGGTGGCACAGGCCTGGAACCCCAGCATTCGGGAGGCTGAGGCAAGAGGATTGCTGCAAGTTCAAGGTCAGCGTAAACTGCATAGTGAAACCCTGTCTCAAAAACACAAAAAACAAAACAAAACAAAACAAAACAAACAAAAAACACATTAGACAAAAGTTTTTAGGGGATACAAAGAAGTAAAACATTCTTCACTCAAGGAGAACGTTTAATTTAACTAGGAAAATACATCACATAGTGTTCAAAGTTTAAGAACAATTTAAAACAAGAAATGATGTGGTTTAACTAAGGAGGTGTCCAACTATAGCATTTGCATAATCTGCTGGTATTAAAAAGGGAAAGAACACTTGAGGTGGATGCAGTTAGAAAACAATGTCCTGAACGGTCTAGATTTACGCTAATCAACCATTCATAATTTCTATGTGGGTTAGGAATAGAAACAAATCATGTCTGGCGCTGGGTTGACAGCTATATGGGGCAGGGGTCTGGCCCCATCTGTTTATCTGCCCACATGCACAGCATTGGTTCCTATGTCTCTTTTCCACTTTACAGAATTTGTCTGAATACGATGGCCATCACAGTGTTAGCATCGTCCTTTGTAATACATTCTTAGAGTGGCACTTTTTAAAGATATATTTTTTTTTCTTTGTTTAGCTTTGTGTAGTACTGATGACCAAAGTATATCCTCCACCCTTTTTATTACTTTTATTTTGAGACAGGGTCTTACTAAATTGCCTGGGTTGGGCTTGAATTTGTGATCCTCCTGCCTGGGCCTCCTAGAGTGCTGGAATTACAGGTGTACTTCACCATGCCAAGTTTAAGACCAGCTTTTTATTTTTTATTTATTTTTTTTTTCTGTGGGTACCGGGGGGTCGACCTCAGGACCTCGCATGCCAACAGGCACCCGTGCCGCTGAGCAATATCACCGGCCCCTTTTTCGTATGTGGGATCCAGGAGTCGAACTCGGGCCCTTGCGCTTGCAAGGCAGGCGCTTACGCCGCTGAGCCATCTCACTGGCCCAAGACCAGCTTTTTAAATAACACACTTTGTTACTGGTGAACAGAAAAGCATTCAGAAAGTCAGTCACAGTGATAAAGATAGTAAAAGCTAACCTGACCTTTCAGGTGACTTGCTTTCTGAGCAATGGAATGTAGCCTTGCCTTGACTCCCAAAGGTCAGGTATGCCCAGGGTCCCCTAAGCACCCTGTTCCAATGCAAAGTCTTGAATCTGCAGGCCTGGGCTAAAAGACCTGAAAATCTGGTTTCTAAGGGCTCATGGAACAGGTAGGTGCTGCTGTGCTTTGCAGTTTGAGCGGTAGGACTGTGGAGAAAGGAGCATCATGTATCTTAAATGCTAACACCCTTCTTAAGGAAAATAGCAATATTATTAAGGTACCATTTTATATGGCCACAATCCTTTGTTCTCATCCAACACTGTCTTTGCCTTTAGCACGAAAGCAAGAGATTATCAAAGTCACTGAACAACTGATTGAAGCAATCAACAACAGGGACTTTGAAGCTTACACGTGAGTACAGGCGTTCACATTTCATTTCCATACACAGGGCAGATTTTTTTCAATACGAGTGCATTCTTCAGTGTATCTGCATTCATGTATATTTAACACCAGATATGAGGTGTCAATAATAGTTTTATATAAATGAAAATCAGTGTGTTTAAGATTGGCTACTAGCCCAGCTTCCCATCCCAGCATTGGGGATTTCTTTGTAAATGAAATTTCTTCATAAACACCCTCAGGTCCATATGAGAGAAGCACATTCCAGGGAGAAGACACAGAAAACAGGAAAACGTGTTCTTTTAAAAAATGTGCATTTGGAGTTAAGAAATATTTTTCTTTGCAGTTCTCAGGGGGGCGGGGACAGAGAGAATCAAAGGTGACACAAGTGTCTCCTGTCTCTTCTCAACAGCAGCTCAACTTTATCTGCATCTCTGCTATGTGTTTGTCTCTTAAGGAGAACTGTAGTTGAAGAAGGGCTTCTAATGCTTAATATCAGGTTTATAAACTTGGTTTATAAACCTACTCGGTTGTAGGTAAAGGAAATTACTTTGCACAAGTAAAAATAAATCATTCAACTTAAATATGGCACTTAGGCTTATTGAACAAAGTATGCGTGTCCTTGTGTTAGCAAGCTGGGGATAAAATCCTTTGACGCCTTCTTACTCCATATACAGGGGGAGTTCCACTTGAGTGAAAACATTAAATGCAAAAATGTGATAGACTCTGATATCTGCTTAGAAAGATATTCCTAAATTTAAAAGCAAAGATAGTAATCATATGTAAGAAGATAAATTTATCTACTGAAACAAAACTGGTGTACTTTCATTTAAAAACTAAAAAAAAGTACTGAAGTTTAGTGTACCAAAATTTTAATTTTTTATATTGAGTGGATAAGATTGAAAAATAGAAAAAAAAAAAAAAATAGGTGAAGGACATGAACTGACCATTAGCAGAAGAGGAAATATAAATTACAAGTAAACTAATAAAAGCATGCTCATGACCACTAATTAAGGTATATGCAAACTTGAACGCAAAGAATGTTTAACATGAACATCTATTTTGAATCTAGAGCATGGATAAAAATTTATGAATAAAGGTATATGGCAGCAATATTCATAATCATGAAAAATTGGAAACAACATATAATCCAACATTATGGTAACTATTAAGTAATCATGGGTGCCTTTAGTACAGTGGAAGTTTATGTAGAGTTTCTAGTGATCTGAAAAAATACTTGTGACATTTTTGCAGAAAATAAAGCAGGATACAAAAGTGTATGTACATAATTATTCTAACTATTTAAGAAAAGAAACATTAAAAGTGGAAAGAGTTATGCTAAAATTTTTTAAAAAGACATTGCTCTGAATGGTAAAATTATATGTGGATATTTTTCCTGCTTTTCTATTCTTTTCAAATTTTACATAGTTACAAATAGATAGGGCTGGTGAGATAGCTCAGCAGCATAAGCATCTGCCTGGCAAGCGTGAGGTCCTGAGTTTGACTCCCGGAACCCACATAAACAAAAAAAAGGGCCGGTGATATCGCTCAGCAATATAAGCGCTTGCTGGCAAGTGCGAGGTCCTGAGGTGGACTCCTGGTACCCACATAAACAAAACAAAAACAAATAGATAGCTTTGTTGGGTTTCTATTACCATAACAAAATGCCTGAGATATCAATTTAAAAAGAGAAAAGGTTTACTTTGACTCACAGTTTCAAAGATTTCAGTCCATGACCATTAGCCCCATTGATTGGTGGCTATGGTGGCAAAATACATCATGGTGGGAGCTTGTGGTAGAGGAAGCCTGTTCGCCTTGTAGTGGCCAGGAGGCAAAAGAAAGAGCAGGGGCCAGGGCCCCCATACTCTCTTTGGGGTCACACGTCCAATGACCTAACTCTCCCACCAGGCCCAGGTCTTGAAGGTTTCACCACTTTCCATAGCACCATGGACTGGGGACATGTCCTCTAGGAAACATTTACTATCCAAACAATAGCAGCAGCCAAATATAAAATATGGAAGAGAGTAACTAAATGTGGGGACAAAAGCCCAAGAACTGATTCTCCTATTCCCCTTCCAGTTATCTTTCCAAAAAGAGTTAAAGATATCATATTACAGTAATCGTGCATACCCATGTTTATAGCAGCACAATTCATAATAGCTAAATCTTGAAAGTTGCCTATATGTCCATCAGCAGATGAATGGATAAAGAAAATGTAGTATTTGTACACAATGAAATACTGCTGTGCTATAAAACATGATAAACTTGAATCATTTGTAGGAAAATGGATGCACTTTGACACCATAATGTTAAGTGAAATAAATCAAATGCACAGCTTAAATATCACATACTTTCTCTTATAGGAGAAACCCAAATTATAAATAAAGAGCAAAATAAAAGATAATAGGAAATAGGGAAATAGATCTTTCTCAAAGGAGAAGTTGATCAAGAGATGGAGGGGGGAGAGGAAGGAAAGAGGATGAAAAAGGGAACTAAGATGTGTTATGTACATGTATGAATTCCTCACAAGGCATATAAACATTATGTACTGCAAATATGTAGTAATAAAAATAAATTTTTCAAAATGTGTGGACACACATATGCATATACACATATATGTACATATGTGTATCGATTCTTTAGCATAACAATAAAGCATACTATAATAAAAGAAATAGTAAAAAATGGAGTGTGGAAGAACTCTGTTGTCAAAGACGATTCTCCTTTAAACGATCATTTATAGCTCTTTGCTGTAGAATCTGCTCTCTTTTTTTTTTTTGTTAAAATTACAACCCTGCTGGATCCATATGATTCTCCAAAGAATGGGAATATTCTTTCTTCTTTAATCTCCTTTTCTAATAGCACACCCCTTTTGAGGGTAACGGTTGTGCATTGTGTGGTTTTGATTCAGGGACAGGACACAGTGGTAGCCAGGCAAAAGTGGAATGTTTCCTGGATTCTCAGACAGTTCAGAGTAGGGTATTTTTTAATTAATTAAGTTTATTAGTATATTTTAGATATACATAATGATCACATCATCATAGGGAATTTGTACCTGTACATGATATAACTTGATTTCTTTTTCTCCCATTCCCCTCCCCTCCCTTCAACCCCTCTTCCCCTCCTTATTTACAAAAGCTTTGTTTCCATTTTTTCCTTTTCTCATTTTTTTTCCCCTCCTTCCTTTCCCACTTCCCCTTCCCACGTTCCTCCTTCTCATTTGAATGTTTTCTTCCTATTTCACAATATCTATTATACATTTTTGTCCTTGCTCACACTTTCAATTTCTCACACCAGTGAAACAATGCAGTATTTACACATACGTGTTTGCTTTATTTTACTTCAGAGTATGGAATCAAGGTGCATCCATTTAGTTATAAGTGACTGCAGCTTATCCTTCTTTATGGCAGAGTAGTATGAAGTCCAGTATTTTAAATAGCACACTTCCTGGGGATCACATCAGTTAACTCATTCCTTTGCTCAGGAGCCCTGTGATAGGGTCTGTTTTGTCCTTTGAGGCCCAGGGATAATCCAACAGGACTTTCTTCCAGAAGCTTCTGGAATGGACAAATGTATTGGTGTTGCACTGTCTCCTGTTCACAGCACATACTCCCACATGTCTAGTGACTGCTTCGGGAATCTTTTATTAATGGAAAGCTATTATAAGGAGAGCAAGCGAGAAAGAAAAAAACAGATAAGAGGCTTTCCGATATGCTGAGTCTTGAAGTTTGGGTAAAGACATTCATCGTAACACAGCAGTTCCCGGATGATCTTAAAACTGATGTAGGGTAGTAAGAAATTTTGGTTCACTGACAATCAAAACCCATATTTATTTATTTATTTATTTATTTACTTATTTACTTATTTTTGGGAACCGGGAATCAAACTCAGGACCTCACACTTGCTAGGCAGGCACCATGCCGCTGAGCTATATCCCCGGCTCCAAAACCCATAATTATGAAAGAAATAATAGCCACTGGTAGAATAAATTCCTAGTACCATAGGAACACTTTTCTTTCCTGTTTTCCTCCTTAGAAAGAGAATATAAATAAATAAATAAATAAATAAATAAATAAATAAATAAAATATATATATATATAGATATACATATTTGTTTTGAGCTTAAAAATACCTGTCCAACATGCAGCATGAGGTGAAGTTTATAATCCTACCCTCACCTCTGTCTTTAAGGCCTCCCTTACCACATAAGTACTGTACTTTCTTACCCTAAAAGCATTCTGTACAGATCTCCAGTCCCACATTCTGTGAATAGTCCTATACTTTGAAGAACCATTGTTAAGTTAGACTTTTGAAATGTGTTTTCCCGTTGAATAGTTAAGAAAGTTTGCCTCTCCTAAAAGGGGAATTTCCATATGAAATTAGGTAGGGCCCCATCCACTGTATTGAACTTTGGGGCAAATTGGCAAATAGGCCAAAATCTTTTGAGCTGTATTTTCTTTTATCTACCCTGTAAACTCCCTCTGGTTCTCCAAAATCCAGATTCTTCCACACAGAAGTCTACCCTGATCATCATAGACCAAAGGAAATGCTCCTCCTCAGTGCTTCCATGGGGCTTTCATATATAGCCCCGTGCTTGACACAGCTAACAACTAAACATCAGTCCCCAAATACACTTGGCACTTTCTTAGTAGAATACCACAGTGTGTGCTGTCCTCCTACTGCCCCTCACCTTCCACACACCTGGAAGAGTTACTCATCCTTAAAAGTCCAACTCAAATCATCTTTCTCTCTTAAATCATTCCTGTTTACTGTCTATAGGTAATGCCATTTTGGGGCACTTTGCGTTAACTTCTACTCTGGTATCAATTGTTATGTCATAATTGCTTGCTTCAAAGAATAGTCACTACAGGTAGATGTGTAATAGTTCTTTACTGAATAAAAATAGCCTGCACATTCCTCCAGAGAAATCCCATTAATTTTCTCCAAATATTTAGAATTTTGTACATCTTTGCTGAATTCTATTTCTGGAATTTAAAAGGAAATTATTATTTGAATTGCCTATCCATTTGCTTTGAAAAGTAAAGTAAACATTAGATACAAGCTCAATTAAATCTTGTGGATATTTCCAGAAAGTATAGGATGTGCCATCTTTCTTTAAGCAAATTATAATATAGATTTTTTATGTGACTATAGAAGATATTGTCCATCAAAAATTATTCTAAAAGCATTCAATTCTAGAATGAAAGATAGACTTGGAATGTGTCTTAGACTTGAATTAGGACTTTTAGGAGATGTTTTTAAAATTATAAACTTAAGTCAAGAGTTATAAAAACTGAAGAATTCACCTCAGAAATTAAAAAGTGGAAAGTTTATAAAGGAGACACTTGGGCTTGAGCCAGTTGCATTAGTTTGTCCCACTCAGAGTTCTCTGCAAAATGCTTTTTTGCATTCTGCCGCTCGATCCACCTTGCCAACCAAGGTCTACAATTGAAAGTTTATGTTTCTAGTGATTTTTAGAGGCTCTTTATCCACTGACTCATAAGAATGTTCACACAGGAAACAAAGAAACATATTACATTTATTTTTTGGTTAATTTCGTTATTTTTCCTCTTACAGAAAAATCTGTGACCCAGGCCTTACTGCCTTTGAACCTGAAGCTTTGGGTAACTTAGTGGAAGGGATGGACTTTCACCGATTCTACTTTGAAAATGGTACATTGCTTTCTAAATTCAGTAACAGGCCTCGTTCAACTTCTCTTTGAATTTCTCCCAAATTTGCAAATTCTTTGGTTTTTTTTTCCTACATTGAGGATTTTTACTTTCATACAACATTTTGCACCATAACATTTTTTGTTTGGAATTGAAAATTAGATAGATAGATAGATAGGTGATGGATGATAGATAATTAGAGATACATAGATAGATGATGGCTGATAGATAGATAGACGATTAATAGATGGTTTAATGAGACATGAAAATCCTGTTGTCCTGAAAAATATCTGCCTTTGTGTAAAAACTAAGGTTGACCCAAGTGTAGTGGTACATACCTATAATCTCAGTTCTTTAGGAGGCTCAGGCAGGAGGATCTCGCTGAGCCTGGGCAGTTTAGCAACTTAGCAAGACCCTGGCTCAAATATGTTTTATTTTTTAAAAAGGGGTGGGGATGTAGTTCAGTGGGAAGATATGGGGTTCAATCCCCAGTACTGAAAAAAAAAAAAAGAAATAGAGACAGGAAAGAAAGTAGTGTTGCTTAAGTGTCAGGAAATGTATAATATGAACTATATAATGTTACAAAAATGTATTATTTCAAGTTTTATAAAATGTTTAATATATAAAAAGATAAAAGAATTGCACTACACCAGATTGTTCAACATAGAACAGCACTATGAAGCATATTTAGTACTTATTTTCAAAATAAGATATAATAAAAATAAGTAATCAAGTAAATGTGCATTAAAATCGCAAGAATTTTAGTGATCAGAGGAAACAGCTGCATTTCAGGGAAGCTTCTGAAAAACTCCTGCAGGTCCCGAAGAACAGTGTAAATCAGGGATTCCTTTTATCCTTCTTTTTCCTTACCCCTAATGACATTAGATGCTATATTTACATGATGAGTGAAATGCATTCAGATTTTTTTTTTTTTTTTTTGCAGTGAGTTCTTGTTGATTTATGGAGGATTGGAGCAATAGTTAGGATAATTAAGCTTACTTGCAGTAATAATAACCATTGATAAGATTGTCTGCCTTGGCATGGATTTTTAAGTTGAGATGTATTGAACTAATTACTTTTCCTTATGGGCACTAGGCTTTTACAAACAAACAAACCCAAAGAATTATGCATGAAATCAGCTTAACAAAGTTTCAGTTAGCGTCATATTCTAGAATTATGCATCTCTGATTGACAACGACTCAAAGTCTCTTCCACCTGCCACTTAAGCAACACTATCTCATCTCTAGTAAAAGCACTTGTTAATCCATTAATATTAATATTTTAATATTTAACCTATTTTAGCATAATACTTCATTATGCTCCATAAATATATATTCTTCATAATGGGATATTCTTTCTATGTGACTATGATAATATTCTGATTAATTTGAATAGCTATTTTCTGAGAATGCAAAGCATGTTTAGATAACAGCTGAAACACTTCAACCTGTGTTAGTGACCTAAGAGAGAAGCATCATCAATAAGTAATGTGCACTAAATCCTCTTATCTTGTGGTCAATTAATATATAGAATGGGTAGCCACTTCCAAAACCCCAATGGCTAGAGCCCAGTGAGGACTGCTTAGTCAAAAAACAGATTCAAGGTCAGAACCAGGCTACATGGCTAACACCAAATTGTGGATTATGTTAAATGATCACTAATTGAAAGAATATCATGGAACAGATTCTGCTGTCTGGAAGAATTATGGATGAGATGCAGAAATACATTTATGCTATGGCCAGTCTTTCTTGGAGACATTGATCTCCATGGTTGATACCTGATATATTTCCTTTATCCCATGTCCTTTTTCAGCCAACGAAACCAAGCACCACTCCCAAGCTATCCTGTCAGCTGCTTTAGCAAATCATCCCATGAGAGTCCAGAATCTTCTCCATGCACCTGGGCCAGACCTTTTCCACCTCTATTTGCTTCTGCTTCTAACCATTTCCCTTTATGAATAAATAACTCTCTTTAGCTTTTCCCAAATCAATCAAACTTCCAGAGTAGTGTAAAAAGTACATGTAAAAGAAATTAGAGAAAATACTCTACCCACTTTTTTTCTCTTATTTTCATACTTTGTACAGTGCCCAGTACTGGATTAGTGCAAATAATTAGATTTTTAGTTAACTAAGGAGTGAATGAGTAGCATCCCATTCATTGATCACCACTGAAGTTATTACTGGTTTTGGTTTACTTTACATAGAAACTAATTTTTTATTTTCATGTGGTTTTCTTTCAGCTTTGTCCAAAAGCAATAAACCAATCCACACCATCATCCTGAACCCCCACGTGCATCTGGTAGGGGATGATGCTGCCTGCATAGCATACATTAGGCTCACGCAGTACATGGATGGTAGCGGGATGCCAAAGACCATGCAATCGGAAGAGACCCGCGTGTGGCACCGCCGGGATGGAAAGTGGCAGAATGTTCATTTTCATCGCTCGGGGTCACCCACTGTACCCATCAAGTAAATATTCCCAGGCTGTCAGCTTCTTTGTCAATATAGCTATGGTCAGCTCCTTCTGCCCATCCCGTTGTTAACAGTGTGGTGTATGTTATGGTTGGAACCAAGGCCTCTGTGGGAAGAGTCCGCAGTTCCCTGGGAAGATCAATCAGGGCAGCCATTGTGGGTTGAAAATTGCTATAAAGCAATACATACTACTTTTAGATGGGAACTAGAAACTGCTGTATCAGGCTGATGTCATGGGGTCAAATCAAGGGGATTTGTGTAATAAGGCAAAGTATTTATGATTTAATTTTCACAATTGGCAGAGGAAGGGAATGTGGGAGAAAAGCATAGGGCTGAGTTTCCAAAATGGCCTATGGGCTGTCAGGAGCTGCACTTCATAGTTTACCTCCCTCGGCTCAAGTAGTAACATTTGGAAAAATTTATAAAACAATATTTAAAAAGCAAATATTAAGTACTGTAGTGTGTTCTCACCTCACTACTCTACCTCAAACATCATGCTTGACTTCCAGTCAATAATTAGGCCAATATTACTATACATCTCCATAGTCCAGTATCAGGGACCCCTGCAGTGAGTCCCCAGATCTCCCGCCCAGAGTAACGGTACACAGTGAGAAAGAAAAAGGGCAAGAGACGAGAACTGCAAGGAATTAGGGCTCTGGGATGATCAGTGTTCTCTGGGAACAAAGACCAAGAATCTTTAGCTAGCCACCATTTTATTAGCCTGTGCAGGGGGGAGGGGTACAGTGCTTTACCTGGAACAGCAAAGAAGTAGTGATTGAATGGGCACTTTTAACATCAAAAAGGAAACAGTTAAGATTCATCCCCACACCTGGGTACTAGTTTTCCCTATATGGTCCTCAGCAGACTTCATGCTGCTCTGTGAGCATCATCTCAGCTATGACCTAGAGGAAATGGGATTTCCGCATTCCGAAACCAGCTCTCAAGGCAGGGCAAGGAGGGCCTCAGACAGATTCTATGTCAATTCATAATTTGTGTTCCCCAACATTCCACCTGTGTGAGACAGAAGACTGCCCTCGAGGAACATGTATTCTTTTTTAGAAAGCAACTAATCACTGACATCATAGGAACTGCAAAATTTATAGTCAACTTTAGCATAGAGTGAAATCAATAAACAATGCAGCAAGCTGCTAGTAAAAACAGTTTGAATGCACACTTTACATATGAGATAGAATTTTGGACAGGGTCTTAAATAACAGTGGCATTTAGAGACATAGATTGCTAAGTAGTGGTAGACCATTGTGGGCAAGGAAGACAGGTGCCAACTGGAGTAAAGAAGAGTAAAAATGGGAAATGGATTGTGTCAGTGACATGGGACAAGATGAAAAGAAGAAAGGGAGTTTAGATTTGGAAGTTTGGCCGTTCACTACTGATCTTTCCAAATTCTCTCACCAGCACTACCTGTTAACACTTGAGGGTGTAAAATGGGAGTCAAATTCATATAACCAACCATTCAGCTCACTGCAGAGACATCTTAGATTACATACCACAGTGGTCTTCAGAGGCCTTCTCCATAACCTTAATAACAATGTCACTGTTGGATTTGTAAAAACAAACAAAAATCAACGAAGACAAAACAAACATAAAAGAATAATTTGAAATTCATTCTAAAACAATAACCATCTAATTTTAAAAAATTACAGAAGGAATATGAAGATAATGAAGATACCAGTTTTTGTGCTTTTGTGTGTTTTTTACCTCAAAGAGGTACAATTGCCAGTTAACGTAGAAGGGATTACATTCCTACAGTACCGGGGGTTAGGTCCGTTCTGCAATTCCCTAGTGTCAATGAGAGAGAGCCTATTTAAGAAAACTTCCTTTTATGCCAGGGGGCTTAATTGGGGCTTCTCTTAGTAGGCCACCCTGTATTCCAAATGGGAAAGAGAACCTCTCAGGAGGCATCTTTTTGTGGCAAAACATCTAAGGCCTGAAAACCATTCATATGTGGGTCTTGTAAGTAGCATCCTGCTCCGTGACACTAGTGATTGGAGCTGGTGACTGAAAGCTACATGGCTGTTTCCTTCCCTTTGAGGATCTTTGCTTTGAATAATAGCCCATGAAATATACACAAGATCTTTGCAAATCCATAGCAGTTTTGCATGAGCTCCTAACTTTAACAACCAGCCATATTTTACAGCATAACCCTTATTTTAAAGGTAATTAATGCTGGGCAGGATCTTTTTTCAATGTTTGGATTGTGTCATTTTAGAATCTAGAGTTCTCACATCGAATGTTGGTTATGCCTGGGATAGTTCAGATGACTCAATTATCCAGACTAATACAGTATTAAGCTTCAGAGTCCTTTGGTGTCTGGCTGTTTTTCTGGAAGTTGCGATTCCTGTAAGCATTTGGCTATGGCTAATTTGTAAATGAATTGGCTATGCCTGACTGAGTGTAATGGTACTTGACCTGAGGACAGGCATAGGAGGAAATCAAGCTGAAATTTATTTATTTATTTTTTTATTTATTTTTTTATTTTTTTGTGGGTACCGGGGGGTCAACCTCAGGACCTCACGCGCCAACAGGCACCCGTGCCGCTGAGTGATATCACCGGCCCCTTTTTCGTATGTGGGTTCTGGGAGTCGAACTCAGGCCCTCGCGCTTGCCGGGCAGGCACTTAAGCCGCTGAGCCATCTCACTGGCCCCCAAGCTGAAATTTAAAGCACACAAAATAGGTGATTTCTGGAGGATAATGGAAAGTTGACTGTAATTAAATCCATGCCTACATTGCTTTTAAAGGTTTGTTTCTTAAACTTGGATTAGGATCCAGGTATGTGTAGTGCTGTTGTGAATTTTTTCCTACTCAAAGACTAAACCCTAGCAAAGCTTTTAAAAATAGTGCTTTCAGCTGTTGCTTGAAAGGATTAAATAAGAATAATCATGTTTTCTGTAGTGATGCATGCCTATAATACCAGCACTGAGGAGGCCGAGGCAGGAGGATCTAAGCAAGTACGAGGCCAGCCTGGACTACATAGCGAGACCCTGTCTCAAAAATAAATAAATAAAAATAAAATAAAGAATAATCATGTTTTCTCCACTTTTGATACTATATTCCTTGTTGAATTGACTTTAAGTTTTGATTTCCCAAGGAATCTAAGAATAATAAAAACGCTAAGGATGAACTTGAACTTTGAGCCTCTTTTAACCAAATGATAATATTAACCTATTAAATTTGTTTAGTAAATATTGATTAAAATGTATAACTAGATTTAATAATATGACTGATGCCTGGGACCCTATCTCTTTACTTTTAACTTAGCTTTGTGTGAATAAAGAGATAACACTGATTTCCTATTTTAATATTGTCTTTGCTTAACAGTGTATATTTTATTTCTTTGCTTAACCGTGTATATTTTATTTTGTAATGATCACAATATGTACTATTGTCTGATGTTTAGCTGAGTTATAAAGTTGTAGTCTAGTCACGTCTGTGGCAAAGCAGCCTGGTAACATCTTGTAAGGTAATATCACTTATTTCTTCCTCTTCTTTCTCCTTCCAGCTAATCATCAACAGTGCCACTTTCGCATTCTCTGTTCCCAAGGCACCCAGGTGGTCCCCTCAGCTGTCCTCTCCTCCTCTTCATGCATGTTGGAGTGCATGAAGTTGTGAAGGTCCTCCACATAATGCATATGCAATGTATCATCTTGTCATCTATTCCTTCCTGTACGTTGTTTACACTTCCGCAGTGGCAATGCTCCATGCACACTTCAATGACTGTTGGCAAACCATAGAGGAGGTCAGACAAAGGAATTCCACAATATTCCAAGTACAACATATTCATCAAGGTTCTCTGTTTATGCCAAGATCTAACAGACTTAAAAATTGTTGTTCTCTGAATGACAGTTTGTAAGAGAAATGTAAATTTTTTAGAACTCTG
Organism: Erethizon dorsatum; assembly: GCA_028451465.1. Lineage (NCBI taxonomy): Eukaryota > Metazoa > Chordata > Mammalia > Rodentia > Erethizontidae > Erethizon > Erethizon dorsatum. The sequence goes on from CM051839.1 coordinate 40,998,390, forward strand.
CCATTAATGTGTTTAGGCTTGTTTTTTGTTTTTTCGTTTTTGTTTTAAGGTTAAAAAATATATCTTTAGTTTCCTGGTGTGACCCTCGTTGAAATAAGTGGTTTTTCACTGAAAGCTTTGCTGTTATACAATGAAAGAGGGATGATATGTAGACAAAAATATAACATATGAAAGTAAAAACAAGAGTTGGTTGATTTGCTACCATTGAAAGCCATGTTGTTTTTGGTCAAACTGTGTAACTGGAAAAACTTACATCATTTACAAGTTTGATCACTTTGACATAGTCAAACTGTTCTGGTGAATTCACTGAACTGATTTTCTTTTTCCTTTCTCAAATCTATTCTGTTTTCTTAATTTTATCTTATTTCTTTTTTCCTTTTGTTTGCTTCCTTTTTTATTTTTCTTTTGGTTTTCTAGTGTTTATTTTTCTTTTTATTTTGTTCTTGGTGGGGGAGTAAATAGGGTATAAGAAAAAAATAAAAGCACAATTTGCTGAATGAAGATAAAAATCAAGGCGTTTTGGAGAGAGCTAAGGTACCACTTTTGATCATTTTAGGGCCCACAAAAATGTGGTCAAGAAGATTTTAAATCGAGGTTTTTCAATTCAGCTTAAGTTCCTGTTGGGACTTAGGCATTCTAACTATGTTGGAGGTATTCAAATCCTTGAAACTTCTGCTAAAAGCAATGCTATCCCTACTGTAACTAATGGACCTCACCCACTGGGACAGTTGCCAGGGGACACCGGTGTTGGGAGCCACTGGGGCTTCTACACAAATGCACTGTTTCCGCCTTGGGAGCTACTGGGGCCCCTCCTGCCTTGTCACCAACTCATTTGCTAAAGTTAGAGAGCTCACAACTGTTTTCCATTCTCAGAAGTGTTTTGAACTTTGTCTTTGTGACTTGGGCTATTTCAGCTTCCCTCTTGACTCACAGGATCATCTTCCTCCAAGTAGTTAGGATTTTCGAGTTTAAAACAAAAAGAAAAGGGAAATGTGCCGGTTTCCTTTGTGCTTGTTGTTTCTCCCCTCTTGATGCGTTTCCTGTGAGGCTTTTTCTCTTCCCTGAAATACTGTTAGTGCATGGAATCTCCATCAGCGTTACTTTAACCATAGTTACTTGCAGTCCTCAGAAGCCTATTTTTTAAAAGAGGAACAAAAAACAAAAACAAAACAACAAAAGCAACCCTCTTTTCTCATATTTCACCTTTCTGTGTTGATTACTAAAATAACCTTAGATATTGTTGCTAGTGGATGTATGGTAGATGGGTTGAAGCTTTTCTAATAATTATTACACAATTTAAAACAATATATATTTAAAATAAATATATACAGTAAATGTATTGAGCCATGTTAACCTGCCAATGAGATCTGTGAAAAATAATGGCCTCATTTTTCCCTTTTTAATTTCTTTTACTTTTTTGTGAAGCGGCTATACGTGGCATACATGTATTAAAAAAATAGGTATAGAGTGGGTTTTTTTTACACTTTTAACTTAGCATGTGGTGTTGAAGTATTACCGTAGATCGTTTGTCTTCCACACTCAGATGTGAGGAAATCGTGATTTGTTCTCTGCACCACAACTGAATTACACATTTATTATCTTTATCATTTTGAAACACTGCAATTTACCATGGAACACTGTATATATTTCTTGTCATAATGGTAAATGATTGATTGAATATATTTAAGAGTTAATAAATTTGTGATTTCTGCTGAAACTGAGTCCATCTTTATTTCTTAGGAAGAGGTACCATGTTTCTGCATGCCGTGAGGGCCAAGGGCAGCATGGCCTGCTGTGATCTCATTTGGTAACTAACCACTTGTACTTAGTGACAATGGCGTGTTAGTTGTTCTGTGTGCACACAACAGTGGTCTCTCCAGAGGGAAACTTTTGCTGAGAACAAATAGTTATTAAACAAGAGTCCTGTGACCCATCCCTCCCTCAGCTGCCAGGATTCTCCCCAGTAGCCTTTGTCAGACCACAGGACATGTCAGTGTTTTCTTCTCCAGCACCCATGCAAGCACCACCCCCTGCCACCCTACACCTTGAACTGGAGTGGATAGTAAACCTCACCTTCTTTCCATTTGCTGAAGGCACCACATGCAGTTTCTGTCCTGTCTTTTTGTGCTGTTCCATTCTTAGCCAGACTTCTCTCCCCACTGCTTTATGGACTCATTCGTGAATACATAAAATACCTAAAATACACATCTTAAAGGAGAAGAGGTTTATTTGGCTGATAGTTTCAGAAGGTTCAGTCCATGGTCAGCAGAAGTATCATACTAGAAGGGTATGGTGGAGCAAAGCTGCTTGCCTAGTTCATCGTGGTCAGGAGGCAGAGCTGGTTGGAAAAAGCACCAGAGAGGAAAGGACAGTCCTCAAGGTCACGCTCCATGACCACACAGACACACCTAGAAGTGTGCTTTACTAATCTACTAGGCACCTCTTAATCAAATTGACATATGATTAACAATAACATTTGGTATGTGCCCATTGTTTGAACAATATGCAGTCATAACCCTGGACCTGAGACAACAGACAGCAACAGGAAGTATTTACAGCTTTCCTGCTTTTTGATCAGAAAAACTTTTGATTTATCAAATTATTGATTAATAACAGATTAGGCAATAATCTTACCCCCTGAGGAATTTGCATTTTAAAAGCTATTACTACCTTATCATAGATGTAAAAAAAATTTAATTTATCCATAAAAAGTGTTTTTATATTTTTAATGAGTTGCCAACATTTTTAATTGGATATTTTATATAAAAGTCATGATTTCTGGACACGTATGGTGGCAGGAAGCTGAAGCAGGAGGATCTCAAGTTCAAGGCCAGCAAAACTTACTGAGATGATATCTCAAAATAAGTAAAAAAAAATGGCTAGGGATGTAAGTCAGTAGCAAAGCACTTACATAGTGACAGGCCCTAGGTTTGGTCCCTAGTACCTCACAGAAAAAGAAGTCATGATTTCTGGCTCAATTTATTGGAAAGTTACAACATTCTGCTCCATTTTCACTGTCAAAATAGAAGAGTCGCTGCCCCCAATAGAAGGGAGCAGGATATGGTACACTACCCTACACACACAAATGAGCCGTTTCTTGGAGTTTGCCACAGACTTCCATGGACACTGGAGTGTTCCACTCCTCTCAAAGTCAAGGAACCCTGCTGTTGATTCCTCAACCCCAGGGAACAGATACAGGCATGTGTGCTTCAGGAAGGATTCTGGGAGCCAGCCCCAAACCATTACCACTTAAGTAGCTCTCTTCCTATGGGTCTCTATAGCTAAAATACTTGCAATTATTTTGACTTCATTTTTAAAAGAAAATTGAGGTCCACAAAAAGGAAATTAAAGCCAGGTGGGGTGTTGCCTGCCTGTAATCCCCTGCAATCATGAAGCTGAGGCAGGAGGATTGCCATAAGTTCAAGACTATCCTGGCTACATAGTTGAAAGCCAATCTGAACTATATAGCAAGACCCTGTCTCAAAAAAAGGAAATCAAAGCACAATTTTTTTCTAAAATATAATTTATTACCTATCCCTACAATTAATTTTAATGAAATTATTTATTAACACAAGATCAGGTGCTATTTTACCATAAAATGAATTTAATTTGTCCTATCCTCAAAGTCTTGAATAGCCAAGAACTGGCAGACAATTTTTATTGCTGGATTTATGCAGGTAGCACCAGGAAAATTATGAAATATTTATATAAATCCTAGCAATTTTCCCTTTATAGCCAGATGTTTAGTAATAGCTCTGGGGATGGTAGACAGTACGGCTGACTCAGCTGCTAACACAGAATATGATCTAGGCTGCATCCAAGCCAGCTTCTTCCAAGGCTTCACCCAAGCCAGCTTCTTCCAAGGCTTCACCCCTTGCTCCTGCTGCCCACATCCCATGGCTGTTGTGGGTGGCCTCAGACTTTGGTGGCCAAATAGGATGGGGAGAAGCCCAGGCCATGGTGCCAGGTGTCCCTGCACATTCATGACCTTCCACTCCCCGCCACTGACCCCCAAGGCTGCCTGGGAATCATACTGCATTATCTGTTCTCTTTTCCTCTACCAACTGTTTCAGACTTTATTGACTGTCTTCCACCTCCAACACATTTTCCCCATCTTCCCTTCTTCTCTGCAAGAAATGAAGCAGCCTCTGCATCTGTCTATGCGCCTACTGAATAGACAAGTGAATTCCCCGCTCTTCTGCTCTACAGCCGGGAGAGCGGAGGCTCCACATCTACGCAGCACGGGTTGCCTCAGAGTAACTAATCTCCAGGGTGTAAATTGCTTACATTCGAATTACTTGAAAAAAAAGAAAAAGGAAGAAAGCCTATGGTAGCTAAAGAACAAACTTTCAGCATCATGCAAAAATATAGAACTTTTAAGGCTGCAAAGAACAGAAAGCTAAATTTCAAACAGCTTAAATAATAAAGGAAATACATCATTGCCCTTATGACAAGTCAACCCCAAGGCTGTTCACTGATGTGACTCGATCAGGCAAAAAGACCCAAGTTCTTTCCATTTTTCACCTCTGCCCTTAAGAGTTGGTAAACATCATCCAGGTAAAAAGTACTCATGGTACCCAAAATGTGTGATTTGTTTCCTAGTGTCACATCCGGACAGGACATGCCCACTGGAAGAGGGGCTCCTGTTCTCCACTCCTCCTTTCTCTTCTCCAGCCCCTCACACACCACCTCCCACATGGCTAAGACTGATAAGAGGTTCAGGGAAGGGCCATTACTGAGACAGAGGTTGGATGGGATGACTTTTTCAAGAGTTTCCTCTTCTAGGTATCTTCCTGAAAGAGTTAAAGACATCATCATACAGTGACACAAGCATACCCATGATTATAACAGCACAATTCAACCTAATCATGGGAACAGCCTATGTGTCCATCAACAAACAGATGGGTAAAGAAATGTGGTAGTTACACACAGCAGGGTACTAGTCTACTATAAAGTATAAATCAGAGTCATGTATAGGAAAATGGATGCATCTTGAGACCATAATGTTAAATGAAATAAATCAGACACACAAGCTTACATATCACATAATTTCTCATATATGAGAAACCCAAAACATAAATGAAGAGCAAAATAAAAGATAGACAAGAGGAAACAGGGAGGTAGACTTTTCAAAAGTGAAAGGGACCAAGAGATGGAAGGGAGCATGAGAAAAAAAATTAAGATGTGTTATGTACGTGTACAAATTCCCCACAAGGAATGTGATCATTATGTGCTATAAACATGTACCAATACAGATAGAAAAAAAACCAACATCAAGATTAATGCACACTAATGTTGACGACCAGTTGTTTATAATAGTAAAAGTCTAACAACAACCCATTTATAGGTTACCACTTAAATAAAATATGGTATACTTGCCAAAAAAGAAAAAAGAAGGAGTTTGGAAACTGACATTGTCTAATACAAGAAGTACAGAAGGAGAGTCAGAAAAAATTATTATTTCTATTGTCTCTTTAATTATAAATAAAATGTGAGAGACTAATAAGCTGTTACTTTCTGCAAACTCTGAACCCCACAACCTTCTCTTGCTGTGTGCTCCTGATGTGCCCCACAGCATCTGAGAATTCTTTCACCACATCAACTGTGTGGAACAGGAAAATGCACTTACTCTACCCTGTGTGAAGTTGTCCCAGGAGCTCTAGATACCCTCTCTGTCCTGCCTTAACTTTAGAGGAAACTTCTTTTAAAAAATGCATAGACCACTTAGTGCCTGAAACCACATCTAGTGATCAATTTTCTCCAGTTCTGCTTTTCTTTTTTATTCCTTTCAATAAATAAGGTAGGACAATGGGAGTTGGAGATTAGCAACCAAGTAAACATCTCCAGTCTTATTCACCATGCACCCACTTGATTCTGCCCCAGCCTGGGAGCAGAAGAACGAGCAGTTAGTTCATCTGTAGAACCTGTTCCCACAGCCTGAAAGCACAGTTTGCAGTGTGGGAGGAAGTGTTTAGCTAAATGACTGGTGATTAGGTGGTGTTCTGTGTACAGTGCTCCTTCGTGTCAGGATTATCATTGCTCGCCATATGTGACTCACACTGCGGCTGAAGATGGCTGCTGAGTCCCCCCAGTCCAACAAAAGCCTGAGGTCTCTGGATTTACCTTCCACTCACACGTTGCTGTTGGAATGCTGTCATTAGCACCCTTTCACCCCCAAATAAAAGGCCCAGCAGTACTGCTGTTGAAGCTCAGAGGAAAGAACTCCCTGTAAAACATCTCCTAAGAGTATTTTAAAAGTGGCACCACTCCTATAATCCCAGCACTCTGGGAGGCTGAGGCAGGAAGATCTCAAGCTTGAGTGTGGCCTGGCAATTTAGTGATGAAGTAAGACCCCGTCTCATACTAAACAATGAAAAACAAGCTGGAGATGTAGTTCAGAGTGAAGGCCCCGGTTTCAGTCACCAGTGCCTTTCTCCCCGCAAAAAAGTGAAAACCAAGTTCCCCTCTAAGTCATAAGAAAATTAGACAGTGCACTCTACTAAATGATGAAAGAACCTATAATAGCCACACACACAAATGCCCATATTATCAGGAAGCTTGTTTCTAAAAAGTAGCTTGACAGCTCTGGATGACTCACTTCTCCCTCTGGAGTTGGAGTCCAAGTTCTCCTTGCCTCGAACAAAGAACTGCATGAAATGAGCAAAAAAGCAGTGGCAAAGTTTATTTTCAAAAAAGCAAAAACAAGAGTGGGAGAGATGCTCCGCAAAGCAAGCTTGGCCCAAGTAAATAGGAAAAGAGGATGAGAGCAAAGATAAAAGTACACACTGCAGGGCCTGTGAGATAGCTCAGCGGCATAAGCACCTGCCTAGCAAGCTTGAGGTCCTGAGGTCGACCCACGGTACCCACAAAAAAAAAAAAATAAAAGTACACACTGCATCTGGTAAATGCAGCATGGGCTATCATAGAAAGTTATGATAGCAAGTCTTCATGGCATCAGTGTGTCCTTTTATGCTGTCTAAATCTCAAGGAAAGCTGCAAGAACTTCTACATCTGGGTCCTGAGAGGTGGTGCTTGGATCACATGTCTCAAGCTGATGTCAGGTCTAGGTTTTCCTGTTGAAAACCTGCTGGAGTTCTTGGGAGAAGTCCACATGCAGGGCTTTGGGAACTTTTCTGCACATGTGCCTGGGCTCTTGTAGCTAACAGGTCAAGCCCATTTCCCCAGCCAGCTTTTGCCATGTCCTAATCTCCTATGTCACCTGCACATCTGAAAACATACTGAAAACGAGCCACTTCAGAAGTATGAACAGAATTCAGCTGAGAATCAGAGACAATGAATAGGAAAGGTAAAATAGAATTTCCTTCTGGCAGGGAAACATTCAGCACGTTCTTGCTGTGTGCCAGGCACTGTGGTCACAGTGTTCCCAGAAGGCAGAACCCCTTCACAGATGGTCACAGTGGGCCAACACCTCCTTCCTCACCTGGTCCCCTACACCTGAGAGATTTGTGCTGTGCCAAAGCAACATGAGGACGGGTCTGAGTGGTTGAACTGTTCCCGTGGGAAAAGCCACTCTTAGCCACAGGGCAGCTTTTATAGCTCGATACATCACTTGGTCCCCAACAGCCATCCTGGGGCCAGAGCAGCACCTGGGCTTGGCTACTGGGATCTCTGTGCTCAGCCAGGGGCAGGAAGGAGCAAGGACATGAGGGAAAGAGGACAGGGTAGAGGGAACCTGGAAGCCCCAGGTCTCAAGGCACAAAGCCTTAAACTCATATATCTTCTGGATTAAACACATCACTGTGGTCCTCACACACATTCTCTTTTTTTTCTTTTCTTTCTTTTTCAGGTTTTTGAGACAGTCTTGCCACAAAGAGCTGGCCTTGAACTTGATATGTAGCCCAGGGTAGCCTTGAGCTTGAGACCCCTCTGCCTCAGCCTCCTGAGTGATAAGTTCACTGGGGAGCATAACTACACCCAGCTGATATATATATATATATATATATATATATATATATATATATATATAAAACGTGTGTGTGTGTGTGTGTGTGTGTGTGTGTGTGAAAAGCACAGATACAACTCCTAATACAAAAAAATTCATAGATCCATGCATCTTCCCAAGAATAAATATTAACTCTTTCAGGTCACAGAAAGGAAGGATTTTCTTTTCTGACTGCTCCACGAGCACCAATGTCCTCTCGCATTCTGGGCACATGTGGTTTCTTTCCTAGTTCTCCTTTGCCCTTTACACTTATTGTGCAGCATTACTTTCAGAGCTGATTCCAAAGGAGAGATCCAGAAATGCTGCCTTCCTCACTAGCAGAAAGATAGGAGATTCTCTGGTTTCCTGATTGCATAATTATAACAAAATGAGATCATGCTATAATGTTCTCATGGAACTTGCTTGATGCATTTACTAGTGTATAACAGATTACTTTTATTTTATTATTTATTTATTTATTTATTTATTTATTTATTTATTTTGTGGGTACCAGGGGGTCGACCTCAGGACCTCGTGCGCCAGAAGGCGCCTGTGCTGCTGAGCGATATCACTGGCCCTTTTTTCGTATGTGGGTTCTGGGAGTCGAACTCAGGACCCCGTGCTTGCCAGGCAGGCGCTTACACCACTGAACCATCTCACTGGCCCTGAATTACTTTTAGTAGTTCCACACTCATCAAATTATTTTATCAACCACCTATTGTTGAACATGCATTTTTGTCTTATTTTTATGCTAACAACAATAAGCAATGAGCATTCCTGTAACATTTTTTTATTTTTTTGCATAGATCCTTGATTATTTCCTTAGGGAAATTCCAGAGGGGAAAATCCCAAGTCATCCACTCAACTTTAATCTCATAAAAACAGTTAGGATTTATAATACAGAAATGATCAGAGAGATGACATTATATACCCAAGCAAATTTGGGGTTTTGTTGTTTGTTTGTTTTTTGAAACAGGATCTCACTATGTAGCCCAGAGTGGTCTCAAACTTGTGGTGATCCTCTTGCCTCAACCTCATGAACGGTGGTATTATAGGAATGAGCCACCACATCTGACAACTCAAGCAGATTTTTACCTCAAATCCAAATAAGGTTTCCTCATCTCATGACCTGGGTTGTCATCTGCAGCTCCTTTAAGTGCCTTGTTTGGCTCAGGCTCCAAATTTGAGGAGGCACACAGGACAAAAATTGTAGATGGCTGTTGTTAGTTACAGCTGTCATTCTGAGAAGCTGGTCCCATCTTGTTCTTTATACCAAGATACATTCTTTCCACATCTCTCTATCCATGGCCCTCGCTGCTACACTTCTGGTTTTGTTTGTTTTGTTTTTACTTTGCTCTTAAAATGGACATGTCTATTTCCTAGGTATCATGTAGGTTGCTCTTCATTACTACTTAAGCTAAAGAGAACCCTAGACAAGGATGTCCTGCTGGATTTACCCCAGATTATCAATTTTAGAACTAAAGATTAGGAAGAATGATATGAGAACCCAAAATGTTCATTACCCCAGATAATTCCCTCTTTGCTGATGTTTTCTGTGTTTTGTTTGTTTATTTTGTTTTCACTTTGTGGTACTAGGAATTAAACCCTGAGTCTTCGCATTGAGCTACATTCCCAGCCTTCTTGTTTATTTATTCATTCACTTATTTATTTTTAGAAAGATCTCACTAAATTGCTAAATTGTCCAGGCTGAATTTGAACATGCTATCCTCTTGCCTTAGCCTCCCTGAGTACTTGGATTACAGGCTAGCTTTTGGATTTCTTTCTACTGATTTTAGCAATAATACAAGAAAGAAAGAAACAAATAAGTATATACCTCATGTTCAGGAAGACAAGATTAATGAAAGTTGTTAGATTCTATCCAATCTAATAGCCAATCTAGTAAAAAATCAATCATTGCCATTTAAAAACTATAATAGAGCCAGATGCAGTGGCTGTAGCCTGTAATCCTAGCAATTCAGGAGGTTGAGATAGGAAAATCATGAGTTTCAGCCCAGCTTGGGCAACATAGAAGACTTCATCTCAAAAACAAAAAAAATTTTTTGAAAGCAAAACTGGTATAAAACAGGATGAATTTATGAAACCTGTAGCAATATTTCACAAACAAGTTAGTTCTAGGATCACTGAATAGTATAACTGACAACCTCATAAAGCATTTTTTTTGTGTGTAGGTTGTATGTATTGATGTTTGCTATATTAAAACTGAAAAAAAAAAAGAATTTCAGAAACAAAAATACACAAATACATTGCCCATGAATGCCCAGAACAATGATATCACCATATATCATGGAGCCTCTGGAAAACTCCACCATCCACGAAGGAGATGGCAGAAGTGAGAAAGGTAGTTAAGGCTCCAGTACTGTCACAGTCTGCATGTTGGATGTCCATCAATGGCCTGTGTGTTAAAGGCTGGGTCCCCACAGTGGGCTACTAGAAGATAGCGGAAATTTGGGTAGGTAGGTCATTCTGGGAAGCCTGTGAGAGAGTGGGTGTGGCCCTCAAAGGAGATTGTGGGGCCCTGGACCACCTTCTCTCTGCTTCCTGGCTGATTAGGTGGATGGTTTTGGTATGCTACCTTCCCCCACATGGATGTGCTGCCCTGATACAGGCCCAAAGATGAGACCAGTCAATTGTGGACTGGAACCTCCACAACTGTCAGCCAAAATAAACCTTCTCTATCACTTAATTACTTCAGGTATCTCATTATAATGATGGAAATCTAACACAAATATTCTGAAAATAGATTTTAACTCACGCAATCCTTAAAAATATCTCAGAGCTCCTCAAAATATTCCTAGGTCACACACTGAGACCTTCTGGCCTAGATGTGTATGGAAGAAGAGCGGAAAAACCAGTCAGAAATGTAGGAAGGCTCCTGAAGGCTTAACATCCACCAGTTTATGAATGATGATGGACTATGAATAGTGATCTGAATATTAAATAAATAATTAAACATAAGAGAAACAAAATATGGGTCCTCACTTAAGAATAAGATAAGACAAAAAACAGATTTGGACAGAAACGGAGGGAAATTGTAGCCAAGCATACTGATCAACATTTGAAGGATGGAGAAAGATGAAAAAGCCAAGCCTTCAAAATTATTTTCAGGTTGGGTAACATGGAGTAGCAAGAACTGGATTTATCATTGTCTTAGTTGTTTTCTCCCTGCTGGGACACAATACTCGACACCCACAAGTTAAAGGAGGAAAGGTTTATTTTAGCTCACAGGCTTAGACTTTCAGCCCATAGTCAGCAGCTCCAAGGTATGGCAGGCCTTGTGGCTCCAAGGCAGGGGGGCACAGCAGAGGGGTATCACCGAGGAGAAACAGTCCATGGAAGGCAGGAGACGGCAGCAGCAGCAAGCCTCCCTTTCCCTTTTATTGTATTCAGGCTATAAGCCTATTGGTTGGTGCCACTCACACACAGGGTGGGCCTTCCTTCTTCAGTAAATCCATTCAGCCATGCCCACAACTATGCTAATCTCATCAGCAAACTAATCCAGTATCATTCCCATAATCCAGTCACTCCCAAAAGCCCTATCTATGAGCTCATGAAGTTTTGGGGGAGCATCTAGTTATAATGCATAACCATCATTAATTCTTGACTGAATTAATTTGAAAAGCAGACAAATCACATGAAACAGTGGTTTTCAAATTGCACCATAGTGACATCCCTGGGATTATTCCAGTGTACTACGTGGAAAGAGTTTGCAGCCTACAACACAAGAGGGAAGAACACAGACATGGACAGTAGTGCCCTGAGATGGGATATATAGAAATACATCAAACTGTGTGTCTCACACACATATATTCACAACCCTGGAGGTAATTCTATTATCATCTGCTGTGAGGGCAAGGAAACTGACAACCAGCAGCTGAGCATAATGTCCTCAGTGAGTAATGACAAACCTAGGGGCTAGTGCCAAATTCATACTCACTCCTCCCATATGGAATTATTTTATTTTATTGAGAAGAGACTTTCTATAAAAGACATCAGGGGCCGGTGAGATGGCTCAGCGGCGTAAGCGCCTGCCTTGCAAGCACGAGGGCCTGAGTTCAACTCCCGGAACCCACATACGAAAAAAGGGCCGGTGATATCGCTCAGTGGCACGGGTGCCTGTTGGCGCGAGGTCCTGAGGTCGTCCCCCTGGTACCCACAAAAAAAAAAAAAAAGACATCAAATAAATAATAGTGTAACTGAATGGATTTAATGCCAAGTATGATATGTTTCTTGTTTCCTATTTGTTTTGAGATAGGAGAGCTCTCAGGGTCCATGTATAATATTTCCTTAAGGCTATCTCATTTTTAGAAAACTAACTGATTATCCTAATCAATATTCTGTCTTAGCTGACTAAAATAGTAGAACCTCCATCATGCCCCATAGAAGTGAACATAAGGTTATCACCTAAGGAACAATTTGTAGGAGCAACCAGCTGGAGTTCCCAGTGTCTGTGTATAAAGTACCCACAATGAATGGAGTTAGACTGTACTCACTGGAGGTTCTACCTCTGTGCAATAGTGATTTTCAGAAAGAACCTAAGACTTCTATTAAAATGTGCTGCTTGTCCTGGAAAGTGCTATACAGCTGTTTTGCAAAGAAAGGGCCTGAAAACCCCTGAATGTTTCCCTGAATCTATCTCATTGTTAGAAGACAAACTGGCCATCCACAGTGGATCTTCTCATGTAGCTGACTAAGATCATGTACCTCTATCATACTCCATAGAAGTCAAAGTAAGGTTATTGCCTAAGATGCAATTAGTAACAGCAACCAGCTAGAGCTCCCATTGTCAGTGTATAAAATACCTACACTGTATGCAGTCAGTGTACTCACTGGAGTATCTACCTATCTGCAATAGTGATTTTCAGAGAGCACCTCTCTAAGATTTCTATTAAAATGCACTGCTTGTCCTGGAAAGTACTATACAGCTCTGTTGCAAGGACAGGACTTGAAAGCTCCTGATAGTTTCCCTAACGTGATCTCTTTGCTATAAGCCTAACTGACTATCCAGAATTGTTCTTCTGTCTTAGCCGACTAAGACAGTGGCACCTCCATCGTGCCCAATAGAAGTGAATAGAAGGTTACAACCTAAGGAACAATAAGTAAGAGCAGCCAACTGTGGCTCCCAGTGTCTGTGTATAAAGTACCCACATTGAATGGAGTCAGGCTGTACTCACTGGTATTTCTACCTATCTGCAATAAGGATTTTCAGAGAGCATCTCTCTAAAACTTCTATTTAGATTCGCTATCTGTCTTGGAAAATGCTCTACAGCTCTGAAAAATCCTGAAAAGTCCTCAATGTTTCTCTAAGGTATCTCATTTTTAGAAGACTGACTATCCTAATAGTTCTTCTAACTTACCTGACTAAAATAGTGAAAACTCCGTCATGCCCCAGAGTAGTGAACACAAGCCTATCACCTAAAAAAAAATTTTTAGGAGCACCCAGCTGGAACTCCCACTCTCTGTGTATAAAGGACCCAAATAAATTGCAGTTAGGCTGTATTTACTGAGTGGCAACCTATCTGTAATACTGATTTTCAAAGAGCACATCTTTAAGCCTTGTACTGAGATTCATTGCTTGCCTTGGAAAGTACTATAGAGCTCTGTTGCAAACAAAGGGCCTGAAACTTCCTGAATGTTTTCCTAAGGTTATCACTTTGTTAGAAGCCTACCTGAATATCCAGAATGGTTCTTTTGTTTTAGCTGACTAATATACATCCATGGTTCCCCTTAGAAGTTAAGGTAGGTTATCACTTGAGGAACAACTAGAGAGAAAATCAACAAGAAAATAGAATTAAACCAAACCTGTGAACAAATGTAGATGTCTACAGAGTGTTCCACCCCACAACATCAGAATAAAAATTCTTCTCAGCTGCACATGGGGTATTATCCAAAATCAACCACATATTAGCCCATAAAACAGGCTTAGGTAAATGCACAGGAATTGAAGCCATCTCATGCATGTTATCTGACAATAGTGCAATGATACTGGAAATCAATGGCAAGAAAAACCACAAAAACTACATAAACACATAGAAATTAAACAACATCCTCCTGATAACCAGTGAGTCACAGAGGAAACTAAGGAAGAAAATAAACAGTATCTACAATTAAATGATGACACCAGTACAACATACCAGAACTTCTGGGATGCAATGAAATCAGTCCTATGATAGAAATTTATAGTGATGAATTCTTGCATCAAGAAAACAGAATAAACTCAAATAAACACCTAATGTTGAACCTCAAACTTCTAGAAAAAGAAGAACAAATCAGACCCAAAGCTCATATAAAGGAGGAAATTATAAAGATTAAAGCACAAATTAATGCAATTGAGACTAAAAAAACAATACAAAGAATCAATGAATTGAAGAGCTAGTTCTTTAAAAGATTAACTAAAGTTGATAAACCCTTAGCCAACCTCTTCAAAAAGAAGAAAGAAAAGACTCAAACTTAAGCAATTAGGAATGAAAAGGGGAAAATCACAATGGCTTCTACAGAAATCCAGAAGATTATCAATTCCTACTTTGAGAACTTGTACTCTAATAAGATGGGAGACAGAAGAAATGGACAGATTCTTAGACACATATCAACTACCAAAACTGAATCAAGAAGATATAAAAATTCTAAATAACCTTATATCAGTCAATGAAATTGAAGATGTAATTAAAAACTTACCAAAAAAGAAAAGCCCAGGTCCTTATGGATTCACTGCTGAATTCTACAAATAAATTTAGAGAAGAACTAATGCCAGTAACGCTGAAACTCTTTAATGAAATTGAAAGGGAAGAAATACTTTCAAAATCATTCTTGGAATCAAGTATTACCCTAATACCAAAACCAGAGAAGGATCCAACCAAAAAATAAAACTATAGGCCAATCTCCCTAATGAACATAGGTGCAAAAATCCTCAGTAAGATACTGGCAATCAGAATACAGCAAATCATCAAGAAGATTATACACCATGACCAAGTAGGATTCATCCCAGGGATGCGAGGATGGTTCAACATATGCAAATCAATAAATGTAATTCACCATATTAACAGAGCCAAAGACAAAATTCACATGATCATCTCAATAGATGCAGAAAAAGCATTTGACAAAGTCCAACACTCATTCATGATAGAAACAAAAAATTGGAATAGATTGTCTTTATCTCAATCTGATAAAAGCCATCTATGACAAACCAACAGCTAATATCATACAAAGTGATCAAAAACTGTAAGTTTTCACTCTAAAACCAAGAACAAGACAAGGATGTCCTCTATGACCAATCTTATTTAATATAGTTCTGGAAACATTAGCCAGAACAATTAGACAAGAAAAAGAAAATGAATAAGGATAGGAAAGGAAGGAGTTAAATTATCATTATTTGCAGAAAATGGGAAGATATCCCTTGCTCATGGATAGGAAGAACCAGCATAGTGAAAATGGCCATACTCCCAAAATTGTTATACAGATTTAATGCAATCCCAATCAATATACAATTAGCATACCTCATAGAACTAGAGAAAACATTCCTAAAATTCATGTGGAAACAGAAGAAACCTAGAATAGCAAAGGCAATCCTTGGCAACAAAAGCAAGTCAAGGGGCATCACAATTCCTGACTTGAAAGTGTGCTACATATGAGCTACTATGATAAAATCAGCATGGTACTAGCAAAAAAAAAAAACAAAAAAAAACAAAAAAAAAAAACAGACCTGAGGATCAGAGGAACAGATTAGAAGATGTAGATACAACTACAAACACACTCAGCCTCCTTATCTTTGACAAAGAGGTCAAACATGTTCACTAGATGAAAGATAGTCTCTTTAACAAATGGTGTTGGAAAGTCTGGCTTTCCACATACCAAAGACTAAAACTAGACCTATGTCTATCACTATGCACTAAACTGAAGTCAAAATGGATCAAAGATCTAAATATTAAACAGAAACACTAAATCTACTGGAAGAGAAAATAGTTAGGAATCTTGAAGACATAGTTGTAGGCGGAGACTTCATGAACAAGACCCAGATCTTATGGGAAATACTTCGAAGAATCAGCAACTGGGATCTCATCTAAAGCTTTTCCACAACAAAAGAAATCACCAATAGAGTGAAAAGACAACCCACAGTGTGGGAAAAAATTTTAGCCAGTTGTCCCTCAGACAAAAGCTTATATCTGGAACATGTAAATAATGGAAAAAAAATCAGACCCCCCCAAATTCAAAGACGCAATCCAAAAATGGGCATTGGAGATGAATACGCACTTCTCAGATGAAGAAGTACAAATGGCAAATAAATATATGAAAAAATGCTCAACAACATTGGTCATTCGAGAGATGCAAATTAAAACAACACTTGGATTGCATCTTACTCCAGAAAGAATGGCTATCATCAAGAAACAGACCAATAACAAATGCTGGAGGGGCTGTGGGGAAATAGGAAACACTTCTGCACTGTTTTTGGGAGTGCAGACTGGTGCAACAACTGTGGAAATCAGTGTGGAGATTCCTCAAAAAACTACATTAGAGGTCCCATTTGACCCAGCTATCCTCCTTCTGGGTATCTTTCCAGAAGAATTAAAAACATCATACAGGGCCGGTGAGATGGCTCAGCAGTGTAAGTGCCTGCCTGGCAAGCACGAGGGCCCAAGTTCGACTCCCGGAACCCACATACGAAAAAAGGGCCGGTGATATCGCTCAGCGGCACGGGCACCTGCTGGCGTGTGATGTCCTGAGGTCAACCCCTGGTACCCACAAAAAAAAAAAAAAAAAACAAAATAAAACATCATACCACAGAGATATATGCACCCATGTTTATAGCAGCACAATTTGTAAAAGCTAAATCATGGAAACAACCAAAATGTCCATCAACCAAGGAATGGATAAAAAAGATGTGGTCTTTTTTGTAATGGAGTACAACTCAGCCATAAAGAAGAATAAACTTGAGACATTTGTAGGTAAATGGATGCAACTTGATACCATACTCATAAGTGAAATAAATCAGACTCACATGTGTAAACATTGTATTGTCTCCCTGGTGTTAAAAACTGAAAGAGTAAATAAGGTCTAAAATGTACAATAGATATTTTAAAATGGGAAGAAATCATTCAAAAGGAGAGAGGAACTTGAGTAGGGGAAAGAGGAAAGGAAGGAAGGAAAAGGAAAAAAGTACAAGAGTTATATTACTAGTGTCTCTTAGTTCATTGAAAAGAAAGGCTTGTGCTAATATTGTTTGGAGAATTTTTTATGCCCATATCCTGTACTCTGAGTAACTACTTTGAAGATAACAAAATGCAATGTATTAACTATTGCTATTCTATTATTTAGTTATGAAATTATGTTTTACTTTTTTCCATAAAATTTAAAAAAAGAAAAAAACCCTAGTAAATAATAATTTGTTTTGTGTTTCTTGGCATGCATGTGAGTATTGTATATTTTGTCTCTGTGCACAGTTGTGTGTGTACATCATGTAGGCTGCATGAGATTATTTTAAAAGCAGAATGGCAAGTAATTAAGAAAACATAGACCAAAAAGCCTTCTAAGCTACAAAATTTAAGCAAATATTTAAAAGATTAATAAAGGCATCAACAGTACTGTTAATATGTATTTGTCTATCTTAGACAACTGGAATTATATTTTAGCTGTTTGACTTTCCAAAAATTATTTTCTATTTTGTAAAGGTAAAAGAAAGACTGAGGTGGATGAAGAAAATTTATATATGAACTTTTAATATGGCTTTAGAGAGTTGGTAATCATAGTTTGTTGAACACTGAGAAAATGTGGTACAAGTATTAATGTAGCCTTGCTTCGCATTCTTTTATTTAAAAGTTTAAATTGTTTAGCTTCTCAAAAATATGTGTATCAATAATCAGTGGGAAACCTGCTTCTAATGTTAATATGAGGGCCCCTAAAAAGTCAGTATGTTTGTTTGACATTGTTTAAAAATGTTATGGTTTATATAGGTAATGGCTTTTGTTAATATGAGGGCCCCTAAAAAGTCAGTATGGGGCCGGTGAGATGGCTCAGCGGCTTAAGCGCCTGCCCGGCAAGCGCGAGGGCCCGAGTTCGACTCCCGGATCCCACATACGAAAAAGGGGCCGGTGATATCGCTCAGCGGCACGGGCGCCTGCTGGCGCGCGAGGTCCTGAGGTCGACCCCCCGGTACCCACAAAAAAAAAAAAAAAATAAATAAATAAATAAAAAGTCAGTATGTTTGTTAGACATTGTTTAAAAATGTTATGGTTTATATAGGTAATGGCTTTTAGGTCCCTGACTGTCCCAGAAAAAGGAGAAACATATTGTGCTTTTAATGAGTAGCAGGTAGGTGCTCAGTTCTTCCTGTTCCCCAAGCCCATGGTGGTCTACACAGCATGACTGCATCTGTTTTGAATTGGTTTTGTTCTAGAATCCTCTCAGGACTTGTTTCATGAGCAGGAATGGTTTACACAGTCTGACAGATTCTACATGGTTATTCTACTCAGCAAAATTCAAGTTGTATAACAGACTTCCCTTATCGCTTGTTATGAAGGTGATGTAGGAACAATTGAAATGTTTCTGTTTATTAAACATCAATCTGATTAAAGTCTACTTGAGATGTTCCTTACTATGTTTGTGAGAAGGAATGAAAATCTTCATTTTAAGCATTGACTTCTGTCTGAGTAAGCATGGTCCAGCCATGTTTCTTCCTAATTTCCTGAATAAGCTTGGTCCACATAAAATGGGTAATCACTTCCTCAATTCTGGAATGATGAAGCCAGTAGGTGCTGATGTGGAATGAACATTTTCTCCTGTATTTTTGGATCTTTCCAGATCTTCTGAGCTTTACAGCTTTGAATGCCAACAACTCATATATTCCCTTTTAGAGTTTTCCAATTTAAATCATTTATGGGCATTTTTATTATCCAGGACAGTTTCCTTTTGATGACATGAGAAGTTGGTTAGAGAATAATTTTTATTGAGATCAATGTAAATATTCAATTTCAAAAGCCCAGAAAATATTTCAAAGAATTTTAAATACCATTCTGTTATACACACATAGGAGCCATAGTTTAGGTTTTGACTATAATTTTTGAGCATTTTTCTCCTCAGTAAAAAAATGGTTCTGGCACACTAACTTCCATTTGTCATGTTTTTTATATTTTGTGGGCAATATAGAGGTAACTGTTCACAATTAGATTACATAAATATGTGACTTATTTACAATTAACTTACAATACTAAAGACATTTTTAAGTATAAGTTCATGTATATTTTCTTTTTTTAATTGTAAATGCAGTTTGGAGGTCTATTAAATGCATTTCTTAGATTGTTGATATACATGTTTATGTAGAGCAGTGATGTAAGATCAATAGATATCTTTTTAAAAATTTCAGAATAACTCCTAGTAGGGCAATAAATATGTGGAAATCAAGAATTATTTTGAACTATAGGTCAACAATTTAAAAAGAACTTTAAGTGACAAGTCTCAAACGGACTAAGAGTTGTGTTTGTCAATCATTTTAAGATCTATTAAAGTTAATAATTTGTACAAGCACAACTCATTTAATATCCTAGTAAAAGTTGATTTTAGAAAATATCTTTTGCTGTAATGAGTGAATAGCTGAGATTTATCTGGTCTTTTAATGGGTTTGTTTATGTGACCTAAGGCTAATAGTTGAAGAAATGCTAACATGCTTGCTTGCCTTTTTAAGAAACTGTTATTATCTTACTGTCTAGTCTTTGCTTTAGTTAAGTACTTAAAATGCATTTTTTAAAAATGTTTGTTTTTTACAGAAATGTCTGCAATTCTCAATTGATCATATAGTCTAACAGCATGTATTGTGAGTAAAGCATTTCTAATTACGGACAGTTATTTAGAAAAATGAGAATGAATTCTAATGTAGTGCCAGGAATAGTGTCAGCATCTTTAAATTTAAAACCAAGAGGCTTAGGATATGGATCTGGAGTGATGGGGAAGGAGGGAATTTAAAACAAATCTCTAAAAATATTTTTACATTTCTCAAAATAATTTCTTGTCAGGTTTTAAGTCTATTGTCTTTTGTCAGGTTTTAAGTGTTTAGCAACATTCTGAATTACAGAGCCCACATTCACTTAGATATCTATTTAAAGTTTTGTTTCACAATTCTGATCATGTAAACTGTTATGATATATTATTTGACTTATTTTTTAAACTGTTATTGTCCAGGCATCATCCGGTCTGTTGTGTTTTCTTTCATATGCTGTAAAAGGAACTAAAATATTTTGCTAATTTCTATGTTGTGTGTTGCTTATAATGACTTCATTGGCAAAATCAATATTAGTGTTGGTTATAAGAGACAATCTCACTAAAAAATATGTTCATTTTTTATTATTACATGTTGTAGCACATAAGAATGACATTGCTGGGCCGGTGAGATGGCTCAGCGGCATACGCGCCTGCCTGGCAAGCGCGAGGGCCCGAGTTCGACTCCCGGAACCCACATACGAAAAAAGGGCCGGTGATATCGCTCAGCGGCACGGGCGCCTGGTGGAGCGCGAGGTCCTGAGGTCGACCCCCCGGTACCCACAAAAAAAAAAAAAAGAATGACATTGCTTTTCGGAAATTGGTACATGTATATAACTTATTGTAATTCTTTTTTTATCCCGTCCCTTTCCACCCTTCCCCATACCTCTATCTCTTGGTCATAAAGATGCGTGTTTTCAGGTGGTAAAATAAACATTAATTCTTGCATACTATATTCGAAATGTTTACACTTTTGTATATGTATAACTAAAAAAACCCTGAAGGTATTACTAAAGTATAATTCTTGGGCTTTGTAGTAGTAAATTATGTGCTTTCTCCTAAATGGTAGTTTACACTGGTTTACAAGACAAGAGGACTTTATGTTTTTGCTTAAATACACCTTTCAAACAAACATAACCTTGTCTCACAGAAATATTGGTTTTCTTTAACTAACTTCATTACTCACTGCATCCTAGTTCAAATCTACTTTATAGACTGGATTTGCTTTGCTCTTATTGGCTTGGTTTCTCTCTGTTTGCAAGCTTTGTACATGTTGTTTGTATTTTGTGTGCTAGCTTTAGAATGTATAGGATTGGACTTAAGAGTGTACTCTAGATAAACTCAGCCTAAGGGACACCATGTCTAAATCTCTGATATTGCTCAAATTTGGCAAGAAGTATTTTATGGTAATGACTCCAATCACCTGTCACATCTCTTCTAAATGATTATCAATGGAAAATTTGCCTCAGCACCAAGGGGCAGGGGGCACAGACAGTTAACTGCCAATGCCCTCAGAAGAGAAGGAAATGCACTGAGATAAGGGGGTGGGGTTGTGAGCATAAAAGTGTCACCTGTGTGCCAATCCTACCAAAAAGAAGTAGAGCTATAAATGTTATAAAAGAGGGATTTTATGTATGATTGCATAAAATCACAAAGCCCTTTTGGCAGGTTTTGCTGTCTGCTCTCTCTTAGACTTTAGCTTTCACAATTTGTAGTGATACCTTTCCAGGTGGAAGCATCCAAAATGAGTATATTATGCTCCAGTTATCCAACATTAGCCAGCCAGCTAGATGATGTAGCACCTCAAGGCCCTCAAGATGGGGGGATGCACAAAAGCAAAGGAGAGTTGCAGCCAGCTCTACAGCATGAAACTATAAAATTTACATTTCATTTTTTTAGACATAAGCAGATTCTCCAACCTTTGTACTGTTGAACACCTTCTCTTCTCCTCAGTCCAGTCAAGTGACAGGATATGCAGATGCTGGCCTTTGGAGCCTAGAATCCAGTTTCCTTTCCAGAAGAAATAAAAGAATTAACCTGAAGATGTCTAAAGTCCATAAAGTCTCTGTGTTTGTCCTCCTCTCTGTTCCTTTCTATAAAATTCCCCTTTAAAACTGTCAAAACTGTAAGAGGTGAGATTATGAATTGAGGCAAATAGCACCCTCCATTCCCTCATTGGGAGCACTAAATAAAGTTCTTATCCAGCTGGGTGTTGTGGCACATGCCTGTAATCCCAGCACTCAGGAGGCTGAGGCAGGAGGATCACTGTGAGTTCAAGGACAGCCTGGGCTATATAGTGAGTGTGAGATTAGTGTGAACTGCACAGCGAGAACCTGTCTCAAAAAAAAACCCAAAAAACAAACAAACAAACAAAAAAAAGCTGTTATCCTCTTTTACCAAAATAAATGTATTTTTCAAACTGGGTCAATGCTGGACAAAGGAACCTGAGTTCATGTATCTAAGTGGCTGGCAATACACATCTACAGTTTCTAGAACTCTAGAAATGCTGTACCTCCAAAATTACCATTGAATTCTGATAAATGTTGGCTAAATCCACTGTCATCGTGGCTCAGTTTCCCTTAACCTCTTATCATGTCATATGAGAGCCAAATAATTGATTGTTCATGGTACCTTCATTTCTACCCAACACATCTACAAATTCACCATCTAACAATCTACCTTTCCCTTCTTTGTGTTGTATTTTTTCTAGAATGAATCACAGGGCTCAAGGAAACACTTCACATATTGTCATAACTTAACAATTTTTAAAAAATTCATATTACCTTGTTTTGAAATTCTGTATCATTGTTTTTACTGTTTTTTTTCTCTTTAAAATAAAAAATAAAAATAGGAGCAGCCAAATGGAAAATGTGTTTATAGCAAGGTACGAGGCAAGGACTGAAGGGACTTTGCATATGCCAACTAGAAGACCAAATCTCTAAGCCCATCTAAGTGTGTACAAGGCTTGAAATGTTGAAAACACTGTTTTTAAGAGATTTGCGTACAATTTTCTGGTATACTTATATAATTGATGAGCCTTTCATTTTTAATTATTACTTAGACTCATCTCCCTTCCTCTTTACACTGGTCCAGTGGGTAGATGTTGTGGCTTATATCTAGATGTCCCCCCAAATCTCAGGTGGTCATAGGTGGTCATAGGTGGGGCTTTTAGGAGGTGGCTGAATCTAGCGTGTGTGATACTGGGATCAAGGATGTGATTCTAGCATTGATTCACAGTGTAATGCTAGGATTAAGACTGCCGCACCCTGGGCATGAGTGCTACCCACTCTAAGGGTGGGTAGCCTGGATAAAATATAAGGGGCAGAAAGAGGGTCTTTGCTTGTTGGTTGTCACTTGCTGCTTGCTGCTTCTTCACTGCTTTCCTGCCTTTTGCCTGCCGTGAAATGTCTCTCCTCTGTGATTGCCATCTGCCATGCCACCCTGCCTTGGAGCCAGCCAACTATGAATTGAAACCTGTATAAACTGTGAGCTACAATTAACTTTTCCTCCTTTAATCTTGGGTGCCAGGTATTTTGTCTCGACAAAGAGAAAAGTAACTAAGACAGTGGGATTTAACCACCACAACCCTTTTGTTAATTAGAAATAAAACGAATTTTTAAAAGCTCCACCTTTTAAGCATTTCTTGGTCTTCCTGTAGTGTGAACCATTCCTAATCAAGAAGGTACCAAGAGTTAGCCAATCACTAACCAACTTTTTGGCATAAAACATCCAGAATTATCATTCAGAGGTTTCAAGAATAGTAGAAAGTCTTTTTATCAGAATTCTCAGAGTAGGATCCTGTAATACAATATTCTATGTAGGGCAACCCATTTGGGACCCATGTCTCTCAGGAGTTATTCCTATTCCCCATTTCTATTTTCCAATAAATTTTTCTACTCTTAGAAAAATATTCTATCTATATTCTCATACTTGTCATGTGACAAGCCACAGAGAATAGCCACAACAAATATGTCCCTAGAATTCACCAGAAATATCACCATATTTGTATGAACCAATTTAAAATGTAAAATGAAATAGAGGGATATCTTTAAGCCACAAGCAGAATAAATGGTAGCATAGTGTAATTTTTTCAAAAGGAAGAGTACTTATAAGATGTTTAGGCTTTGACTGTAGAAATGATTGGATGAGTTGATAGTGGTATGGAAGAGTTAAGAAACAGCTTAACATGGGCCGGTGAGATGGCTCAGCGGCGTAAGCTCCTGCCTTGCAAGCGTGAGGGCCCGAGTTCGACTCCCGGAACCCACATATGAAAAAGGGCCGGTGATATCGCTCAGTGGCACGGGCGCCTGCTGGCGCGCGAGGTCCTGAGGTCGACCCCCCGGTACCCACAAAAAAAAAAAAAGAAACAGCTGAACAGAACATGTAAACAGAATATGTCAAAAGGTAAACAGCACATGTAAATGCCTACAGAAGTGATGGTGAAACTTTTAGAGAGCAAGTGCCCAAACTGCAACCCAAAACCCACTTATTCATTGCAAAGTGCCAACACTGCAATTAAATTTGAATGCGCAGCTGCTGGGGCGATGCTGGGGTGACTTGGCTCACTGTAGCATGCAGACCATAGGTTCACCATCACCGCCCTACACACTAAGCAGCTCATGGCAACATTCTACTAGTTTGATGATGGAATCAACAAAATACAGGGGAAAATGGAAAACTTACATTTCATTAGTTGTTTTTTAGTTCATATTTTGTCATATGAAAATAACCTTCTTGGTATCTTTGTTTTCTAATAGAGTAGAGAATAATTCTTCACAAGTTTTACATCTATAAGAGGTTGATTGAATCTTTTTCTACTTCGTAAGAAAGCCCTGAAGGAAAGCAAGGACTTTACTGGTTTATTCTTCAAAAATTTGAGCTGAGAATATTTATCTCATTTAAGTCATCATTATTCATACAAAGCAGGTGTTAAACTGTAGGGAAGCAGAGACTTATGTCCACGGACTTGATGTTGAAGTCTATCTTGAGTTTAAAGAGGAAGAGTCACAAAGACCCCTTTGGTGCACACTGGGCTGCAGACTTCCCTGGCTCGTGGCCTCCAACTGCCGAAAACAGCTGTAGAAGGAGATTTGACAGTGACGAGCTTCAGAGCAGTGGACAGCAGGTGAGTCATGTGTATGTGGTGTTGAGGATTTTATATCCCAGATGGTCTTACTTGCTTCAGTGGGGCTATTTCCTGGAGAATCGTGTTGATATGCAAACTGTTGCTTGAGTCAGACTGGAGTATGTACATATTAAGTTAATGTATAAAGAGCGGTCAAGAAGAAGAGCTCATATAGGTAGTCTTCTCAACAAAGTCTTCGTGCATTTGGCAGTTTTAGTTCGCACACCTAATGTGAATTTTATTAGCTTTTTGTTGCTGGGACAAAATACCTGATTACAGAACTGAAGGAAGGAGATTTATTTTGTCTTAGATTTCAGAGGTTACAGTCTGTGTTTTACTGTCTCCAATACAGAAAACTCATGGTGAATAGAAATGAAGAGAGTTAATCAACATATGAGAACCAGGAAATGAAGAGCAGGAAAAGAGCCTAGGGGGAAAAATGCCAGGGGCCAGATATTGTCCCTAGTATCATACTCAGGACACAAATAGATGCACCTTGAAATGTGTTTTACTAGTATTCTACATATCTTTCAAGCTAACAAGTTGTTAAAGAAGAATGTCTCATGACTTCAAGTAATTTTTCCTGTCTATTCAATATGAAAGTGTTGAAAGATGGAGAATTTCA
The DNA here is from genome assembly GCA_028451465.1 of Erethizon dorsatum. Classification (NCBI taxonomy): domain Eukaryota; kingdom Metazoa; phylum Chordata; class Mammalia; order Rodentia; family Erethizontidae; genus Erethizon; species Erethizon dorsatum. Next base: position 41,023,842 of record CM051839.1, read on the forward strand.
GCCTGTGAGGAGGGAACTATGGGGCATGGGTAACATACAATCTGAAATCTTTAGGTGCCCTGCCTTAACACCAGCAAGTAATTAACTGTGGACTACTTTTCAGCAATCATTCTTCCCTCCATGGGAAGAATGTTTATTTTCATAGGTTTTCTTTGTCAACCTGTATGAACTAGGGTATCTGTCTAAGCCAGTTGGAATATTTGCTTTTCTTTAATTTTGACTTTTACTGAGTATTGCTATCATTTAACTATATTTCCTTCACTTACTCAATAATTGTATTCCAATTTGGCATATACTTATTTTCTTGACTTAAACTGAGTACATTGAGAGATAGAGTGTGAGAAAGACTTATTCACAAAGCCAATGGACTCATTCCAAATTTTTGTCCTCTCACAACATCAGGTGTTTTCTTAATTATATGGCTTCCTATCCTGGCTTGGATGTATGTTGTTTTTGATGTAAGGAGAGTTCTCCATAAAGTTTGATTCCAGAACTATCTGACCAAACTTCTGACTTCATTTTTAGGAAAACACAGGAAGAGCCCAATGGTAAGAAGACGTAGAAATCTCTGAAGAGATGCAAGCATATCCTACTTCAATGCAATGATCCCTTGGACTGGGTCCATCAATCCTAAATTTGAAAGGTTTTGTTGAGAGTCTATCATGTGGGTTTCCCCACAAGTATGTAGGGGAGTGGATTTTTGTTTTTTGTTTTTGGCTCAGTGGGTGAGCCATAGACCAGAAGTGAATCAGCTACATGGTGAGGCTTATGAACTGTCCAATCAGGCATGCTGGTCAGAGAAGGAAATTTTCCCCTATAAGGAACTGAAGTCAGAAACTCCCAATGTGTTGCTGATGGACACCCAAGCTCACTCAGAGTTCTGTTTACTGAGGTCTGCAGGAGTGAACACAGGAGAATCTCAATACTGATAATTATGAACAAGCAGAGTCAAGTGACCTAAGACAAGGAATATGTGTGGAGTAGGTTGGCAAAACCCCTGTGGAGGTTTCAGGGCTCCCACCTGACAAAAATATGGCACATGGATGTAAAATAAAGACAAAGAGAGAAGGTTCTGCAGATGAGGAGCTCCGAGATGGCCAATGCTCTCTGTGGAACAAAAGGCCACAAGTCCAAAAACTCATGGCTTTTATTGGTATTAATCAGAGAGGTGGGTGGTGGTCACAGCAGGGTGCTAGGGAAAAAAACTTTGCAGGTGTTGGCTGTAAGGAGAAAGAGAGCAATTTTGTACCAGGCACAGAGGCTCTCCAATTAGCAATGCACTGTATAAGTTGATGTATGCAAGGCTAACACCTTTACTGCCAGGAAAATTCTTATTGAGTCCCATGGCCTCAGCTGAGATGTTGTCTTATGTCTTAGCCCTGGAATCCCACGGGCTCTTGCTTGAGCCCCCATTCCAGCCATCAGCAGAGGGGCAATTCTCACCTGTGAGCTATAATGAGACATGTTGGCATCTCAGCTGGACTCAGTCACATTCTTTTAGCCAATTAAGGGAACATCTGGTTCAATATAACCAGTTCTGCATATCTCTGCATATAGGGTTGAAGGAGACATCCGGGAAAGATTGAGGCAAGGGGCTTTGTTTCTCAAAAGAGCACAGCTTGGTGGTCTCCTACAGTAGGTGACACAGCTTGGTTGGAACTGGAAAGAATCAACTTTTCCAAGACACTGGCCTCCCCACATCAGCTGAGGTTTTCTATGTGCTTAGATGTCAATGGCTGCTACTATACCCATGGTCTTTCCTGGACTTCAGGATGGGAATGTGGTAGCTACCAGGACCTATGCATCCTACCCTGTCCCAGTAATGTCACCTCAGCATGGACAGAGCACTGGCTTGGATAGTTGGTGTTTGCAGCCATGCTTCTAAACACTAGGTGCAGTGACAGCAGAAGGGATGTGTGGAGACAGTTGACTCATGTATAACAAACTGTGATGTGTTGATGCCTTTTTTGTTTTCTCCCAACAGCATCCTTGTCATGATTTCTGTCTAAAATATCCTCTAAATAAATCATGTTTTCAAAATTTTTGGATTGCAGGGGTCATATGCTCATCAGTGCATTCATCCAATCATGAGTCCAGAAGCTGAATGTTCTGTGAGGAACCAGGATCCGGTTGGAGGTGGGTCACTGGGAGTAGGACCTGGAAAAGTGTATTCATATCCCCAGGTCTTCTCTTCTCTCTGCTTCCAGCCTGCCATGGGTTGAGCACCTCTTCCTCCTCCATGAAATTTTGCTGTCCTGTTTCTGCCTTAGAGCTACTGATCCTGGCTTAAACCATAAAAAAAAAAAAAAAATACATCTCCTCCTTCAACTTGTGGGTGTTGGCATGTTTCCCCAGTGACAGGAAAGTGGCTAAGACACCTACTCTTGCTGGATTTGATTCCTGTTTCAAATACTAATTCTCAAATGCACAAGTTTTCTCTTCAGCCCTGGGCTTCATTGTGACAACAGCAAATGCCTAAATTTCCAACTGCTTTTCCACATTGCCAAAATCACTGTAGGGTGTTTATAAAGGCCATGAGAATTTAAATCAATGTTTAACATTGCTGCCAGTGAAGCTCACTATTAGGTCACTTACCATCCATGCTGCATTTCTGTTTTACATCTATAGTAATGACAGGATGAAAGGAAGGAAAGAAAGGAAGAAAGGAAGAAATAAAGAAAGAGAGAGCCAAGCAAACAGAAAAATAAATATACAAACAAAGAAAATTCCCCTTTACAGTTTAGAATACCAACAAAATTGGAGAAGTTATAGATTCAGGAAGGTAAAATGACAGTAATCTTCAAAAGACAACTTCCAGAAGATGCTGCCTGTTAATCTCACCCTGAGAATCCATGTGAAGTAATGGATTTGTGTGTGAGTGGAAGGAGAAATGGGCACCATCCCTCACATCATTCTTCACATAATTAGTTGATTTTTGGAAGTATTTTAATAAATTATGTGCAGTTTGATGTAGCCTATTGTATAACATGATGTTACAGTTACAGAACCAAATGTCAGGTCTACAGGCATATCAATGGTTAGGTACCAAAAGTTGTTCTGTGTAAGGAGGAACAACAGGGGTAAACAAAATCTATAAAAGGAGGGGATGATGGAGAGTGGGAACATCAGCTCCTGAACCAGATAGTAATATCCCTTGGGTTAGAATTTTCTCAGTGGGACAATAAACAAGGGCTATATTCTAGTTTGGGCTACATATGGGTCAAAGATCACAGTCTTGATGGGAAGAAAGAAATTTAAGAAATGTTACAATAATAAGTCCTCTGTTACTACTAATCAATTCACCTAATAGATTTTTAGGCAGAATTGGAAATTAGAAAATTGTGTCTGGGCTTTCTGTGGCTTAAAAATAGTGTAGACGCCATTATCTAAGTGTCATTGGAAGAGGACTAGGAATCAAAGCCAGGACATTTTCTCTGAGGTATATCCATTATTTTTTATCATTATTATTATTAATTATTATTATGATTACTTTAATTTTGAGATGGGGGCCTCACTTTGTTGTACAAGCTGGAGATTGAACAACTTTTTTTTTTTTTTTAAGACAGGGTCTCCCTATGTGGTTCAGGCTGGTGTTGAACTCACAATGAAACACAGTCTAGCCTTGAACTTGCCTCAGCCTCCAGAGTTCTGGAATTATAGGCATGCACCATCACACCTGACTGGAGATTGAACTTCTGACCTTCTTGTCTCAGCCTCCCTGAGAGGTGTGACTACAGGTGTGGATTACCAAGCCCAGTTAGGGTGGGGTTTTTGTAATCTCTTCTACTTACCAAGATCACAGTGCTTGGTTAAATTAAACATCATCAACTATTTGATTTTATGTCCAGAAACCTGTGATTTTTTTTCCTCCATTTTTAAGGTGGTTCAGTCTGAAAGACATCCACAAATCCTTGTTGCTGTAGATAAGTGTCAGTAAATTTTGATTAGTTGGTTGTGGAATATATTTTTTTGAAAAATGTAATTTTCCTCAGATTCTGAAAAAGAGAATTTAAAGCTATCATAAAGTTTGGAACAGTGGAAATATCTACCTCTTTTATCACTGGCAATCACCCTTCCATAACTTCCAATGATGGCTTATGCTGGAACACAGCGTCACGTGCTGTGGCCTGTGATCTGCACTTGAGCGGCATACTAGGACCAGGCTACAGATTTGTCAGAATTACGGTGACTCTGGGAGTGGGTATTGAATATTGGGCCCGCTACTTGCAGTTGGAGAATTGCTGATTTTTAGCAAATGCATTTGAGTTCAGAAGAGAAATTAGGAAGAGGTGTTTAACAATCTGAGTGTAGGTTCTCTTGCGAGGTATAATGGCATAGAATTTTTCCCTGAGCTGCTTCTCTTTGGCTACTTTTACAGCAGTTGTTTATATAAAATAGAAGTTATCTCGTGGATTCAGAATTTTTCATGCTGTGCTCGCTGTGGCAGCACATATGCTAAAAAATTTTCATGATGTACCCATGCAGTTGTGATATTTTTAGGTAGAAACTGAGTGTAGAGAATGACTGGATGTGCAGAAGCAAAGGAAAATTTATAAGTAAATTGTTTTACATTAAACATCAATGTGTAAAGATCCATTTAAAAAACGATGCAGGGGAACAAATCAGCTATGGTTCCTTCCAGAGCATCACTTTGATTTCATCTGACTATACCCCAAGGTGGCCACAGGATGGAGCTTTTGGAAAATCTTTGTAGCTTTCTCATTTCATCACTAAGTAGACTGTTACTTGGTTTAAACTCTTTGGAATTTTGCATGAGTTAATAAATGAGGTTAATATAGAATTTTTACTAAGTTGAAAAGATTGTCATTTCTTCATCTCCACCTATTGGCCATAGTTTTGTAGAGAATGTCTTATTTCAAAACTTTATTCACTTATTCCAAAGCCTCTGCTTTTGGTATTTTTCTGGTTGTTTTGTGGTTGTTGTTTTTGATGTTATTAAAAATATTATTCCTTTTCTTCAAGTGATAATTAATGAAAATTGTTGATGGAATAAGAAAAAAGTGGGCTGGTGAGGTAGCTCAGTGGCACAAGTGCCTGCTGGCAAGCATGAGGACCTGACTTTGACTCCTGGTACCCATATTAAAAAAAAAAGAAAAAGAAAAAGAAAAAGAAAAAACTTGGCAGAGTATAGAGTACTGAAAAATTCAAAATTTGTAGAAAATTTTCTTATATAAATTTGTCCTCTAATGTTTCATGGGAATGTGCTTCCTTTCTCAGATTTGCCAGCAATTAGGATGACATAATTAACACATATTTGTCCACTTAAGGTCAAACACTATTTCTTCATTTATTTACTTTTATTAGTACATGTTTGCAGTATACAATGATTACATTAATTGTGGGGAATTTGTTCCTGTACATGACACATCTCAATTCTTACTGTTCCCCTTCCCCTACCCCCAGCATCAGATTTACTTATTTTATAAATTTTTCTTAAGTTAATTAGAATAAACACAGATTAACAGCCAAACTAACTGGCCAAACAAATGTTTAAGAAGCCAAAGACTATTATACTAAATCTAGGTACTCTTTATTATACTAAATCTAGGCCATGCTGGGTTACAATACATTTTTTTTTCTCTCTTTTTTATCTATACTCTGATTTTATTTTGCACTTTATTTGCACCTTTTATTTTCATATAAAAGAGAAACCATGAGACATTGAAACTTGTGTGTCTGATTTACTTCATTCAATAGTATTGCCTCAAGCTGCACCCACTTCCTACAAGTGAGCAAAACTCATCCTTCTTTATTGGAATTGTACTCCATTATGCATAAATACCACAGTTTCTTTATCCACTCATCTGTTGATTGAAATGTAGACTGCTCCCAAGGTTTGGCTATTATGAATTGAAACACCATTTCTTTATGATTTCATCCTGTGTTGCTAACATCTAGTGTTGAACATTTTTAATATGTGGTCTTTAGCACACGTGAAATTGTTTATCTCTGTGTCACTCCGTGCTGCATATGCTGTAATGTCTACAATATCTAATCTAGTTTATAGTTGACTCATAGTTAAATGAGAAAATGTTTATACTAAGCTGGGAATGTATATCATGCTACCATCTCTTGTAACTCTAGTAACCTTTTGATGTTTCTTTATTTTTGCAACATATACTGTGATGCTATACACCAGTGCAGACAGTTTTATGTGTTTTATCTCAATCACACAAAGCCTTCAGTTTTGCTCTTTGTGTTCTATCTTTACTATATAATTATAGGTTGTCTTAGGTTTTTAATTTATAGATGACAATTAATTATACAATAGTACATTTATGTATTTTAAATAATTTCTTCTCATCATGGTCTATAATCCTAAATGATTAATGAACAATGGAATTTGTAATTATTTGTCAAATAATTATTTTTTTAAGTTTATTGGTACAATTTAGATATACATAATGACCACATTCATTATAGGGAATTTGTACCTGTACATGATATATCTTGATTCCTCTTTTTCTTACCCCCATTCCCATCCCCTCTTTTCAAACTCCCTTCCCTTCCCCATTCACAGAGTTCAATTTTGATTTTATCCTTCCTTTCTCATTTTTTTCTTTCCCTTCCTTCCTTTCCCCCCAAATAATTATTTTTATCCTGATGTTGCTTTGTTAGTTTCTGAAAAGGAATATTTGAATATGGAGTTGAGGTATTTCTTCTTTTTTTATACATGTGCTCATTGTTTTAAATTTCTTTGGAAGCACACTCTGAAAGAATAGACAGATTCATTTTCATACACTATGAAATGCTTAATATTTTATGGAGCCATTTATTTGACACATATATTATTTAAAAGTTTGTGTTTTTAAATTTTCTTTTATTAGTACGCATTTGCATTACACAAATCTTACATTCATCATGGGGAGTAGGTACATGTACTCAATACAGCCTGTTTCTTTTTATATTCCCCTTCTACTTCCAACTCTCCTCTTCTAAACCCCTTTCCCCTGTTTCATTCTTGATATTATTTTATTCTTAGCTCATGTGTATGACATACAGTGTTTATACTCATTGAGGTTATTAGGTTTCTGTACATGGCATGTCTTCATTCTTACTTCCCCTTTCCCTCCTGCACTCTCCTTGCCCTCTGTCTCCTGGACCTATCCCCATTTGAAGGAGATTTATCCCCTTGATTCCCTATATCCATCCTTTATTATGCTTTTTCTTTGTACTTTGCCTTACTCAAATGAAAGATACCGTATAGTATTTAAGCTTGTGTGTCTGGTTTATTTCACTAAACATTATATTTTCCAGGTAAATCCAGTTTCCTATGAAAGTTTCAAACTTATCCATCTATATTGCTGAGTAATATTCCACTATGTATACATAAAACATTTTCTTATTCATTCATCTTGTGATGGGTATGCAGACTGCTTTCAGGATTTAACCATTATAAATTGTGCTGCTATAAACATTGGCAAACATGTATCACTGTAGTATGTCTTTAGCTCTTCAGGGAAGATACCTAGAAGGGGGATAGCTGGGTCATATGGAACTGTGAATTTTTGTTCTTGAGAAATCTCTGTACTGATTTCCATAATGGTTGTACTAGTTTACATTCTCACCAACAATGTAGAATTCCTTTAACACTGCAGCCTCACCAGCATTTGTTATTCTTTGACTTCCTGATGATTGTCATTGTTTCTATTATAAGATGGAATCTTAGCACTGTTTTAATTTTCATTTCTCTAATGGCCATAGATGTTGAACATTTTTTCTTATGTTTGTTGGTCATTTGTAATTTTTCTTCTGAAAGTGTCTGTTTATTTTACTTGCCCATTTCTTGATTGGGTCTTAAATTTTAGATGAGCTAATTCTTTTGATTAATTTATATATTCTAGATATAAGTTCTCTATCTGAAGAGTAGCTGGAAAAATATTTTCCCATTCTGTAAGTTGTCTCTTCAATATATGTATTGATTCTTCTGCTGTACAGAAGGTTTTTACTTTCCTGTAACTCCATGTGTTAGTTCTTGCTGTTATTTCTTATTCAATCAGGGTTCTGTTTCTAAAATGCTTCCCTACACCTATGTATTCCAGTGTTTTACTAACTGTTTCTTCCACCAGGTTCAATATTTCTGTTTAACAGTTAGATTTTGATCTCTTTTGACTTTAGTTTACTATGTGATATGAGATAAGGATCCAGCTTCAATCTTTTGCAAACAGATATCCAGTTTTCCCAGCACCATTTGTTGAATAGACTATTTTTCTTCCAACATAAGCTTTTGGTCCAGTTGTCAAAGGCCAAACAGCTGAATGTGTGGGGATGTTTCTGTATCCTCTGTTATGTTCCATTGATCCACATGGCTGTTTTTATGCCAGTACCATGATATTTTTGTCACTGTTGCCTTGAAGTCACATGTTGTGATGGCTCCATCTTTGAGCTTGTTGCCCAAGATTGGTTTCACTATTCTAGGTCTTTTCATTCCATAAAAATTTTAGGATTGCTTTCTTTAGATCTGTGAAGTATGTTGTTGCTATTTTGATTGGGATTGCATTGAACCTGTATAAAAGTTTTGGAAGTATGGGCATTTTTGACAGTATAGATTCTGCCTACTCAGGAGCAAAAGACATCTTTCCATTTTCTGATGTCTTCTCCAGTCTCCATTTTTCAGAGTATTGTGGTTACTTTTGTAGAGGTCTTTCATGTCTTGGTTAGGTTAATTACTAGGTATTTACTTTTTCTTGATGCTATCATGAATGGTGTTGTGTTCATAACACCATTTAATTCATTATTGGTTTACACAAATGTTACTGCTTTTTGTGTATTGATTTTGTATTCTGCTACACTGCTGAAGTTGGTTATTAATTCTAAGACATTTTTGGAGTGACTTCTTTGGTTCTTCTATGTATTGTATCATCTGCAAATAAATTTTAACTTGAGTTATTTCTTTTTTACATGTATGTCTTTTATTTCTTTTTTTTCTGATTGGTTGGCAAATATTTTGAGTATTATGTTGAATAGAAATGATGAAAATGGCCATCTTTGTCTTGTTTCTGATTTTAGAGGGAATGTTTTTAGCTTTTCCTCAATTAATAAGATATAAATTGCACTTACCCAATTCAATACCTATTTTCTTTAGGGTTCTTATCATGAAGGGGTGTTGGATTTTGTCAAAAATCTTTTTTGATATGATCATGTGGTTTTTGACCTTGCATCTCTTTGTTAATATATTAGATTTATTGGTTTGTGTGTGTTGAACCATCCTTGCATCTCTAGATGGAAACCTACTGGTTTACGATATGTGATATTTTTGATGCACTGCATTCTATTTGCTAATATCTTTTTGTGGCTTTTTACAGCTACATTCATTGCAATTGGCCTGTAATTTTCTTTCATAATTGGGTCTTTATCTGGCTTTGCAATTAAGGTGATGTTGGGTTCCATAAATGAATTTGGGGGTACATCCCTTTTGATTTCTTTGAAGAGATTGAAGAGTATAGGTGATATGACTTCTTTACATGTTTCATTGAGTTCAGCAGTGGTAGGCATTATTATTTTTTTATTTTATTTTATATGCGGGTAATGGGAGTCAAACTCAGGACCTCATGCTTGCCAGGCAGGTGCTTATGCCGCTGAACTATATCACCGGCCCTGTGTGGTAGGCATTATTATGGCAGAATAAGTTTTAATAGGAAAATTCTGGAAGTAGCATATATTCTTATCAATAATCAAATGAATATAAAAGTATAATATTTTGACAGTGGTTTACTACTCAACAATAAAGAATAATAAATTTGAATCATCTGTGGATCCTGAGATGATAATGCTAATTGACATAAATCAAATATAGAAGGTTAAATACCAATCACATTGTCTCACATATATGAGAAACCTAACTATTAATAATATTAAGAGCAATGTAAAAGAGAGATAATAATAAGGGAGGTAGACAGTGAAGGTGGAAGGGAAGCTATAAAAGAGGGGGAAAGGGAGGAAGTGCCGGCAAGAGGTAGTAAGCATTATCAAAGTGCCATATATATACACATTATCTGTCTATCATCTATTTATCTATCTATATCTATCTATCTATCTATCTATCTATCTATCTATCTATCTATCTATCTATCTGCTATCATCTCTATCTCTACTATATCTCTATCTTCCCCAATATAAATTTAATTATTATGTCTTGCAAACAATTACAAAAAATAACATTTTAAAAATAGACGATGACATTGACCAGAGAATCTATGTGCAAAATATATCAAACAATTAATAAAAGTTATTAAGTGTATGTGCCCATAAATTTATGGGACAGCACTTAGAAAAATAATAATATAATAAAATATAATGTCAGATAAAATGGCTTATCAGATTAAAATGCTAAATATTGGGGAAAATGTCAGTGTTTTCCAAATCTACCTATGGTGATCAAAATTCTAACATATGCTGGGCGTGCCGGCACACACCTGTAATCTCAGCACTCTGGAGGCTGAGGCAGTAGGATCACCACAATTTCAAGGCCAGCCTGGGCTACACAGTGAGATCAAAGCCAGCTTGAACTACATAGCAAGACCCTGTCTGAAAAAAACAAAACAAGGGCCGGTGAGATGGCTCAGCAGCGTAAGCGCCTGCCTTGCAAGCGCGAGGGCCCGAGTTCGACTCCCGGAACCCACATACGAAAAAGGGGCCGGTGATATCGCTCAGCGGCACGGGCGCCTGTTGGCGCGCGAGGTCCTGAGGTCATCCCCCTGGTACCCACAAAAACAAAACAAAACAAAACAAAACAAAACAAAAATCTTAACATGTTCTGTTGTGGAATTTAAAATTACTAGACAGAAAGTGTGCTTAACACTCCCCAATATGTGGGATTATTTGTCTTCTATACTTCCTGAAATTTGTAAATTGTCCTGGTCATTGTAAAACCCAACAAATATTTGTTCTCAAATTAATTTACTCAAGTCATAATTTACACAGGTATAATTTAATGAGAAAAATAGCTACTTTTTTCTCCCAAATTCACACATTAAAACTTAATTTGTAAAGGGAGTGGCAGTGAGAGATGGGGCCTGTAGGAGTTCTTTTATTAGTAAAAATGCCATCTTCATGAGTGAGATTCATATTCTATCAAATAGGCTGGAGACCAAGGTGGTTGTCTTTTCTGTCATGTGGATATATTGCAAGAAGACACCGTTCATGAAGAGAGTCATACCTCACTAGACAGAAAGCCACTTTGACCTTAGTCATGTCATTGTCTAGAACTGCAGGCAACGAAATACACAATTAAAATACCCAATAAAATATCTATTACTGCAGTCCCAAAAAACTAAGATTACAAGGCTTAGGTTGTTTGTGAGATAGTGTTTTCAAGAATATGTCTTTGTTAAAAGAGAAAAAATAATGGTTTTCTTACTTTTACTGAAGAGGATGGGCAAAATCATGTGAAAAATGTGCCCTGAGTGGTGCTTTTTGTTGTTGTTGTTGTTGCTGTCTACATTAAAATTTCAGGACAATTTGGAGAAATTTGTAAAATATATTTCTTTGATGCAGATGTGTGAATTAAAGAGCTCAGTTCAAGGGCCCTGGTTTCTAAACCTGGGAGCAGAGAGAGAGAGACAGACAGACAGACAGACACACACACACACACACACAAAGAATATTACTCTAATTATGCTAATGATACTTTGGATTTTTCACAAGATGTAGAAAACTGTATTGAAGTGTGCAGATCATTACTATACCACCCAAATGAGAAATCGCTTGCTCCAAAATGTTTTGTTGTTTGTGGCTCACAAAGTTCTCTCAGAGAGAATTTTAGTTTGCATGATCATGTGCTGCTTTGTCATCAACATTATTATATTTAGATCTTTGTGAAGCTCAGGGTACTTTCATTATCAAAGACAGTACCTAGACATTTAGCAACATTCTGCTTATCTCTATCACCTTTGTTTTTCAGCTCATTCTTGTTAATTGTCCACTCCAATACAGTTATTTGTTGTAAGCTACTAAGTTTAGGGTAATTATTTCACACAGCAATAAGTAACTTGTCATTCATTATTTCTTTCTTTCCCCTCCTCACATGTTCTCTTCAGCCCCACTGGCTACCTTTCTAAATTCATCTCTGAACAACTTATCCTCTGCCTCTGAACTTCGGTACCAGGTGTTTTGCATCAGCACTGTGCTTCTGGACTTGTTCCAGGGTGGCCCCTCTGTGTTTCTCTTTCAAACAGAAATGTTACTGAGGTCACTTTATACTGCATAACTTGTGGATCCCCCAACATTCCACCATTTCACTCAGCAATATTGCACTATATATTCTGCTCTTCTCTCTCATCTGTATTTATTTATTTTATTTTATTTTTTTAATTTTAATTTTTATTTCTTTTTGTGGGTACCGGAGGTCGACCTCAGGACCTCACACACCAGCAGGCGCCTGTGCCACTGAGCGATATCACCAACCCTTTTTTTGTATGTGGGTTCCAGGAGTCGAACTCAGGACCTCATGCTTGCCAGGCAGGCGCTTACACTGTTGAGCCATCTCACTGGCCCCACCTGTATTTATTTTTAAGCATTTTATTTCTAGTCAACACTGTGAGTTAAGGAAGATCAGGGACTACATTAGGTATTTTCAGCACTGAAATCAAGATAAACACAACCTACAAATGATAACAGCTCAGGGAACTTTATAAAGTAATAATAGGATCTAAAAACCCACTTACCAACTATGAAGAGCTCATATCATGAAGAGCCATGCTAATAACTAGAGTTTCCTGGAAAGTAATGTAGGCAAAAAGACCTCTAAGTGGCTCTTCTCTCTCTCTTCACTTTGGACTTCCCAAGTGCTACTTTTGCCCTGAGCAAAAAATAAATAAATAAATAAATAAATAAATAAATAAATAGGAAAAGAAAAAAAGAAAAAAAGAAAAGAAAAATATGTATTTTTGTTATGGTTTCCACAGAGGAGACATGTAGTGAATGTACGTTTCTGAGCAAAACTGGCCATCATGTCTATTGTGAAAACTAATCTTGTCCACTTGATTGAATTGAGTGCTGCCTGAAAGATTAGTAAATTATACGTATGGGTATGTCTGGGAGGGTAATGCAGACCTGACCATATGGAATATATTTGTCCATCCTCTTGTGTCTCTGGGGTTTTTTCCCTGTGGCTGCTTTCCAGCCATCATGAAGTTAGGAGCTTTTCTCTACCATGTCCTTCTGCTATCTAGTTTCTGCCTTGGAGCCAGCTGAACATGAATTGAAATATCTGAAACCATAAGCCAAATTAAGCTCCCCATCCTTTAACTCACAGGGATGAGGATTTATGTCACAGCAATGGAAAAGCTGTGGAATAGACCTATCAAGAAAGTTAACTGAATGGAAAAAGAAGACAAAATGTGCTATGTAACAGCAACACATGATTAAAAGCAACACATGATTATCCTAAAGTCTGCTATTAGAATAATGCAGATTACAATTTTTTTATTTTAAAGGGAAAAAACAATAAAAGCAATGATGCAGTATTTCAAAACAAGATAATAGGGATTAACAATGGTTACTATATTGCATATTGTTATCTTCAGCATAGTTACTCAGATTACAAGATGTAGGCATGAAAAATTGATCAAACAATATAAGCACAAACCATTCTTTTCAATGAACTAATGGGAATTAGTGGTACAATTATATACACAAGGTAGCTACAAATTCATTGTTGTTGCTTTTAGAAGATGATATACACTTTGGAATTAATTATTTCAACCCCAAATTTAAGTGTTTGCTTTAATTTATCTACAGAAATGCTCTCTTCTTTTAAATTACAGGATATGCTTGGAGACAATAAATTTTAATTTTACTTAAAATAAATGAAACAAATCCTTCTCTTTTTATTTTTGTATGCATATAAAATACCTGCATCATTAACTCTGAAAATTGCTAAAATTTTTATTCTTTGTAGTAACTTCAAGCTTTTAGAATATGATCAAAAACTGTCATGATAGATTCAGAGATGGTAGCTATATTTGTCAGTGCTTACTAGAGAAACAAATTTAATGCATGATATAAAAATATATACAAATTTATAAGATTGCCTTACATTGGCTGCCCATGAGTCAGGTGTGGAAGACAGCAAAAAGTCTGTCTGCATGCTGGACATCTAAAGGATTCAACTGCAGGCCTAGAGCTCACGGTAGTGTCCTGGGCAGGTCTATATGTGGAGTCAAAAGGGTCTGCAATTGAAGGCTAAAGGTGTGTGCTGGAGACTGAAGAGTCTGTGCTTAAGGCTTAAGAGTCTGTGAAGGAATCCAGGAGACAACATCCAAGTTGAAGGTGAAGACTCAACCTCCTCTGAAGGAACAGAAGTGAGCCTTTTTTTAAACTTTGACACTAACAGAGAAATGTTATAATGGAAGGAAATGAAAACAGAAAGGTAACTGCTATATGAGAACCAGGAAGCACAGAGCAAAACAGGTGCCAGAGAGGAAGGGGGAAGGAGAAGATAAGGTCTCTAATGTCACACCCCCATGACCCAACCAGACACACCATCAGTGTGCTTTACTGATATCCTATGCACCTTTCATGCCAAAGAAGATATTAACTGAGAGTGTCACATGACTCCAGGTAACATTTTGCTTCTAACAATATTAATGTGTTGAAAGACAGAGAGTTACAACTTCTGAGGAGGAAGCTACATGCACAGGGAGCTTACAGTCTGAAGTCTTTAGGTTTCTCTGCCTCAACACCAGCGAGTGTGTTAATTCAACAATCATATGCTTTTCTTTGGCAGTATTTTCTTGGCTTAGAATGAGTAAATTAAGAGATACAGTATGAGAAAGTCTTGTTCATGAAGCCAATGACTTATTCCTAACTTCTGTCCTCTCATAACAGCAGGGGCTCCCTCTCTTCCATTGTGTCTTGGCCTTGCCTGAACTTCTGATGCTCTCTCACAGCAATCTCTCCATGGTAAATTAACTCTGGAACTGGCTTAGCAGGCTGATGACCCCATTTGGAAAAGCAAAACATAGGAAAAGCACCCGGAGTCCAGTAAGAAGACTGGAGTAGCCAGACATGGTGGTGCATTTCTGTAAATCTAGCACCAGGGACACTGATGCAGGAGCATCACAGTGAGCTCAAGATCAGCCTGAGCTACATAGTGAGTTCAAGAATATACTAAATTACATAGCAAGACCCTGTTTTCAAAAGAGAAAAAAAAAGAGACAACTCTGCAAAACTGGGAGTAAACTCTTCTTAAATGCAGGCTAGGATGGGTCAGCATCCTGAGAGACAAATTGGTTAAGAGTCTGAGTTACAATCTCCCATCTGAGTTGCAAGCACACTAGTAGGGATTTGCTTGTGTTGTCACTCTCAGCTGGGAGGGTGGGCAATGGAGCAGGAGCCAATCAGTGTTGTATGAACTGTCCAACCAGGTGGCCTGGAGGAGGAGCGCTCTGTTTCCTGGTGCCAAAGCTCAGATCCTGAGCACAGTGCTGAGAGCTGCCCCACCTAGGTAGACCACCTGGCTTTAGGATTTCTACTGGCTGCAGGCTGTGTGGAAGCACCCAGTGAGACACTCCAGCCACGTAATTGTGACTGTGTTGAATGGGTGCCTTGATATGGGCTAGGCCTAGACAGGGTGAGGCCTGGGTGGAAGCAATCAGAACAGCAGTGGCAGACTGGAACCTCCCTGCTGCTCTGGAGTCATAGTTCCCCCTGGTCTCTGTGTCGTGTACAGTTTCTCCTGCCCTGCCTCAGGCAGGTCTATTTTGTGTATCCAGCACCCTGTCTCTCCACAGTCACCCCGCCAGCCTAAGGTGCACTTTTGTGCAGCAGCAGTCCATAGCTGCATCTCCACCTGTGTGCAAAGAGTGGGAATTGTGGGGGGGATCTGATTGTGGTGGGGAGTCAAGCTGGGGGAGCTGTGATGTGTGGAATCCCTGGTCTCATCCTCCCTGCAGCAGACCTGGAGGACCCCAATTCTATAAATGTCTGTGACACAGGGTCTCAGAGCCACACGTTGGGCTTCTCAGGTCAATGCTGTTCTGTGATGAGAGTAAATTGGCAAAATTCCAATATGTGACCACATTGCCAATCTCAGGATAAATGATGAGTGATGTCATGAAAATCAAAAGAAAGGTTCACCAGGCATGGAAGTGTATACCTGTAATCCCAGTACTCAGGATGCTGAGGCAGGAAATTTGCTGGGAGTTGGAGACCAGCCTGGGCTACTTAGTGAGTTCAAGGCCAGCCTGAACTACATAGTGAGATCCTGAGTCAAACAAGAAGAAAAAAAATAAGAAAGAAAGAAAGGAAGAAAGAAAGAAAAAGAAAGAAAGAAAGAAAGAAAAAAAAAGAGAAAGAGAGAGAAAGAAAGAAAGAAAGAAAGAAAGAAAGAAAGAAAGAAAGAAAGAAAAGATTGATTGTTTAACAATGCTGGCAATGTGAATCAGTGGTAGAGCATTTACCAAGCATGCAGTGAACTTCTGTTACACACACAGCAATCCAAAAACATTTATCATCTTAATAATTTAGATGGTACTTATACTAATAGAGAAACAAGTTAAGTGAGGTCTTTCTATAGAGTTAGAACACTGAGAGAAATTGAGGGGCTGTTAATGTGTTAGTAAGGGTAGGAGAAAGTGTTCCTGCTAAGGAGTACTTCCAGAAGGAAATGCCTGTTACGCACAATGTGAGAATCATTAAATTCAGGCATCTACATGGATATGTAATTTGGTAGGAATGGAAAAGGAGAAGTGTAGCAACTCAAATAATTGCTATAGACCTTGGACTGTAGACACTGTTGTAAGAATTAAAATGCTGATTGAGGTGGACTTTATATTAAAGGAATATAGTGGCAGTGTTAAGCCTAAAAGTGAGTTCTGCAACCATAAGTGGTTAGTGGTAAAAGAGTTTTTTTTTTTTTTTTTTTTTTTTTTTTTTTTTCTGCACGGAAGAGCAAATGGGAGTAGAAAGAAAGTGGGAGAGGAGGGGATGGTGATGGTGGTAAGGTTGACACCTGCAACAGAGAGTCTTCCCCTGAGGTCAGATTATTTCTAGTGTGGCAGTAAAGGAATTGTTGTGTGGTGGCTCAATCTGAGAGTGGGGCGAAGATCAAAGTCATTTAGAAGGAGAAGACATAGGAAAATTTAGATAAATTTATCTTGTATTACTATTAATCAGGTAACCTAATCAATATCCTTTGTTGTTTGAGGGAGCATTCTGCTACATAATTTAGGGTGGCCTTGAAATTACTAAATAGACCATGCTTGCCTCTAATGTGGCAATCATGGGGAACAGAAGTTGTCCATGTATTACTAGGAAACCCTATGGCCCACATAGAACCTGGGATTGCCTGAGTGTTTCCCTAATAAGAACTCTATGTTAGAAGCATAAAGCAATTTCCAGAATGGTTCTGCTGTATTTACAGAAGTGTGGAAACTAATGTGTTCTTTTCTTCCTAGTGCCCCATAGGAATGAATTCAAGGAAAGGCATAGAGGTGTATTTTGTGCTTGCAAACAGGTAGAGCTAGACCAGCTTATGAATGAGTTCAGTCCAAGGAAATAAGCAAAACTAAAATTTCAGGAGTGTGTGTCTGGAAATAAATGAGTTGTACAGTGAAATTTTCAGATATCTCTACAGGAAATGGTACTTGCCCATGTATTATTAGCAGCCTTGTGGCCCACATAGAACCTGGGGTTGCCTGAGTGTTTCCCTAATAAGAACTCTGTGTTAGAAGCATAAAGCATTTTCCAGGATGGTTCTGCTGTATTTACAGAAGTGTGGAAACAAATGTGTTCCTTGCTTTGTAGTGTGCCATAGTAATGCATGGAAGGAAATGCAGAGTGGTGCATTTTTTACTTGCAAGCAGGTAGAGCTTGAGCAGCTTCTGGATAGGTTCAGTCAAGGAAATAAGCAAGTCTGAACTTTCAGGAGTGTGTGGCTCTGGAAATAACTGAGTTGCAAAGTGAAATTTTCAGATGTCTCTATGGGGAATGGCAGTTGCACATGTACTACTAGGCAGCCCTGTAGCCTACATAGAACCTAATAAGCATTTCCTAATAGAGCATTTCCCTAATAAGAACTCTATGTTAGAAGCATAAAGCAATTTCTAGGGTGGTTCTGCTGTATTTACAGAAGTGTAGAAATGAATGTCTTCTTTGCTTCCTAGTTATCCTTAGTAAGGACTGGAAGGAAATTCCTAGGGGTGCATTTTGTGCTTATAAGCAGGTAGAGTTAACCAGCTTCTGGATAATTTCAATCAAGGAAATAACGCTGAAATTCAGGAGAGTAGGCTCTGGAAATAACTGAGTTGTACAGCAAAATTTCCAGATATCTCTATGGAGAATGACAGTTGCCCATGTATTAAAAGGAAGACCTGTGGCCCACATAGAAAATGGGGTAGCCTGAGTGTTTTCATAATAAGAACACTATGTTAAAAGCATAAAGCATTTTCAAGGATGTTTCTGCTGGATTTACAAAAGTATGGAAACGAATGTGTTCTTTGCTTCCTAGTGTGCTATAGGCATGAATGGAAAGAAATGCGTAGTGGTGACTTTTGTGCTTGCAAGCATGTAGAGCTTGACCAACTTCTGGATAAACTCAGTCCAAGGAGAAATGTAGCCTGGAACTTTCAGGAATGTGTGGCTCTGGAAATAATTGAGTTGTACAATTAAATGCTCAGCTGTCTCTGTAGGGAATGACAGTTGCCATGTATTACTAGGCAGCACTGGGCACATATAGAACCTGGGGTTGCCTGAGTGTTCCCCTATTAAGAACTCTGTTAGAAGCATAAAGCATTTTCCAGGATCTTTCTGCTCTATTTACAGAGGTGTGGAAATGAATGTGTTCTTTGCTTCCTAGTGCCACAAGGAATGAATGGAAGGAAAAGAATAGTGGGGCATTCTGTGCTTGGAAACAGGTAGCTTGACTAGCTTCTGGAAAAGTTCACTCCAAGGTAATAAGCAACCCTGAACTTTCAGAAGTGTGTAGCTCTAGAAATAACTGAGTTCTGGAGTAAAATTATCAGAGGCCTCTTTGGGGAAAGGCAGTTGCCCTTGTATTACTAGGCTGCCCTGAGGCCCCCACAGAACCTGGGTTTGCCTGAGTGTATCCCTAATAAGAAGTCTATGTAAGAAGCATAAAGTGTTTTCCATAAATGTTCTGCTGTATTGAAATGAATGTGGAAACGAAGGTGTTCTATGCTGGCTGGTGCCCCATAGGAATGAATAAGAGGAAAAGCATAGTACATTAATTTCTGCTCTGATCTTTATAATTTCCTCCCTTGTACAAGCTTTTGGCTTAGCCTGCTCTTCTTTTTCTAGAAGTTTGAGGCTTACCATTAAGTTGTTAATTCGTGCTTGCTCTGTTTTCCTGATATGGGTATTTAATACTTCAAATTTTCCTCTTAGGACTGCTTTCATTGTATCCCATAAGTTCTGATATGTTGTACTGTCATTATCATTCAGTTGTAGAAACTGTCTAAGTTTTTCTTTAATTTCATCTCTGACCCATTGGTTGTTTGGGAGGGTGCTGTTTATTTTCCATGTGTTTAGGAAGTTCTTGTGGTTTCTTTTGCCATTGATTTCCAATTTCATTGCACTATGGTCTGATAATATGCACGGGATAATTTCAATTCCTTTGCATTTACTTAAGCAGGTTCTATGAGTCAGTATATGGTCTGTTTTGGAGAATGTCCCATTGTGCAACTGAGAAGAATGTGCATTCTGATGTTGTGGGGTGGAACACTCTGATAGACATCTACTAAATCCATTTGTTCAAAAGTTTGGTTCAGTTCTAATATTTCATTGTTGATTTTTTTTGTCTAGTTGATCTGTCTTTTTGTGACACTGGAGTATTGAGATCCCCCAATACAATTGTAATAGTGCTTATTTGATTTTTCATGTCCATTAATATTTGTTTTATATAGTTGGGTGCACTGGTTTTGTTGCATATATATTTATGATCGTTATCTCTTCCTCTTGGATTGTTCCCTTTACAAGGATGTAGTGACCTTTATCTCTCTGAATCAGTCTTGTCTTGAAATTCACTTTGTCTGCAGAAAGTATAGCTACCCCTGCTTTTTTCCATCTGGAAGCTGTGGATGGAGCAGGGGCTGCAGAGTTCCGAATTCAGCTGCACCCCCCCACAATGGCACTTGGCCAATCACTCTCTCTCACAGGACAGCTGAGCCTCAGCACTCACAGCCAGCCAGTGCAGTCCTTTACCTCTGCTGCTTCCCTGCACCACTGTATTTCCTGTCCCCCTGCAGAGGCCCCCATGGGTGCCAGCAGTCACCGTGTGCTCACAGGTTTGAACCTCTTCTGTCACCCTGGGAGTCCTGACCCAGGGAGAAGGTGCCAACAGCCACATTCTTCTTCTTCATGAAGTTTCTCTCTTCACTCTCTCCGTGTGCCCCGAACTGTGCTTCAGATCCTTCCTGGGTCCAGGTGAGCCACTTCCCTCTTTCTTGTTCTCCCTGAGCTGCTATATCCCAGTGTCTGGATGGCGACACCCAGAGAGGCTTGCTGTCTGGTTGTCACAACTCCGCCATCTTCTCAGAGGTCCTCCAATAACTGAGTTCTTAAGTGAAATTTTCTGAGGCCTCTATGTTGAAGGGCAGTCACCAATGTATTGCTAGGCTATCCTCTGGCCCACCTAGAAAATGGGGTTGCCTGAGTGTTTCCCTAATAAGAACTCTATGTTACAAGCATAACGCATTTACCAGAAAGGTTCTGCTGTATTTACACTAGAGAGGAAACTAATGTGTTCTTTGCTTGCTAGTGGCCCATAGGGATAAAATGGAAGAAAAGCATAATGGAGAAGTTTGTGCTTAGAAGAAGGTAGAGATTGACCAGCTTCTGGATAAGTTCAGTCCAAGGAAATAAGCAATCATGAACTTTAAGGAGTGTGTGGCTCTGGAAATAACTGAGTTCTACAATGAAATTTTCAGCGCCCTCTGTGGGGAATGGCAGTTGCCCATGTATTACTAGGCTTCCCTGTGGCATATATAGAACCTGGGTTTGTCTGAGTGTTTGCCTAATGAAAACTCTATGTTAGAAGCATAAAGCATTTTCCATACAGATTCTGCAGTATTTACAGGAGTGTGGAAAGTAAGGTGTTCTGGGCTGGCTGGTGCCCCATAGGGATGAATGCATGGAAACGCATAGTGGAGTAGTTTGTGCTTGCAAGCAGGTAAAGGGTGACCAGCTTCTCGATATATTCAGATGAAGGAAATATGCAACTCTGTACTTTCAGTAGTGCATTGCACTTGAAATAATGGCGTTCCTGAGTGAAATTTTCAGAAGCCTTTATAGTGCATGGCAGTTGCCCATTATTTCTAGGCTACCCAGTAGCCCACATAGAACCAGGGGTTGTGTGGTATTTCCCTAACAAGAACTTTATGTTAGAAGCATAAAATATTTTCTGGGAAGGATCTGCTGTATTTACAGGAGTGTGGAAAGTAAGGTGTTATTTTCTTGGTAGTTCCCCATAGTGATGAAAGTGAGGAAAATCATAGAGGACTAGTTGGTGCTTTCAAGGAGGTAGAGCTTGAGAAGCTTCTGGAAAAGTTCAGTGCAAGGAAACAAGCAACTATGAACCTATATGAATGTGTGGCTCTGGAAAAAACTGAGTTCTACAGTGAAATTTACAGAGGCCTCTGTAGGGAATGGCAGTTGCCCATGTACTACTAGGCTACCCTAAGACCACATACACCCTGGGGTTGCCTGAGTGTTCCCTGATAAGACTCTATGTTGAAGCATAAACCATGTTCCAGGAAGGTTCTGCTGTATTTACAGGAGTGTGGAAACTAATGAGTTCTTTGCTGGTGTGGGATGAATGGTTGGAAAAATGTAGTGGAGTAGTTTGTGCTCGCAAACAGGTAGAGAGTGACCAGCTTCTGGATGAGTTCAGTCCAAGGAAATAAGCAAGCCTAAACTTTCAGGAGTGTGTGGCTCTGGAAATAACTGAGTTCTACAGTGAAATTTGCAGAGGCCTCTATGGGGAATGGCAGTTGCCCATGTACTAGTAAGCTGCCCTTTGGCACACATAGCAGCTGGGCTTGCCTGAGTGTTTCCCTAATAAGGATTCTATGTTAGAAGCATAAAGCATTTTCTAGGAAGGTTCTGCTGTATTTACAGAAGTGTGGAAACTCTGGCTGGTGCCCAAGAGGGATTAATATTTGGAGAAGAATAGTGGAGTAGTCTGTGCTTGAGAGCAGGTAGAGGGTGAACAGCATCTGGATAAGTTCAGTGCAAGAAATAAGTAAGCCTGAACTTTCAGGAGGGTGTGGCTCTGGCAAAACTTAGATATGCAATGAAATTTTCAGAGGACTCTATTTGAAATAGCAGTTGCCCATGTATTACTAGGCTGCCCTGTGGCCCTTGTAGAACCTGGGGTTGCCTGAGTGTTTCTCTAATAAGAACTCTATATTTGAAACATAAAGCATTTTCCAGGAAGATTCTGCTCTATTTACAGGAGTGTGGAAACTAATGGGTTCTTTGCTGGCTGGTGCCACATAGTGATGAATGGGTAGAAAAGCAAAGTGGAGTAGTTTGTGCTTACAAGCAGGTAGAGGGTGACCAGGTTCTGGATAAGGTCAGTTCATGGAAATAAGGAAGCCTGACTTTCAGGAATGTGTGGCTCTGGAAATAACTGAGTTCTAGAGTGAAATTTTTGGAGGCCTCTATGGAGAATGGCAGTTGCACATGTATTACTAGGCTGCCATGTGGCCTCCATAGCAGCTGGTGCTGCATGAGTGTTTCCCTAATAAGAAATTTACACTAGAAGCATAAAGAATTTTCCAGGAAGTTTCTGCTGTACTTAAAGAAGTTTGGAAACTAATGTATTTTTTGCTGGCTGGTGCCCATAGAGATAAATGTGTGGAAAACCATAGTGGAGAAGTTTGTGCTTGCAAACAGCTAGAGGGTGACCAACTTCTGGAGAAGTTCCATCCAAGGAAAGAAGCAAGCCTGAACTTTCAGTAGTGTGAGGCTTGGGAAATAATTGAGTTCTAGAGTGAAATTTTCAGAGGCCTCTATGGGGAACGGTAGTTGCCCATGTATTACTAGGCTGACTCATGGCCCACATAGAACCTGGAATTGGCTGAGTGTTTTCCTAATAAGAAATCTATGTTAGAAGCATAAAGAATTTTTCCAGGAACTTTCTGCTGTATTTATAGGAGTGTGGAAACGAAGGTGTTCCTGGCTGGCTGGTTTCCCTTAGGGATGCATGGGTGGAAAAGCATATAAGGTGCCCTGTGGCCCTTATACAACCTGGGGTTGCCTCAGTTTTCCCTAATTGGAACTCTATGTTAGAAGCCTAAATCATTTTCTGGGAAGGTTCTGCTCTTTTTACACCAGTGTGGAAACTAAGGTGTTCTTGGCTGGCTGGTGCCTCATAGGAATGAATGGGTGGAAAAGCATAGTGGAGTAGTCTCTGCTTGTAAGCAGGTAGAGCATGACCAGCTTCTGTATATGTTCAACCCAAGGAAATAAGAAAGCCTGAACTTTCAGGAGTGTGTGGCTCACGAAATAACTGAGTTTTACAGTGAAATTTGAAGAGGCATCTATGGAGAATGGGAGTTTCCCATGATTTACTAGGCTCCTGTGATGCCAAATGTAGAACCTGGGTTGCCTGAAAGTTTCCCTAATAAGAACTCTTTTAGAAGCATGAAGCATTTTCCAGGAGTTTCTGCGGTATTTACAGGAGTGTGGAAACTAAGGTGTTCTTCGCTGGCTGGTGCCCTGTAGGAATCAATGGGAAGAGAGGCATAGTGGAGTAGTCTCTGCTTGTAAAAAAATAGAGGGTGACCAGCTTCTGGAGAAGTTCCATCCAAGGAAAGAAGCAAGCCTGAACGTTCAAGAGTGTGTGGCTTTGGGAATACCTAAGTTCTATTGTGAAATTTGCAGAGGTGTCCATGGGGATTGGCAGATGTCCATGTATTACTAGGCTGTCTGGTGGTCCGCATATAACATGGGCTTGCCCGAGTGTTTCCTTAATAAGAACTCTATCTTAGGAGAATGAAGCATTTTCCAGGAGGGTTTTACAGGAGTGTGGAAACTAAGGTGTTCTGGGCTGGGTGGTGTCCCTTATGGATGAATGAGTGGAAAATCATACTGGAGTAGTCTCTGCTTGCAAATAGGTAAAGGGTGTCCAAATCTGGATAAGTTGAGTCAAAGGAAAAAAGCATGCCTGAACTTTCAGGAGTGTGTGGCTCTAGAAATAACAGTTCTACAGTGAATTTTACAAAGGACTCTAATGGGAATGGAAGTTGCCCATGTTTTACTAGGCTGTCCTGTGGCACAATAAAACCTGGGGTTGCCTGAGTGTAGCCCTAATGAGAACTCTATGTTAGAAGCATAAAGCATTTTCCAGAAAGGTTCTGATATATTTAGAGGAGTGTGGAAACTAAGGTGTTCGGGGTGGTTGGTGCCCCTTAGGGATGAATGGGAAGAAGATCACACTGGAGAACTCTCTGCTTGCAAACAGATAGACGGTGCCCAGCTTCTGCATAAGTGCAGTCCAAGGAAATTAGCAAGCCTGAACTTTCAGGAGTGTGTGGCTCTGGAAATAACTGAGTTCTGCAGTGAAATTTGCAGAGGACTCTATGTGGAATGGCAGTTACTCATGAATTGCTAGGCTGCCCTGTGGCCCACACATAATCTGGAGTTGCCTGAGTGTTTCCCTAAGAACTCTAGGTGAGAAGCAAAAACACCTTACAAAATGCCTGTGCTGAATTTACAGAAGTGTGGGAAAAAATGTATTCTTTTTTTCCCAGGCTCCTTTGGAATGAACGGGAAGAAAAGCATTAGTTGCCCTCTGTGTTAGGAAGCAGCTAGAGCTGGAATAGCTTCTAGATAAGATCCATCCAAAGAAATAAGCAACCTTGAACTTTGAGGAGTATGGGGCTTTGGAAATCACTGAGTTCTACAATGAAATTTTCAGATGTCTCTATGGGGAATGGGAGTTGACCATGTTACTAGGCTGTTTTGTGGCCCACATAGAACACAGAATTGGCTGAGTGTTTCAATAATAACAACTCCAGGTGATAAGCATAAAGCACTTTCCTTGATGTTTCTGCTGTATTTACAGTAGTGTGGAAACAAATGTATTTTTTGTTTTCTAATTCCCATTGGAATAAAAGTGAAGAAAAGCATACTTCTGCCCTGTGTTCTAGGAAGCAGCTAGAGTTGGACTAGCTTCTGGGAAAGTTCAGTCCAAAGAAATAAGCAACCCTGATCTTTCAGGAGTGTGGAGCTGTGGAAATAACTGATATCTCCAAAGAAATTTTCAGATGTCTGCATAGAAAATCACAATTGCCCTTGTATTATCAGGCATCCCTTTAGCCCACATGGAACCTGGAGATGCATGAGTGTTTCCCTAATAAGAACTCCAGGTGAGAGTCATAAAGTACCTTCCAGGATGATTCTGCTGTATTTAAAGAAGTGTGGAAACAAATGTATTCTCTTTTTCTTGTGATCATTCGGAATTAATGGAAAGAAAAGCATACTACTGCCCTCTGTGCTAGGAAGCAGCTAGAGCTGGACTAGTTTCTAAATAAGTTCCATCCAAGGAAATAAGCAACCCTGAACTTTCAGCAGTGTCGGGCTGTGAAAATCCCTGAGTTCTGTAATGAAATTTTCAGAGGTCTCTATGGGGAATGGCAATTGCCCATGTAGAACTAGGCTGTCCTGCACCCCACATAGAACCTGGAGTTGGCTCAGTGTTTCCCTAATAAGAACTCTAGGTGAGAAGCATAAAGCACCATTCAGGATGTTTCTGCTCAATTTACAGAATTGTGGAAACCAATGTATTCTTTGTTTCCTAGTCCCCAAAGGAATGAATGGGAAAAAGAGCACACTGCTGCCCTCTGTGTTAGGAAGCACCAAGAGTTACACTAGCTTCTAGATAAGTTTTGTCCAGGAAATAAGCCACTCTGAACTAGCAGAAGTATGGGGATGGGGAAATAACTTAGTTCTACAATAAAATTTTTAGATGTCTCTATGGGGAATGGCAATTTGCCATATATTACAAGGCTTCTGTGGCCAATGTATAACCTGGAGTTGCCTGAGTGTATCCCTAATAAGAACTATAGGTGAAAGGCAAAGAGAACCTTCCAGAATTGTTCTTCTGTATTTACAGAAGTGTGGAAACAAATGTATTCTTTGTTTCCAGGGCCCCCTTTGAATGAATGGGAAGAAAAGCATACTGCTGCCCTGTGTGCAAGGAAGCAGCTAGAGCTGGAGGAGCTTGCAGTTAAGTTCAGACCAAGGAAATAAGCAACCCTGAACTTTCAGGAGTGTGGGGCTGTGGAAATTACTGAATTCTACAATGAAATTTTCAGATGTCTTTATAGGGAATGGCAATTGCCTATGTGTTACTAGGCTACTCTGTGGCCCACATAGAACCTCGAGTTGCCTGAGTGTTTCCCTAATAAGAACTCTAGGTGAGAAGCATGTAGCACCTTTCAGGATGATTCTGCTGTATTTATGGAAGTGTGGAAACAAACGTGTGAGGGGTTGTGGAAATAACTGAGTTTTATATTAACTATTCAGATGTCTCTACAGGGGATGGCAATTGACCATGCATTACATTACAAACGTAAAGAACCTTCCAGGATGGTTCTGTTCTATTTACAGAAGTGTGGAAGGAAAAGTATTTTCCATTTCCTAGGAAGTTTTGGAATGAAAGAGAAGAAAAGAGGGCCGGTGAGATGGCTCAGTGGCTTAAGCGCCTGCCTGGCAAGTGCGAGGGCCCGAGTTCGACTCCCGGATCCCACATACGAAAAAGGGGCCGGTGATATCGCTCAGTGACACGGGCGCCTGCTGGCGTGCGAGGTCCTGAGGTCGTCCCCCCGGTACACACAAAAAAAAAAAAAAAAAAAAAGAAAGAGAAGAAAAGAATACTGCTCTCTGTGCTAGGAAGCAGGTAGATCTCAATGAGCTACTGGATAAGTTCAGTCCAAGCATATAAGCAACCCTGAACTTTCAGGAGTGTGTGGCTCTGGATAATACTGTGTTCTACAGTGAAATTTGCAGAGAACTTTATGGGAATAGCAGTTGCTGCTGTATTACTAAGCTGCCCTGTGACCCACATAGAACCTGGGGTCTTTGACTGTTTCCCTAATGAGAACTCTATGTAAGAAGCAGAAAGAATTATCCAGAAATGTTCTGCTATATTTAGAGGAGTGTGGAAAATAACTTGTTCTGTGCTGTGTGGGGTCCTTAGGGATGAATGTGTGGAAAAACTTATTGGAGTAGTCTCTGCTTTCAGGAGTGTGGGGCTGTGGAAATCATTGAGTTCTACAATGAAATTTTCAGATGTCTCTGTGGGGAATGGCAATTGCCCATGTATTACTAGGCTGCCCTGTGGGGCACATAGAAGCTGCAGTTGCCTGAGCATTTCCCTAAGAAGAACTCTAGGTGAGAAGCAGAAAGCACCTTCCAGGATAGTTCTGCTCTATGTGCAGAAGTGTGGAAACAAATGTATTCTTTTTTTCCTAGGAATCTTTGCAAATATGGGGGAAAATGCATACTGCTGCCTCTGTGCAAGGAAACAGACCTGTACGAACTAGTGGGTCAGTTCAGTCCAAGGAAATAAGAAACCCTGAACTTTCAGGAGTGTGGAGCTGTGGAAATAACTGAGTTATACAATGAAATTTTCTGATTTCTCTAAATGGAATGGCAATTGCCTGTGTATTATTAGGCTGCTGTGTGGCCCACATAAAACCTGGAGTTGCCTGAGTGTTTTCCTAATAAGAGTTCTAGGTTAGAAGCAAAAAGCACCTCTCAGGATGTTTCTGCTGAATTTACAGAACTGTGGAAACCAATGTGTTCTTTGTTTCACAGGCTCCAAAAGAATGAATATTAAAAATAGCACACTGATGCCTTCTGTGTTAGGAAGCAGCAAGACCTAGGATAGCTTCTAGATAAGTGTTGTCCAAGGAAGTAAGCCACACTGAACTATCAGGAGTGTGGGGTTGTGGAAATAACTGAGTTCTACAATGACACTTTCAGATGTCCCCATGGTGAATTGCAATTGACCATGTATTCCTAGGTGGCCCTGTAGCCCAAATAGAACCCGGAGTACCTGTGTGTTTCCCTAATGACAACTCCAGGTGAGAAGCATTAAGCACCTTCTAGCATGGTTCTGAAGTATTTCCAGAAGTGCTAAAATAAAAGTATTTTCTGTTTCCTAGGCCCCATTGGAATAAAAGGGATGAAAATCATACTTCTGCCCTGTGTGCTAAGAAGCAGATAGATTTGGATTAGTTTCTGGATAAGTTCAGTCAAAAGAAAAAAGAAACCCTGATCTTTCAGGAGTGTGGTGCTGTGGAAAAAAATGAGTTCTACAGTGAAATTTTCTGATGTCTCTATAAGGAATCACAATTGTCCATGTATTACTAGGTGGCACTGTGGCCCACACAGAACCTGGAGTTGCCTGAGTTCTTCCCTAATAAGAACTTCAGGTGAGAGCCATAAAGCACCTTCTAGGATGATTCTGCTGTATATACAGAAGTGTGGAAACAAATGTATTCTTTTATTCTAAGGAAACTTTAGAATGAATGGGAAGAAAAGCATTCTGCTGCTCTCTGTGCTAGGAAGCAGCTAGACCTGGATGAGCCACTAGATAAGTTCCGTCCAAGGAAATAAGCAACCCTGAACTTTGAGAAGTGTGAGGCTGTGGAAAAAACTGAGTGCTACAATGAAATTTTCAGGTGTCTCTAAGGGTAATGGCAATAGCCCATATATTACTACGCTGTTTTCTGGCCCATGTGTAACCTGAAGTTGCCTGAGTTTTTACCTAATTAAAACTCTAATTGAGAAAAATAAAGCACCTTCCAGTATGGTTCTGCTGTATTTATAGAAGTGTGGATAAGAATGTATGCTTTATTTTCTATGGAAATTTGGAATGAATGGGAAAAAGCATACCGCTGCCTGTGTGCTAGGAAACAGATAGATTTGTACAAGCTTGTGGATCAATTAAGACCAAGGAAATAAGCAACCTAGAATGCACAGGAGTGTAGGGCTGTCAAAATAACTGAGATCTACAGTGAAATTTTCAGATGTCTCTATGGGGAATGGTAAATGCCCATGTTTCACTAGGCTGTCCTGTGGCCAACATGGAACCTGGAGTTGCCTGAGTGTTTCCCTTATAAGAACTATAGGTGAGAAGCATAGAGCACCTTCCAGGATGGTTCTTCTACATGGTGAAAGTGTGGAAACAAATTTATTCTTTCTTTCCCATGCCCAAATGGAGTGAATGGGGAAAAAACACACTTCTGCCCTGTGTGCTAGGAGGCAACTAGAGGTGGAAGAGTTTGTGCATAAGTTTAGTCCAAGGAAACAAGCAATCATGAACTTTCAGGAGTGGGAGGCTGTGGTAATCAATGAGTTCTACAATGAAATTTTCAGATGTCTCTATGGGGAAAGGAAATTGCCCATGTATCACTAGGCTGCCTTGTGGCCCACATAAAACCTAGAGATGTCTGAGCATTTCCCTAATAAGAGCTCAGGTTAGAAGCATAAAGAACCTTCCAGGATTTTTCTGCTGTATGTAGAGAAGTGCAGAAACAAATGTATACTTTCTTTTCCAGGTCCCATTTGAATGAATGGGAATAAAAGCATACTTCACACAAAGAACTTGGAGTTGTCTGAGCATTTCAGTAATATGAACTCTAGGTGAGAAGCATAGAGCACCTTCCAGGGTGCTTCTGCTGTATGTATAGAAGTTTTCAAATAAAATATTCTTTCTTTCCCAAGCCCTTGTGGAATGAATGGCAAAAAATAGCATACTTCCGCCTGTGTGCTAGGAATCAGCAAGAGCTGGATGAGTTTCTGAATAAGTTCAGTCCAAGCAACAAGCATTCCTGAACTTTCAGGAGTGTGGCGCTGTGGAATTCACTGAGTTCTGAAATGAAATTTTCAGATGTCTCTATGGGGAGTGGCAATTCCCCACATATTACTAGGCTGAAATGTGGCCCACAGAGTACATGGAGTTGCCTGGGCATTTTCCTAATAAGAAGTCTAGGTGAGAAGCATAAAGCATTTTCTTTTATGCTTCTACTGTATGTAGAGAAGTTAGGGAACAAAGTTATTCTTTCCCATGCCCAATTGGAATGAATGGGAAAAAAAGTCATTACATCTGCCCTGTTTGGTAGGAAGCAGGTAGAAGTGGAGGAGTTTGTGGTTAAGTCCAGAAAACAAGCAAACCTGAACTTTAGGGAGTATAGGCCTGTGGAAATCACTGAGTTCTACAATGAAATTTTCAACTACCTATGGGGAATGGTAATTGTCCATGTATTACTAGGCTGCCCTTTTGCCTTCATAGATTGTGGAGTTGCCTGAGCATTTCCCTAATAAAAAATCTAGGTGAGAAGCATAAAGCACCTTCCAGTATAGTTCTGCTGTATGTAGAGAAGTGTGGAAAAAAAGGTATTCTTTCTTTCTCAGGTCACAATAAAATGCATGCAAAAAAAAGCACACTTCTGCCTTGTGTGATAGGAAGCAGCTAGAGGTGGACATGTTTGTGCATAAGTTCTGTCCAGAAGATAAGAAACCCTGAACTTTCAGGAGTGTAGGGCTGTGGAAATCACTGAGTGCTACAAAGAAATTTTCAGTTGTCTCTAGGAGAATATCAATTGCCCATGCCTTACTAGGTTGACCTTTGGCCCACATAGAACCTGGAGATGCCTAATCATTTCCCTAATAAGAACTTTTTGTGAGAAGCATAAAGGACATTCCAGGTTGGTTCTGTTGTGTGTAGAGAAGTTTGGAAAGAAAGGTATTCTTTCATTCCTAGGCACCTGTGGAATGAATGGTAGAAAAAGCATTCTTCTACCCTGTGTACTAGGAAGCAGCTAGAGCTGGACGAGTTTGTGGATGAGTTTGTGAACAATTTGGTCCGAAGAACATAGCAACTCTGAACTTTCAGGAGAATGGGGCTGTGGAAATCCCTGAGTTTTAACTGAAATTTTCAGATGTTTCTATGTGGAATGACAATAGTTGTTGTAATACTAGGCTGCCCTCTATCTCACATAGAACCTGGATTTGCCTGAGCATTTCTCTAATTAGTATTCTAGGTGAGAAGGATAAAGCACCTTCCAGTATTGTTCTGATGTATGTAGAGAAGTGTGGGAAACAAGGTATTCTTTCTTTCCCAGGCCACAATGGAATGCATGGAAAAAGAGCATAGTTCTGCCCTTTGTTATAGGAAGCAGCTAGAGGTGAACATGTTTGTGGATAAGTTCTGTCTAGAAGACAAGAAACCTTGAACTTTCAGGTGTGTACAGCTGTGGAAATCACTGAGTTTTACATTGAAATTTTCAGTTGCCTCTAGGGGAACATCAATTGCCCATGCTTTACTAGGTTGCCCTTTGGCCCACAGAGAACCTGGAGATGCCTTATCGTTTCCCAAATAAGAACTCTAGGTGAGAAGCACAAAGCACATTCCATGATGGTCCTGGTGTATATAGAGAAGTGTGGAAACAAAGGTATTCTTTTTTTCCTAGGCACCAGTGGAATGAATGGTAAAAAAAAAAAAAAAAAAAAAAACATAGTTTCACCCTGTGTACTAGGAAACAGCTAGAGCTGGATGAGTTTTTGGACAAGTTCAGACAAAGGAACATAGCAAAGCTGAACTTTCAGGAGTGTGGGGATGTGGAAATCACTGAGTTTTAAATGAAATTTTCAGATGTCTCTATGTGGAATGGCAATTGCTCTTGTAATACGAGGCTGCCCTCTATCTCACATAGAACCTGGAGTTGCCTGAGCATTTCACTAATAAGAATTCTAGGTGAGAAGCATTAAGCACCTTCCAGTATTGTTCTGCTGTATGTAGAGAAGTGTGGAAACAAAGGTACTTTTTATTTGCAGGCCCTTTTGGAATGAAAGGTGAAAAAAGCATACTGCTGCCCTGTGTGCTAGGAAGGAGCTAGAGCTGGATGAGAATGCAGATAAGTTCAGTACAAGGAAATAAGCAACCCTGAACTTTCAGGAGTGTGGGACTGTGGAAATCAGTGAGGTCTACAATGAGGTTTTTAGGTTCTCAATGGAGAAAGGCTATTGCCCATGTATTACTAGGCTACCCTGTGGCCCACATAGAACCTGGAGTTGCCTAAGCTTATCCCTAATAAGAACTGTAGGTTAGAAGCATAAGGAACCTTCCAGGATGGTTCTGCTGTATTTGAGTGTGGGAAAAAAGGTATTCTTTCTTTCCCATACTGCATTGGAATATATAGGGGAAAAAAGCACACTTCTGCCCTGTGTGTTAGGAAGCAGCCAGAGGTGGACGAGTTTGTGAGTCAGTTCAATCCTAGGAAATAATCAACACTGAAATTTCAGGAGAGTGGGGCTGTGGAAATATTAGAGTTCTACAATGAATTATTCAGATGCCTCTATGGGAAATGACTATTTCACATGTATTACTGGGCTGCACTGTGGCTCCCATAGAACCTGGAGTTGCCTGAGCCTTTCACTAATAACAGCTCTATGTGAGAAGCATCAAGCACCTTCCAGGATGGTTCTGTTGTAGGTAAAGAAGGGTGGAAACAAAGACATTCTTTCTTTCCTAGGCCAATTTGGAAGGAATGAGAAATAAATCATAATTGTGCACTGTATGCTAAGAAGCAGCTAGAGCTGGAGGAGTTGATGGATAAGTTCAGTACAAGGAAACAAGCAACCTTGAACTTTCAGGAGTGTGGGGCTGTGGAAATCAGTGAGTCCTACAATGAATTATTCAGAGGTCTCTATGGTGAATGGGAATTGCCCATGTATTACTAGGTTGCTCTGTGGCCCACAGAGAATATGGAGTTGCCTGTGCATTTCCCTAATAAGAACTCTAGGTAAGAAGCATAAAGCACTTTCCAGGATGGTTCTACCGCATGTAGAGAAGTGTGGAAACTAAGGTAATCATTCTTTCCCAGGCACCTTAGGAATGAGTGGGAGAAAAACCACACTTCTGCCCTGTGTGCTAGGAAGCAGCTGGAGATCGACGAGTTTGTGGATAAGTTCATTCCAAGAAAAAAGCAAAACTGAACTTTCAGGAGTGTTGGGCTGTGGAAATCACTGACTTCTACAATGAGATTTTTAGACGTCTCTGTTTGGAAAGGCAATAGCACATGTATTGTTGGGCAGCCCTGTTGCCCACATAGAAAGTAGAGTTGAATTAGCGTTGCTCTAATAAGAACACAATGTGAGCAGCATAAAACAACTTCCAGGATGGTTCTGCTATGTGTAGAGATTTGTGGAAACAAAGGTATTCTTTATTTCCCAGGCCCTGTTAGAATGAATGTGGATATAAGCATACTTCTGCACTGTGTACTATGAAGAAGCTAGAGGTGGATGAGCTCGTAGATAAGTTAAGACCAAGGAATCAAGCAACCATGAACTTTCAGGAGTGTGGGGCTGTGGAAATCACAGAGTTCTACAATGAAATTTTCTGATGTCTGTATGGGGAATGGCAATTGCCCATGTAACACTAGGATGTCCTGTATCCACATAAAATGTGGAATTGCCTCATCATTTCCTTAATAAGAACTCTAGGTGAGAAGCATAGAGCAACATTCAGAATGGTTCTGCTGTTTGTAGAGAAGTATGGAAACAAAGGTATTATTACTTTACCAGACCCCATTGGAATGAAAGGGGAAAAAAACATACTTCTGCTCTGTGAGCTCAGAAGCAGCTAGAGTAGGACAAGTTTGTGGATAACTTCAGTCTAAGAAAACAAGCAACCCTGAACTTTCAGGAGTGTGGGGCTGTGGAAATCACTGAGTTCTACAATGAAATTTTCAGATGTCTCCATGGGGAATGAAAGTTGGCCATGCATTCTGGGGCACCTCTGTGGCCCACATAGAACCTGGAGTTCCTCAGTGTTTCCCTAATGAGAACTCTGGGTGAGAAGAATAAAGCACCTTGCACTATGGTTCTGCTGTATGTAAATAAGTGTGGCAACAAAGGTATGCTTTCCTTCCAAGGACCCATTTTAATGAATGGGAAAAATGCATGATTCTGCCCTATGTGCTAGGAAACAGCTACAGCTGGAAGTGTTTATAGAAAAATTCACTCACAAGAAGGAAGCCAGCCAGATCTTTCAGGTGTGTGGGGCTGTGGAAATCACTGAGTTCTACAAAGAAATTTTCAGATATATCCTTGGGAATTGGAAAGTGCCCATGTATTACTAGGCTGCCTTGTGCCCCACATAGAACCTAGAGTTTCCTAAGCATTTCCCTGATAAGAACTCTAGGTGGAAAGCATTAAGCACCTTTTATCACGGTTCTGCTGTATGTAGAGAAGTGTGAAATCAAAGGTATTCTTTCTTTCCCAGGCCGCATTCTAATGAAAGGGAAAAAACATATTGCTGCCCTGTGTGCTAGGAAGCAGATAGAGCTGGATGAGTTTGTGCATAAGTTCAGTCCAAGGAAACAAGCAACCCTGAACTTTCAGGACTGTGTGGCTGTGTAAATAGTGAGTCCTTCAAAGAAATTTTCACATGTCTCTATGGATAATATCAATTGCCCATGTATTACTAGGCTATGCTTTGGCCCACAGAGAACATGGAGTTGTCTCAGCATTTCCTTAATAAGAACTCTAGGTGAGAAGCATAAAGCACCTTCCGGGATGGTTCTGCTTTATGTAGAGAAGTGTGGAAACAAAGGTATGCTTTCCTTCCCAGTTCCCATTTTAATGAATGGGGAAAAAGCATACATTTGTCCTTGTGATAGGAAACTGCTAGAGCTGGAATTGTTTGTAGAAAAGTTCATTCATAGGAAACAAGACACTCAGATATTTCAGGAGAGTGGGGCTGTGGAAATCACTGAGTTCTACAATGAAATTTTCAGATGTATCTATGGGGAATGTATATTGCCCATGTATTACTAGGCTGTTCTGTGGCCCACATAGAATCCTGAGTTTCCTGGTCATTTTCCTAAAAGAACTCTAGGTAAGAAGCACAAAGCACCATCCAGGATGGTTCTGCTTTATGCAGAGTACTGTGGAAACAAAGGTATTCTTTTTTTTTTTTTTGAGGTCCCATTGGAAAGAATGTGAAAAAAGCATACCTCTGCCCTGTGTGCTAGGAAGGAGATAAAGGTGGACACGTTTGTGGAAAAGTTCAGTTCCAGGAAACAAGCCACCCTGAATTTTCAGGACTGTGTGGCTGTGGCAATCACTGAGTTCTACAATGAAATTTTCAGAAGTCTCTATTAATAATGGCAATTGCTCATGTAATACCAGGCTGATTTGTGGAACACATAGAACCTGGAGTTGCCAGAGAATATCCCTAATAAGAACTGTGGATGAGAAGAATAAAGCCACTTCCAGAATGGTTCTGCTGTATTTACAGAAGTGTGGAAACAAAAGTATTCTTTTCTTCCTAGGCACCATTTGAATGAATGGGGAAAAAAAAAAACATCCTCTTCCCTGTGTGAGAGGAAGTAGCTAGAAGTGGATGAGTTTATGGGTAAGTTCATTCCCAGGAAACTAGGAAAGCTGAAAATTCAGGAGTGTGGTGCACTGGAAATCAGTGCGTTCTAGAATGAAATTTTCATATGTCTCTACAGGGAAAGGCAATTGCCCATGTATTACTAGGCTGCCCTGTGGTCCACAGAGGAGTTGCCTGTGCATTCCCCTAATAAGAACTCTAGGTGAGAGGCATAAAGCACCTTCCAGGATGGTTTGGCTGTATGCAGAGCAGTGTGGAAACAAAGGTATTATTTCTTTCCCTGGCCCCTTTAGAGTGAATGGGAAAAAGTGTACTTCTGCCATGTGTGCTAGGAAGCAGCTACAGGTGGTTGAGTTTCTGGAAAAGTTCAGTCCAAGGAAACAAGCAACACTGAGCTTTCAGTAGTCTTGTTCTGTGCAATACACCGAGTTCTACAAAGAAATATTCAGATGTCTCTATGGGGAATGGCAATTGACCATGTATTATTAGGCTGCCCTGTGGCCCACAAAAAACTTGGATTTGTCTGAGCATTTCTGCAATAAGTACTCTAGGTAAGAATCATGAAGAACCTTACAGGATGGTTGTGCTGTATGTACTGAAGTGTGGAAACAAAGGTATTCTTTCTTTCTCAGGACCTATTGGAATCAAAGGTAAAGAAATCATACTGCTTCCCTGGGTGCACGGAAGGAGGTAGAGCTGTGTGAGCTAGTGTATAAGTCAAGTCCAAGGAAGTAAGCAACCCTGAACTTTCAGGAGTGTGGGGCTGTGGAAATCACTGACTTCTACAATGAAATATTCAGATGTATTTATGGGGAATGGCAATTGACCATATATCACTAGGCTGGCCTATGGCCTACAGAGGACTTGAAGTTGCCTGTGCATTCCCCTAATAAGAACTCTAGGTGAAAAACATAAAGCACCTTCCAGGAAGCCTCTGCTGTATGTAGAGAAATGCAGAAAAAAGGATATTCTTTATTTCCCAGGCCCTTTGTAATGAAAGACAAAAAAGCATATTTCTGCCCTTTGTGTGATGAAGGAGCTAAGCTGGATGAGGCTGTGGATAAGTGAAGTCCAAGGAAATCAGCAACCCTGAACTTTCAGGAGTGTGAGTCTGTGGAAATCACTAAGTTTTACAATGAAATTTTCAGATGTCTTTATGGGGAATGGCAATTGCCCATGAAATACTTGGCTCCCCTATATCCCACATAAAACCTGGAGTTGCCTGAGAATTTTCCTAGTAAGAATATTATGTGAGAAGCATAAAGCACCTTCCAGGATGGTTCTGTTTTATGTAAAGATGTGTGAAATTAAAGGTATTGTTTCCTTCCCAGGCTGCATTCCAATGAAAGGGAAAGAAAGCATACTGCTGCCCTGTGTGCTAGGAAGCAGATAGAGCTGGATGAGTTTGTGCATAAGTTCAGTCCAAGGAAACAAGCAACCCTGGACTTTCAGGACTGTAGGGCTGTACAAATCGTGAGTTCTTCAAAGAAATTTTCAGATGTCTTTATGGATAATATCAATTGCCCATGTATTACTAGGCTTCTCTCTGGTCCACAGAGAACATGGAGTTGTCTCAGCATTTCCCTAATAAGAACTCCAGGTGAGAAGCACAAAGTAACTTCCAGGATAATTCTGCTGTATGTATAGAAGTGTGGATACAAAGGCATTCTTTCTTCCCCAGGCCACATTGGAATGAATGGGAAAATGTGCATACTTGTGCCCTCTGTGCTAGGAAGCAGCTAGTGTTGGATGAGTTTGTGGATAACTTCATTCCAAGGAAACAAGCAATGCTGAACTTTCAGGATTGTGGGGCTCTGGAAATCACTGAGTTCTACAATGAAATTTTTAGAGGTCTCTATGGGAAATAGCAATTGCTCTTGTAATACTAAGCTGTACTGTATCCCACATAGAACCTGTAGTTGCCTAAGTGTTTCCCTAATAAGAACTCTAGGTAAGAAGCAGAAAGCACCTTCCAGGATGGATCTGCTGTATGTAAAAATGTGTGGAGACAAAGGTATTGTTTCATTCCCAGATACCTTTGTAATGTTTGGGAGAAAAAGCATAGTTCTGCTCCTTGTGCCAGGAAGCAGCTAGAGCTGCAGTAGTTTGTGGATAAATTCTGTCAAAGAAGACTAGCAACCCTGTAATTTCACGAGAGTGGGGCTGAGGAAATCACTGAGTTCTACAATGAAATTTTCAGATGTTTCTAGGGGGAATGGCAAAGGCTAATGTAACACTAGGCTACTTTGTGGCCAACATAGAACCTGGAGTTGCCAGAGAATATTCCTAATAAGAACTGTGGATAAGAAGCAAAAAGTACCTGCCAGGATGGTTCTGCTGTATGTAGAGACATGTGGAAACAAAGGTTTTGTTTCATTCCCAGGCCCCTTTGGAATGAAAGGGGGAAAAAAAAGCATAATTCTGCCCTGTGTGCTAGGAAGCAGCTAGAGAGGGACCAGTTTGTGGATAAGGTAAGTCCCAGGAAACAAAGAACCCTAAACTTTCAGTAGTGTGGGGCTGTGGAAATCACTGAGATTTTTAGACATCTCTATGATGAATGGCAATTGCCCATGTAATACTAGGCTGCACTGTATTCCACATAGAAAATGCAGTGGCATGAATGTTTCCCTAATAACAACTCTGGGTTAGAAGCAAAGAGCACTTTCCAGGATGGTTCTGCTGTATGCAGAGACATGTGGATAAAAAAGGTATTCTTTCTTTCCTAGGCCACATTTGGACGAATGCGAAAAAAGCATACCTCTGCCCTGTGTGCTAGGAAGGAGACAGAGGTGAAAATATTTGTGGAAAAGTTCAGTACCAGGCAAAAAGCAATCCTGAAGTTTCAGGACTGTGGGGCTGTGGCAATCACTGAGTTCTACAATGAAATTTTCAGAAATCCCTGTGGGGAATGGCAATGGCTCATGTAATACCAGGATGCTTTGTGGCACACATAGAACCTGGAGTTGCCAGAGGTTACCCCTAATAAGAACTGTGGATGAGAATCATAAAACAACTTCCAGGATGGTTCTTCTCTATGTAGAGAAGTGTTTAAACAAAGGTATTCTTTCTTTCCCAGGCACCATTTT
The DNA here is from genome assembly GCA_028451465.1 of Erethizon dorsatum. Taxonomy (NCBI): domain Eukaryota; kingdom Metazoa; phylum Chordata; class Mammalia; order Rodentia; family Erethizontidae; genus Erethizon; species Erethizon dorsatum. The sequence continues at coordinate 41,062,326 of CM051839.1, forward strand.
AATGAAAGGGGAAAAAAAAAAAAGCATACTTCAGCCCTTTTTTCTTGGAAGCTGATAGAGCTGGAAGTGTTTGTAGATAAGTTGAGTCCCAGGAAAGAAGCATCCCTGAACTTTCAGGAGTGTGGGGCTGTGGAAATCACTGAGTTCTACAATGAAATATTCAGATGTATCTTTGGGGAAAGGAAATTGCACATGTATTACTAGGCTGTTCTGTCACACACAGAGTTGGATTTGCCTGAGCATTTCCCTAATAAGAACTCTAGGTGAGAATCATAAAGCACCTTCCAGGATGGTTCTGCTCTACATAGAGAAATGTAGAAACAAAGGTATTCTTTGTTTCCCAGCCCCTTTGTAATGAAAGGCAAAATATCATATTTCTGCCCTGTGTTCTTGGAAGGAGAGAGAGAGTTGGACGCACTTTTGGATAAGTTCAGTCCCAGGAAACAAGAACCCTGAATTTTCTGGAGTGTGGTGCTGTGGAAATCACTGAGTTCCACAATTAAATATTCACATATCTCTATGGGGAAGGGCAATTGCCCATGTAATACTAGGCTGTCCTGTATCCTACATACAACCTGGACTTACCTGTGCAGTTCCCTTATTGGAACTATATGTGAGAAGCCAAAAGCACCTTTCAGGATGGTTCTATTATATGTAGTGAAGTTTCAAATCAAAAGTATTCATTCTTTCCCAGGCCCCTTTGCAATGATTGGGGGAAAAAAGCGTACTTCTGCTCTGTGTGGTAAGAAGCAGTGAGGTGGATGAGTTTGTGGATAAGTTCAGTCCCAACAAACAAACACCACTGAATTTTCAGGGGTGTGCGGCTGTGGAAATCACTGGGTTCTACAATAAAATTTTCAGATGTCTCTTTGGGGAATGGCAATTGCCCATGTACTACTATGCTGCACTGTATCCCACATAGGACCTGTATTTGCTTGAGCGTTTCCCTAGTAAAAACTCTAGGAGAGAAGCATAAAGCACCTTCCAGGATGATTCTGCTGTACATTGAGAAGTATGGAAACAAAGGTATTATTTCATTCTTAGGCCCCTTTGGAATGAATGAAATAAAAAGTATACATCTGCCCTGTATGCTAGGAAGCAGCAAGAGCTGGACTACTTTCTTGCTAACTTCAGTCACAGAAAACAAGCAACCCTGAAATTTCAGGAGTGTGGGGCTGTGGAAATCACTGAGTACCATAATGAAATTTTCAGATGTCTCTATGGGGAATGGCAATTTTCCATGTATTCCTAGGCTGCCCTGTGTCCACAGAGAACTTGGAGTTGCCTGTGCGTCTCCCTAATAAGAACACCAGGTGAGAAGCATAAAGCCCCTTGCAGGATGGTTCTGCTGTATGTAGAGACGTGTGGAAACAAAGGTATTATATCTTTCCTTGGTGCCATTGCAATAAATGGGAAAAAAGTGTACTTCTGCCCCATGTGCTACTAAGCAGCTAGAGGGGGACCTGTTTGTGGATAAGTTCTGTACCAGGAAACAAGCAATGCTGAACTTTCAGGAGTGTGGAGCTGTGGAAATCACTGAGTTCTCTACTGAAAATTTTAGATGTCTCTATGTGGGAAGGTAATTGCCCATGTATTACTAGGCTGCCTTTTGGCCAAATTGAACCTGGAGTTGCCTGAGTGTATCTCTAATAAGAACTGTAGGTGAGAAGCATAAAGCACCTTTCAGGATGGTTCTGCAGTATGAAAAGAAGCGTGGAAACAAAAGTATTCTTTTTTCCCAGACCCAATTGGAATGAATGGGATAAAAAGCATATTTCTGACCTATATGCTTTGAAGCAGCTAAAGTTGGATGAGTTTCTGGATAAGTTCATTCCAATGAAACAAAAAACACTGAACTGTCAAGAGTGTGGGGCTATGGAATCACTGAGTTCTTAAATGAAATTTTCAGATGTCTCTATAGGGAATGGCAATTACCCTTGTAATACTAAGTTGCCCTGTGGCCCACATAGAACCTGGAGTTGTGTGAGCATACCTAATAAGAAGTGTACATGAGAAGCCTAAAGCAACTTCCAGGATGGTTCTGTATGAAGAGAAGCGTGGAAACAAAAGTATCCATTCTTTCAAAGGCCCCATTGGAATGAATGAGAAAAAAAAGCATACTTTTGCCCTATATGCTAGGAAGCAGCTAGAGCTGAACAAGTCTCTGGATAAATTCAGTCCAAAGAAAAAAGAAACACTGAACTGTCTGGAGTGTGGGGCTGTGGAAATCACTGCTATCTACAATGAAATTTTCAGATGTCTCTATCGGGAATCACAATTGTGCATGTATTACTAAGCTCCCCTGTGGCCTACATAGAACCTGGATTTTCCTGAGTATTTCCTTTATAAGATCTATAGATGAGAAGAATAAAGCACATTCCAGGATTGTTCTGCTGTATGTAGAGTAGTGTGGAAACAAAGTTATTGTTTGTTTCCCAGACACCTTTGGAATGAAAGTGAGAAAAAGCATACTTCTGCCCTGTGTGCTAGCAAGTAGCTAGATCTGTATGAGTTTGTGGATAAGTTCAGTTCAAGGACACTTGCAACCATAAACTTTCAGGAATGTGGGGCTGTGGAAATCATTGAGTTCTGCAATGAAATTTTCAGATGTCTCCATGGGGAATGGCATTTGCCCATGAATTACTAGGCTGCCCTCTGGCACACAGAGTATGTTGATTTGCCTGTGCATTTCCCCAATAAGAACTCTAGGTGAAAAGCATAAAGAACATTCCAGGATTGTTCTTCCATATGTAGACATTTGGGAAAACAAAGGTATTCTTTTTTTCCAGCCCCCTATGGAATCCAAGCGAAAAAAGTCACAACTCTGTCCATGTGCTAGGAAACAGGTAGGGGTGGATGAGTTTGTGGATAAGTTCTGTCACAAGAAACAAGCAATCCGGAAGTGTCAGAAGTGTGGGGCTGTGGAAATCACTGAATTCTAAAAGGAAATTTTCAGATGTCTCTAGCGGGTAAAGACATTGCCAATATATTACTAGGCTGCCCAGTGGCCCACATAGAATCTGGAGTGGACTGAGCATTTTCCTTATAAGAACTCTAGGTGAGAAGCATAAAACACCTTCCAGCATGGCTATGCTGTATGTAGAGAAGTGTGGAACCCAGGTATGCACTCTTTCCCAGGATCCATTTCAATAACAGGTAAAAAAGCATTCTTATGCCCTGTGTGCTAGGAATCAGCTACAGGTAGAAGTGTTTGTAGATAAGTTCAGTCCCAGGAAAGAAGCAACCCTGAGCTTTCAGGAGTGTGGGGCTGTGCAAATGACTGAGGAGCATAATGAAATTTTCAGATGTATCTATGGGGAATGGCAATTGCCCATGTATTACTAGGCTGCCCTGTGGATCACATAGAACTTGCGGTTGCTTGCGTGTTTCCCTAATAAGAACTCTAGGTGAGAAGCATAAATCACCTTCTAGGATGGTTCTGCTCTATGTAGAGAAGTGTGGAAACAAAGGTATTATTTCGTTCCCAGGCCCCTATGTAATGAATGATAAAATAGCACACTTCTGTCCTGTGTGCTAGGAAGCAGCTAGAGGTGGATGAGTTTGTGAATAAGTTCAGTCCCAAGAAATGAGCAATCCTTAACTTTAAGCAGTGTAGGATTGTGTAAATCATTGACTTCTACCATGAAATTTTTAAATGGCTCTATGAGGAATCACAATTGCCCATGTATTACTAGGCTGCCTTGTGGCCCCATCAAACCTGGAGTTGCATGAACGTATCCCTAATAAGAACTGTAGTTGAGAAACATAAAGCATCTTCCAAGACAGTTCTGCTGCATGTATAGTAATGGGGAAACAAAGATATTCATTCTTTCCCAGGCCCCACTGAAATGAATGGAAAAAATGCATACTTTTGCCCTGTGTGCTGGGAAGAAGCTAGAGCTGATGGAGTTTTTGGATAAGCTCAGTCTAAGGAAACAAGCAACACTGAACTTCCAGGAATTTCTGGATTTGGATATCACTGAGTTCTACAATGAAATTTTCAGATGTATCTATGGGGAATAGCAGTTGCCTATGTATTACTAGACGTCCCTGTGGCCCACAAGAACCTGGATGAGACTGAGCATTTCCCCCATAAGAACTATAGGTAAGAAGCATAAAACACCTTCCATGATGGTTCTGCTATATGTAGAGAAATGAGGAAACAAAGGTATTCTTTCTTTCCCAAGCCCCAATGGAATGAATGGTAAAAAATAAACACACTTCTTCCCTGTGTGCTAGGAAGCAACTAGAGGTGGACGAGTTTGTGGATATGTTCAGTCCCAAGAAATAAGCAATCCTGAACTTTCAGAAGTGTGGCACTGTGTAAATAGCTGAGTTCTACAATGTAATGTTCAGATGTCTCTATGGGAAATGGCAATTGCCCATGTAATGCAAGGTTACCCTTTGGCCCACTGAGAACCCGGAGTTGCCTGTGGGTTTCCCTAATAAGAACTCTAGGTGAGGCGCATAAAGCACCTTCCATGATGGTTCTGTTGTATGAAGAGAAGTGTGGAAACAAAGGCATTCTTCCTTTCCCAAGCCCCACTGGAATGAATGGGTAAAAAACATACTTCTGACCTGCATTCTAGGAAGGAACTAGAGTTGGATGCACTTGTGGATAGTTCAATCCCAGGAAACAAGCAACTCTGAACTTCCAAGATTGTGGGGCTGTGGAAATCACTGCATTATTCTATGAAATTTTCAGATGTCTCTAGGCAGTGTAATAATTGCCAATATATTTCTAGGTTGCCCTGTGGCCCACATAGAACCTGGAGTTGCCTGAGCATTTCCCTAATAAGAACTCTAATTTAGTAGCATAAAGCACCATCCACAATGGCTGTACTGTATGTAGAGATGTGTGGAACAACAGTATGCTTTCATTCCCAGGCCCCATTCTAATGACAGGGAAAAAAGCATTCTTTGCCCTGTGTGCTAGTAAGCAGCTAGAGCTAGAACTGTTTGTAGGTAAGATCAGTCCAAGGGAAGAATCCACCCTGAACTTTCAAGAGTTTGGGCCTGTGAAAATCACTGAGTTCTATAATGAAAATTTCAGATGTCAATATTGGGAATGGCAATCACCCATGTAATAGTAGGCTGCACTGTATACCACATAGAACCAGGAGTTTCCTCAGATTTTCCTTAATAAGAACTCTATGTGAGAAGCATAAAGTACCTTCTTGGATGGTTCTGCTCTATGTAGATAAGTGTGGAAACAAAGGCATTCTTTCTTTCCCAGGCCCCTCTGGAATGAATGGAACAGAAAGGATAATTCTGTCCTCTGTACTAGAAGCAGCTAGAGGTGGATGAGTTTGTGGGTAAGTTCTGTACCAAGAAACAAACAACCCCATACTTTCAGTAGTGTGGGTCAGTGGAAATCACGGAGTTCTACAATGAAACTCCTTCCAGGCCAGATCTTCAGTATGTAGAGAAGTATGGAAACAAAGGTATTCTTTCTTTCCCGTGCCCCATTGGATTGAATGTGGTAAAAAGCATACTTATTCCCTGTGTGCTGGGAAGCAGCTGGAGCTTGACAAGGTTGTGGATAAGTTCAGTTCAAGGAATAAAGCAACACTGAACTTTCAGTACTGTGGTGCTCTGGAAATCAATGAGTTCTATGAAATATTCAGATGGCTCTATGGGGAAAGGCAATTCTCCATGTATTACTAGGCTGCCCTGTGGCCCACATAGAACCTCGATTTGCCTCTGCATTTCCATAAGAAGAACTCTAGGTGAGAAGCATAAAGCATCTTCCAGGATGGTTCTGCCCTATGCAGAAAAGTGTGGAAACAAAGGTATTCTCTCTTTCCCTGGCCCCATTGGAATGAAAGGGAAAAAGGCATATTCTGTCCTGTGCACTAGGAAGAGGCTAGACCTGGGTGAATTTGTGGCTAAGTTCGGTCCCAGGTTAGAAGAAAACCTGAAATTTAAGGATTGTGGGGCTGTGGAAATCACTGAGTTCTACAGCGAAATCTTCAGTTGTGTCTATGGTGAAGGGTTATTTCCCATATACTACTAGGCTACCGCATGGCCCACAGAGAACCTGGAGTTGCCTGGCTGTTTCCCTAACAGGATTTCTAGGTGAGAATCATGAAACACTTTATAGGATGGGTCTAATGTATGTAGAAAAGTGTGGAAAGAAAGTTATTCTTTCTTTCCCAGCCCCTTTTGGAATAAATGTGATAAAAAGCATACTTCTACCCTGTGTGGTATGAAACTGCTAGAGGATGATGAGTTTGTGGATAAGTTCATTCCCAGGAAACAAGCAACCCTTAGCTTTCATGAGTGTGGGGCTGCGGAAATCACTGAGATCTACAATGAAATTTTCTGATGCCACTACAGGGAATGCCAATTTTCCATGAAACACTAGGGTGCCCTCTATCGTGCATAGAATGTGGCATTGCCTGAGCATTTTCTTAATAAGAATTCTAGGTGGGAAGCATAATGCACCTTCTATGGATGGTTCTGCTGTACATAGAGAAGTGTGGAAACAAAGGTATTCTTACTTTCTAAGGATGCTTTGGAATGAATGGGAAAAAAAAGCATTCCTCTGCCCTGTGTGCTAGGAAGCAGATAGAGCAGATTGAGTTTGTGCATAAGTTCATTCAAAGGGAACAAGCAACCGTGAACTTTCAGAAGTGTGGGGCATTGGAAATCACGGAGTTCTACAATGAAATTTTCAAATGTCTCTATGGGTAATGGCAATTGCTTACATATTAGTAGGCTGCCCTGTGGCACACAGAGAACCTGGAGTCACCTGAGCATTTCTCTAATAAATCTAGCTGAGAAACATTAAGCACCTTTCAGGATGGTTCTTCCATATGTAGAGAATTGGGGAAACAAAGACATTCATTCTTTCCAGCCCCCAATGGAATTCAAGGGAAAAAAATCACACTTTTGTTCATGAGCTAGGAATCAAATAGAGGTGGATGAGTTTTTGGATAAGTTCATTCCCAAGAAACAAGCAACCTTGAACTTTCAGGAATGTGAGACTGTGGAAATTAATGAGTTACACAATACTATTCTCAGATGTCTCTATGCTGAATGGCAATTGGCCATGTATTACTAGGCTGCCCTGTTGCCCACATAAAACTTGGAGGTGCCTGAGCATTTCTCTAATAAGAAGTCTAGGTGAGAAGTATAAAGCATATTCCAGGGTGGTTCTGCTTTATGTAGAGAAGTGGGGGAAACGAAGGTATTTTTTCTTTCCCAGGCACCATAGGAATGAATGGGAGAAAAAGAATACTTCTGCCCTGTGTTTTAGGAAGCAGTTAGTGCTGGACATGTTTGTGTATAAGTTCCATCCAAGGAAGCAAGCAACCCTGAAATTTCAGGAGTGCCAGGCTGTGGATGTAACTGCGTTCTTCAAAGAAATTTTCAGATGGCTCTATGGGAAATGGCAATTCCCATGTATTACTAGTCTGCCCTGTGGTGCACATAGAACCTGGAGTTGCCTCAGCTTTTGCATAATAAAAATTCTTAGTGTGAAGCATAAAACTACTTGCAGGATGCTTCTGCTTTATGTAGAGAAGTGTGGAAAAAAAGGTACTTTTTCTTTCCCAGGTCCCATTGGAATGAATGCAGAAAAAACCGTATTTCTGCCCTGTGTGCTGGGAAGCACCTAGAGCTGGATGAGTTATTGGATACGTTTAGTCTAAGGAAACAAGTAAACCTGAACTTTCAGGATTGTGGGGCTTTGGCAAACACTGATTACTTCAAAGAAATTTTCAGATGTCTTATGGGGAATCGCAATTGCCCATTTACTACAAGGCTGCTCTTTGTCTCACATAGAACCTGGAACTGCCTGAGCATATCCCTAATAAATAATGTTGGAGAAGCAGAAAGCACATTCCAGGATGGTTCTGCTGTATGCAGAGAAGATGGGAAAGAAAGGATTTCTTTATTTCCAGGCCCCACTGGAATTAATTTGGAAAAAAAAGCATACTTCTGCTTTGTATGCCAAGAAGCAGCTATAGCTGGATGAGTTTGTGGATAAGCTCAGTCTAAGAAAAAAGCAATCCTGAACTTTGAGGAGTTAGGGGCTGTGGAAATCACAGAGATGTTCAACAAAATTTTGTTATGTCTCTCTGGGGAATGTGAATTGCCCATGTGTTATTAGGCTGCCCTGTGGCCCACAGAGAACCTGGAGTTGCCTGTGTATTTCCCTAATAAGTACTCTTGGTGAGAAGCATAAAGCATATTTCAGGGTGGCTCTGCTGTATGTAGAGAAGTGTGGAAACAAAGGTATTCTTTTATCCCTGGTCCCTTTGGAATGAATGTGAAAAAAAGCATACTTCTGCTCTCTGTGCTAGGAAGCAGTTGGAGGTGGACGTGTTTGTGGATAAATTTAGTTCCAGGAAAGAAGCCACCCTGAACTTTCAGGAGTGCAGCACTGTCAAAATCACTTTTTTCAATGAAATTTTCAGGTGGCTCTGTGGGGAATGGCAATTTCCATGTATTAGTAGTCTGCCCTTTGGCCCACATAGAACCTGGAGTTGCCTGAGCATTTCTCTAATAAGAAATCTAGCTGAGAAACATTAAGCACATTTCAGGATGGATCTGCAGTATGTAGAGAAGTGTGGAAACAAAGGTATCCTTTGTTTCACAGGTCCTTTTCGAATGTGTGGGAAAGAAAGCATAATTATGCCTTTTGTGCTAGGAAAAAGCTAGAGGCAGACACGTTTCTAGAAAGGTTAAGTCCCAGGTAACAAGCAACACTGAACTTTCGGACTGTGAGGCTGTGGAAATCACTGAGTTCTACAATGAAATTTTCAAATGTCTCTATGAGGAATGGAAATTACTCATGTAATACTAGGCTGCCCTGTGGCCCACATAGAAATGACTTCCCAGAACATATCCCTAATAAAAACAGAAAATGAGAAGCCTAAAGCGACTTCTAGGATGGTTCAGCTGTATGTAGAGAAGTGTGGAATCCAAGGTATTCTTCCATTCCCAGGCCACATTGGAATGAATGGTTAAAAAGCATAATTTTGCACTTTGTGCTAGGAAGCAGCTAGAGCTGATCGAGTTTGTGGGTAAGTGAAGTCAAAGAAAACAAGCAACCCTGAACTTTCAGGAGTGTCGGGATTTGGAAATCACTGAGTTCTACAATGAAATATTCAGATGTATCTATAGGGAATGTAATTGCCTATGTATTACTAGGTTTCCCTATGGCCCACAAGAACCTGGATGTGCCTGAGCATTTCCTTCATAAGAATTCTATGTGAGAAGCATAAAACACCTTCCAGCATGTGTCTGCTATATGTATAGAAGTGTTGAAACAAATGTATTCTTTATTTCCCAGCCCCTTTGTAATGAAATTGTAAAAAACCATACTTCTGCCCTGTATGCTTGGAACCAGCTAGAAGTGGACGAGTTTGTGGATAAGTTCAGTCCCAGGAAACAAGCAACCATGAAATTTCAGGAGTGTGGTCCTGTGGAAATCACTGAGTTCTACAATGAAATTTTCAGATGTCTCTATGGGGAATGGAAATTGTCCATGAAATACTAGGCTACCTTGCATCCAACATAGAACCTGGAGTTGCCTGAGCATTTCCCTAATAAGAACTCTAGGTTAGAAGCCTAAAGCATTTTCCAGGATGGTTCTGCTGTATGTAGAGAAGTGTGGAGACAAAGGTACTGTTTCTTTCCCAGTTACCTTTGGATTGAATGGGAGAAAAAGCATTCTTATACCCTGTGTGCTAGGAAGGAGATAGAGCAGATTGAGTTTGTGGGTAAGTTTATTCAATTGGAATGAGGAGTCCTGAACTTTCTGAAGTGTGGGGTTGTGGAAATCACTGAGTTCTACAATGAAATTTTCAGATGTATCTATGGGTGATGGCAATTGTTTATGTAATACCAGGCTTCCCTGTGGCACACAGAGAATCTGCAGTCACCTGAGCATTTCTGTAATTAGAACTGTAGGTGAGAAGCATATATCACCTTCCAGGAAGGTTCTTCAATATGTAGAGAATAGGGGAAACAAAGGTATTCTCTCTTTCCAGCGCAAAATGGATTTAAAGGAAAAAAATCACATTCTCTCCATGTGATTTGAGTCAGATAGAGGTGGATGAGTTTGAGGATAACTTCAGTGCCAAGAAACCAGCTACCCTGAAATTTCAGGAGTGGGGGCTGTGGAAGTAAACAAGTTATACAATGACATTTTCAGAAGTCTCTATGGGGGAATGGCAATTGCCCATATATTACTAGGCTGCCCTGTGCTCCACATAGAACCTGGAGTTTCCTGAGTATTTATCTAATAAGTCAAGGTGAGAAGCATAAATCATGTTGCAGGATGGTTCTGCTATATGTAGAGAAGTGGGGAAACAAAGGAATAATTTCTTTCCCAGGCACCATAGGAATGAATGGAAGAAAAAAACATACTTCTGCCCTGTGTGCTAGGAAGCAAGTAGAGCTGGACGAGTTTGTGGATAAGTTTCATCCAAGGAAAGAAGCAACCTTGAAATTTCAGGTTTGTCCAGCTGTGGATGTAACTGAGTTCCTCAGTGAAATTTTCTGATGGGTCTATGGGCAAGTGCAATTTCACATGTATTACTAGGGTGCCCTGTGGCCCACATTGAAAGTGGAGTTGCCTCAGCTTTTCCATAATAAGAACTCTAAGTGGGAAGCATAAAGATCCTTGCAGGATGCTTCTACTGTACGTAGAGAAGTGGGGAAACAAAGGAATTCTTTCTTTCCCAGGCACCTTAAGAATGAATGGGATAAAAAGCATAATTTGCCCTGTGTGCTGGGAAGCAGCTAGAGCTGGATGAGTTTGTGAATACGTTCAGTTGAAGCAAACAAGGAGCCCTGAACTTTCAGGAGTGTGGAGCTGTGGAAAACACTGAGATCTACAATGAAATTTTCAGATGTCTTATGGGGAATGGCAATTGCCCATTTATTACAAGGCTGCCCTGTGGCCCACATATAACCTGAAGTTGCCTGAGCATTTTCTTAATAAGAATTCTAGGTGGGAAGCAGAAAGCACATTCCAGGATGGTTCTGTTCTATGTAGAGAAGTGTTGAAACAAAGGTATTCTTTTTTTCCCCTGGTCTCTTTGGGATGAATGTGAAAAAAAGCATACTTCTGCCTGTGTGCTAGGAAGCAGCTGGAGGTGGATGCATTTGTGGATAAATTTCATCCCAGGAAAGAAGCAACCCTGAACTTTCAGAAGTGTGCGGCTGTAAAATCACTCAGTTTTTCAATGAAATTTTCAGGTGGCTGTATGGGGAATGGCAATTTCCATGTATTACTAGGCTGCCCTCTGGCCCACATAGAACCTGTAGTTGCCTGAGCATTTCTCTAATAAGAACTCTAAGTAAGGCCCGGTGAGATGGCTCAACGGCATAAGCACCTGCCTGGCAAGCACGAGGGCCTGAGTTTGACTCCCGGAACCCACATACGGAAAAAGGGCCAGTGATATTGCTCAGTGGCATGGGAGCCTGCTGGTGCATGAGGTCCTGAGGCCAACCCCTGGTACCCACAAAAAAAAAAGAACTCTAGGTAAGAAACATTAAGCACCTTTCCGGATGGTTCTGCTGTATGCAGAGAAGTGTGCAAACAAAGGTATCCTTTATTTCACAGGTCCCTTTGTAATGCAGGGGAAAGAAAGCATAATTATGCCTTTTGTGTTAAGAAGGAGCTACAAGTGGACAAGTGTGTACAAAAGTTCAGTCCCAGGTAACAAGAAACACTGAACTTTTCAGGACTGTGGCGCTGTGGAAATCACTGAGATCTACAAAGGAATTTTCAAATGGCCCTATGGGGATTGGCAATTGCTCATTTAATACTCGGCTGACCTATGGCCCACACAGAACCTGGAGTTGCCTGAGCATACCACTAATAAGAACTGTAAATGAGAAGCATAAATCAACTTTCAGGATGGTTCAGCTGCATGTAGAGTAGTGTGGAAACAAAGGTATTCTTTCTTTCCCAGGCCCCCTTTGTAGCGAATGGGAAAATAAGCATACTTTGGCCCTGTGTGCTGCGAAGCAGCTAGAGGTGGACAAGTTTGTGGATAAGTTAAGTCCAAGGAAAAAAGACACCCTGAACTGTCAGGAGTGTGGTGCTGTGGAAAACTATGAGATCTAAAATGAAATTTTCTGATGTCCCTATGGGGAATGGCAATTGCCCATGTATTACTAGGCTGCCCTTTGTCCCACAGAGAATCTGGATTTGCCTCAGCATTTCCCTAGTAAGAATTGTAGGTGAGAATTATAAAGCACCTTCCAGGATGGTTCTGCTGTATGTAGAGAAATGCAGAAGAAATGCATTCTTTCTTGCCCAGATCCCTTTGGAATGAAAGGGAAAAAAATCACACTTCAGCCTTGTGTGCTAGGAAGCAGGTAGACTTGGACCAGTTTGTGGATGAGTTCAGTGCCAAGAATCAAGCAACCCTGAACTTTCAGGTGTATAGGTCTTTGGAAATCACCGAGTTCTTTAATGAAATATTCAGATGTCTCTATGGGGAAAGGCAATGGTCCGTGTATTACTAGGCCACCCTGTCACACACATAGAACCTTCAGTTGCCTGAGTGATTCCCTAATAAGAACTCTAGGTGAGAAGCATAAAGCACCTTCCTGGATTGTTCTGCTGTATGTAGAGAAGTGTGAAAAAAAAGCTATTCTTTCTTTCCCTGGCACCCTTGGGAGGAATAGGAAAAAAATCGTACATCTTCCCTGTGTGCGAGAAAGTAGCTAGAACTGGATGAGTTAGTGAGTGAGTTCATTCCCTGGAAATTTTGTAAACCTGAACTTTCAGGAGTGTGGAGATGTGGAAAAAACTGAGTTCTACAATGAAATTTTAAGACGTTTCTACAGGGAATGGCAATTTTCCATGTATTGCTAGGCTGCCCTGTGGCACACATAGAAGCTGCTGTTGCCTCCGCATTTTCCTAAGAAGAACTCTAGGTGAGAAGCATAAAGCACCTTCCAGCATGGTTGCAGAGCAGTGTGGAAGCAAAGGTGTTCTTTCTTTCCCAGGACCCATTGGAATAAATGGGAAAAAATGCATACTTCTGCTCTGTGTGTTAGGAAGCAGCTAGAGGTGATACACTTTGGAGATAAGTTTAGTCCAAGGAAAAAATGAACCCTGAACTTTCAGGAGTGTGGGGCTGTGGAAATCTCAGAGTTCTAGAGTTCTAGAGTGAATTTTTCAAATGTATCTATGGGGAATGGTATGGCCCATGTATTATTAGGCTGCCCTGTGGCCCACAGACAAACTGGAGTTGTCTGAATGTTTTTCTGATAGGATTGCCAGTTCAGAATCATGAAGCACCTTTCAGGATGGTTTTTCTGTATATAGAGAAGTGTGGAAACCAAGTTATTCTTTCCAAGGCCCCATTGGAATGAATGGGAAAAACAGTGTACTTCTGTCCTGTGTGCTAGGAAGCAGCTTGAGCTGATCTAGTTTGTGGATAAGTTCATTCCAAGGAATCAAGCAACCCTGAACATTCAGGAGTGTGGTTATGTGGAAATCACTGAGTTTTCTCTTTTTTTGTGTGTGGGTACCGGAGGTTGACCTCAAGACCTCATGCGCCCACAGGCGCCCATGCCGCTGAGTGATATCACTGTTCCTTTTTTCATATGTGTGTTCCAGGAGCCATCTCACCAGCCCAATCACTGAATTCTACAATAAAATTTTCTGATATCTCTATGAGGAATGGCAATTGCCCATGTAATACTAAGGTGCCATGTATCCCACATAGAACATGGAGTTGCCTGAGCAGTTTCCTAATAAGAACTCTAGGTGAGAAGCATAAAGCACTTTGCAGGATGGTTCTGCTCAATGTAGAGAAGTGTGGAAACAATGGTATTCTTTCTTTCACAGGCGCAATTGGAATGAATGGGAAAAAAGTATACTTCTGCCCTGAGTGCTAGGAAACAGCTACAGCTGGCTGATTTAGAGATTAAGTTCAGTCACAGAAATCAAGAAACCCTAAACATTCAAGAGTACAGGGCTGTGGAAATGACATGAGTTCTACAGTTAAATTTTCAGATGTATCTACAGGGAATGGCATGTGCCCATGTAGTAATGTGCTGCCCTGTATCCCACATAGAAGGTGGCATTGCCTGATGATTTCCTTAATAAAAATTCTAGGTGAGAAGCCTGAAGCAACTTTTAGGATGGTTCTGCTTTATGTAGCATAGTGTGGAAACAAAGATATTCTTTCCTTCCCAGGCCTCATTTAAATGAATGGGAAAAAAGTATACTTCTGCCCTGCATCCTAGGAAGCAGCTACAGTTGATCGAGTTTGGATAGGTTCAGTTCCAGGAAGCAAACAACCCTGAACTTTGAAGAGTGTGATGCTGTGGAAATCACTGAGTTCTACAATGAAATATTCAGATGTATCTATGGGGAATTGCAGTTGCCCTTGTATTAATAGTCTGCCCTGTGAGCCACATAGAACCTGGAGTTGCCTGAGCATTTCCCTAATAAGAAGTCTAGGTGAGAAGCATAAAGCACCTTCCAGGATAGTTCAGCTGTATGTAGAGAAGTGTGGAATCAAAGTATTCTTTCTTTCCAGGCCTCATTGGAATGAAGGTTAAATAAACTATACTTCTGCCCTGTGTGCTACAAAGCAGCTTGAGCTGGATGAATTTGTGGATAAGTTAAGTTCAAGTACACTAGCAACCCTGAACTTTCAGGAGTGTGGGGCTGTGGAAATCACTGAGTTCTACTATGAAATTTTTAGATTTCTCTATGGGGAATGGCAATTGCCCATGTATTAGTAGGCTGCACATGTGGCCCACATAGAACCTGGAGTTACCTCAGCATTTCCATAATAAGAACTCTAGGTAAGAAGCATAAACCACCTTCCAGGAATGTTCTTCAGTATGTAGAGAAGTGTAGTAACAAAGGAATTATTTCTTTCCCAGGTCCCATTGTAATGAATGGAGTAAAAAGCATAATTTTTCCCTTTCTGCTGGGAAGCAGCTAGAGCTGAACCAGTTTGTGGATAAGTTCAGTCCAAGAAAACAAGCTACCCTGAATTTTCAGGGGTGTAGTATTGGAAATCACTGAGTTCTACAATGAAATTTTCATATGTCTTTATGGGAAAAGGCAATTACCCATGTACTATTAGGCTATCTGTGGCCACAGAGAACCTCGAGTTGCCTGAACATATGCCTAATAAGACCTGTAAGTGGGAATCATAAAGCACTTTCAATGATAGTTCTGTTGTAAGTATAGGAGTGTGGAAACAAAGATAATCTTTCTTTCCCAGGACCATTGGAATGAATTGGAATAAAAGCACAATACTGTCCTGTGTGCTAGGAAGCAGCTAGAGGAGGATAAGTTTCTGGATAACTTCAGTCCCATGAAAAAATCAACCTGGAACTTTCAGGAGTGTGAGGTTTTGGAAATCACTGAGTTCTACCATGAAATTTTCTGATATCTCTATCAAGAATGGCAATTGCCCATGTAATACTAAGCTGCCCCGTGGCCCACATAGAATCTGGATTTGCCTGAGCATTTCCCTTATAAGAACTGTAGGTGAGAAGCATAAAGCACCTTCCCGGATGGTTTTGCTCTATGTAGAGAAGTGTGGATACAAAGGTTTTCATTTTTTCCCAGGCCCCATTGGAATGAATGGGAAAAAAAGCATACTTCTGCCCTGTGTGCTAGGAAGCAGCAAGAGGTGGAAGTGTTTGTAGATAAGTTCAGTCCATGGAAGAATCCTCCCTTTACTTTCAGAAGTGTGGGGTTGTGGAAAACACTTAGTTCCATAATGAAATTTTCAGATGTATCTGTGGGGAATGGCAATTGCCAATGTATTACTGGCTGCCCTGTGGCCCACAGAGAACCCTGATTTTCCTGTGTGCTTCACCAATAAGAACTCTAGATGGAATCATAAAGCACTTTCCAGGATGTGTAGAGAAGTGTGGAAACAAAGGTATTTTTCTTTCCAAGGCCCCAGGTAAAAAAGCACACTTCTCACCTGTGTGTTTAGAAGCAGCTAGAGAGGATGAGTTTCTGGATAAGTTCAGTCCCAAGAAACCAACAACCCTGAACTTTCAGAAGTGAGGGCTTTTGGAAATTACTGAGTTACACAATGAAATTCTTATAGGTCTCTTTGGGGAATGGCCATTGCCCATGCATTACTAGGCTGCCCTTTGGCCCTCATAGAACGTGGAGTTGCCTGAGAATTTAACTAATAAGAACTGTAGGTGAGAATCGTAAAGCAACTTCCAGGATCATTCTGTTGTACGGAGAGAAGTTTGGAAAAAAGGTATTCTTTCTTTCCCAGGCCACATTGGAATGAATGGGAAAAAAAGCATACTTCTGCCCTGTCTGCTAGGAAGAAGCTTGAGGTGGACGTGTTCATGAATAAGTTCAGTAAAAGGAAATAAACAACCCTGAACTTTCAGGAGTGTGGGGCTGTGGAAATGGCTGAGTTCTACAATGAAATTTTCAGGTGTCTCTATGAGGAATAGCAATTGCTCATGTAGAGCTACACTGCCCTGTAGCCCACATAGAACCTGGAGTTGCTTGAGCATTTCCCAATTAAGAACTCTAGGTGAGAAGCATAAAGCAACTTCCAGGATGGTTCTGCTGTATATAGAGAAATTTGGAAAAAAAGGTATTTTTCTTTCTCCCGCCGCATTGGAATCAAAGGGAAAAAGAGCACACTGCTGCTCTGTGTGTTTGGAAGCAGCTAGAGCTGATGAGTTTGGGCATAAATTCAGCCCAAGAAAGCAAGCAACCATGAACTTTCAGGAATGTGAGGCTGTGGAAATCACTGAGTTCTACAATGAAATTTTCAAATGTCTATGGCAAAGGCAATTTCCCATGTATTACTAGGCTTTCTGGTGCCCCACATAGAACGTGGAGTTGCCTGAGGGTTTCCCTAATAATAACTCTAGGTGAGAAGCATAATGCACCTGCCACGATGGTTTTACTGTACGTAGAGAAGTGTGGAAAAAAACGTATTCTTTCCTTCCCAGTCAACATTGCAATGAATTGAGAAAAAAGCTTACTTCTGCTCTGTGTGCTAAGAAGCCACTAGAACTTATTGAGTTTGAGGATAAGTTCAGTCTCAGTAAATAATCAAAACTAAACTTTCAGGAGTTTGGGTTTGTGTAAATCGCTGAGTTCTAAAATGAAATATTCAGATGTCTCTATGGGGAATGACAATTGCCCATGTATTTCTAGGCTGCTGTGTATCCAACATAAAACCTGGAGAAGCCTGAGCATTTCCCTCATAAGAACAGTAGATGAGAAGCATAAAACAACTTACCACATGGTTCTGCTGAATGTAGAGAATCATGGAAACAAAAGTATTCTTACTTTCCCTGTCCCCTTTGGAAGGAATGGGAAAAAAAAAGAAAAATGAAAAAAAAATCATTTTTCCCTGTGTGCTAGGAAGCAGCTAGAGCTGGACGAATTTGTGGATAAGTACAGTCCAAGGAAACAAGCAACCCTGATGTTACAGGAGTGTGGGGTTGTGGATATCACTGAGTTCTTCAATGAAATTTTCAGATGGCTCCGTGGTAAATGGCAGTTGCCCATGTATTACTAGGCTACCTTGTGGCCACATTGAACCTGGAAGTGCCTGAGCATATCACTACTAAAAACTGTAGCTGAGGAGCATAAAGCATCTTCCAGTATAGTTCTGCTGTATGTGTAGAAGTGTGAAAATAAAAGTATTCCTTCTTTCCCTTGCTCATTGGAATAAATGGGAAAAAATCATGAATCTGCTCTGTGTGTTAAGAAACACCTAGAGATGATCAAGTTTGTGGATAAGTTCAGTCCCACAAAACAAGGAACCCCGATCTTTCCAGACTGTTAGACTAAGGAAATCACTCAGTACTACAATGAAATTTTCAGATGTTTCTTTGGGGAATGGCAAAAATTGCCCATGTAATACTAGTTTTCATTGTATCTCACATAGAACCGGGATTTGCCTGTGTTTTTCCCTAATAAGAACTATAGGTAAGAAGCATAAAGCAAATTCCAGGATGTTCCTGCTGTATGTAGAGAACTGTGGAAACAAAGGTATTCTTTCTTTCCCAGACCCCTTTGGAATCAATGGGAAAGAAAAAATACTGCTGCCCCATGTGAGAGAAAGGAGCCAGGGCTGAATGAACTTGTAGATATGTTCAAACAAAGGAAATAAGTAACCCTGAACTTTCAGGAGTGTGGGTCTGTGGAAAACACTGAGTTCTACAATGAATTTTTCAGATGTCTCTATGAGCAATGGCAATTGCCCATGTAATACCAGGCTGCCCAGAGGCCCTCATAGAACCTGGAGTGCCCTGAGTGTTTCCCTATTAGGAACTCTAGGTGACAAGCAGAAAGCACCTTCCAGGATAGTTTTGCTGTATGTACAGATGTGTGGAAACTTAGATATTGTTCATTTCCCAGGCCACATTGGAATCAATGGGAAAGAAAATGTACTTCTCCCCTGTGTGTGAGGAAGGAGCTAGAGCTGGATGCACTTGTGGTTAAGTTCAGTACGAGGAAATAATCAACACTGAACATTCAGGAGTTTTTGGCTGTGGAAATCAGAGTTCTACAATGAAATTTTCAGATGTCCGTATGGAGAATGGCAATTGCCCATGTATTACCAGGCTGCCCTGTGGCCCACATAGAATTTTGAGTTGCCTGACCATTTCTCTAACAAGAACTCTAGGAGAGAAGCATGAAAAACCTTCCAGGATCTTGCTGCTGTGTGTAGAAAACTGTGGAAAGAAAGGAATTCTTTCTTTCCCAGGTCCAATTGGAATCAAAGGAAAGAAAGCATACTGCTAACCTGTGTGAGGAAGGAGCTATGTTTTGATGAATGTGTGGATAGCTTAAATCCAAGGACATAAGCAAGCCTGAATTTACAAGAGAGTGGGGCTGTGGAAATCCATGAGTTCTAAAATGAATTTTTCAGATGTCTCTATGAGGAATGGCAATTGCCCATGTATTACAAGGCTGCCCTGAGGTCCACATAGATTCTGTAGTTGCCTGAGCATTTCCCTAATAAGAGCTCTAGCTGAGAGGCATAAATAACCTTCCAGGATCTTTCTGTTGTATGTAGACATGTGTGGAAGCAAAGGTATACTTTCTTTCCTAGACCCCTTTGCAATCAATGGGAAAGAAAGCCTACTGCTGCTCTGTGTGAGAGGAAGGAGCTAGGGCTGGATGAACTTGTGGATAAGTTCTGTCCAAGGAAATAAGCAACCCTGAACTATCAGGAGTGCGGGACTGTGGAAATCACTGAGTATTGCAATGAATTTTTTAGATATTTCTATGAGGAATGTCAATTGCCAATATATTACTAGGCTGCTCTGTTTCCTACATAGAACCTGGATTTGCCTGAGCATTTCCCTAATAAGAACTCTAAGTGAGAAGTAGAAATCACCTTCCAGGATGGATCCTCTGTATATACAGAAGTGTGGAAACTAAGTTATTAGTTCTTTCCCAGACCCCTTTGGAATCATTGGGAAAGAAAGCATACTGCAGCCCTGCATGAGAGGAAGGAGGTAGGGCTGGATGAACTTGTGGATAAGTTCAGTCCAAGGAAATAATCAACACTCTACTTTCAGGAGTGTGGAACTGTGGAAATCACTGAGATCTACAATGAATTTTTCAGATGTCTCTATGAGGAATGGCAGTTGCCCATGTATTACAAGGGTGCCCTGTGCCCACATAGAACCTGCTGTCCCCTGAGCATTTCCCTAATAAGAATTCTATATGAGAATCTGAAAGCAACTTCCAGAATGATTCTGCTGTATGTACAGATGAGTGGAAACTAAGATATTTTTTCTTTCCCAGGACCATTTGGAATAAATGGGAAAGAAATCATACTTTCACCCTGTGTGTGATGAAGGAGCTAGAGCTTGATGCGCTTGAGGATAAGTTCAGTACAAGGAAATGAGCAACCTTGAACTTTCAGGAGTGTGTACTGTGAAAATCACTGAGTTCTACAATGAAATTTTCAGATGTCTCTATGGAAAATTGCAATTGCCCATGTATTACTATATTCCCCTGTGTCTCACATAGAACCCGGGTTTGTCTGAGTGTTTGTCTCATAAGAAATTTAGGAGAGAAGCATTAACCACTTTCCAGGATCTTTCTGCTGTGTGAAGAGAAGTGTGGAAAGAAAGTTATTCCTTCTTTCCCTGGACCCACTTGAATGAAAGGGAAAGAAAGCATACTGCTCCCCTGTGTGAGAGGAATGAGCTAGGGCTGGATGAACTTGTGGATAAGTTCAGTCCCAGGAAACAATCAACACTGAACTTTCAGGAGTGTGGGACTGTGGAAATCACTGAGTTCTACAATTAATTTCTCCAATGTCTCCATGAGGAATAGCCATTGTCTATGTATTAAAAGATTGCCCTGGGGATCACATGGAACCTGCAGTTGCCCGAGCATTTACCAAATAAAAACTCTAGGTGAGAAGCAGAAATGACTTTCCAGGATATTTCTGCTCTAAGTAGACAAATGTGGAAACCAAAGTATTCTTTCTTTCCCAGGGCCAATTGGAATCAATGGGAAAGAAATCATTCTTCTTCCTTGTGTGTGAGGAAATAGAGCTGGATGAGCTTAAGGATAAGCACAGTCCAAGGAAATAAGCAACCTTGTACTTTCAGGAGTGTGGGGCAGTGGAAATCACTGAGTTCTACAATGAAATTTTCACAAGTCTCCATGGGGAATGGAAATTACCCAAGTATTGACAGGCTGACCTGTGCCCCACATACAGCCTGTAGTTGCCTGAGCATTTTGCAGAAAGGAACACTAGGTGAAAAACATAAAGAACTTTCAAGGATGGTTCTGCTCCAATTAAAGAAATGTGGAAACAAAGGTATTCTTTCTTTCCCAGGCCCCATTGTAATCAATGGGAAAGAAAGCATACAGCTGCCCTGTGTGTGAGGAAGGAGCTAGAGCTGGATGAGCTTGTGAATAAGTGAAGTCCAAGGAAATAAGCAACCCTGAACTTTCAGTAGTGTGGGGCTGTGGAATTCGTTAAGTTCTACAACGAAATTTTCAGATGTCTCTGTGGTGAATGGCAAGTCCCCATGTATTACAAGCCTATCATTTGGCCCACATAGAAACAGCAGTTCCTTAGCATTTCCCAAAGAAAAATTCTACGTGAGATGCATAAAGCACCTCCCAGAATGGTTCTATTGTATGTACAGTAGTGTGGAAACAAAGGTATTCTTTCTTTACATGGCACCATTGGAATAAATGGGAAAGAAGACTCCACATTGGAGTCTACGGGAAAGAAAGCACATTGTTGTGCTGTGCGTGAGGAAGGCGCAAGAGCTGGAAAAGCTTGTGGGTAAATGAAGTTCAAAGAAATAAGCAACCCTGAACTTTCAGGAGTGTGGGCCGGTAGGCATCACTGAGTTCTGCAGTGCAATTTTCAGATGTGTCTGTGAGGAATGGCACTTGCCCATGTATTACGAGTCTCCCTGTGGTGCACAAGGGACCTGCAGTTGCCTGAGCATTTCCCTTAGATGTACTCTAGGTGAAAAGCATAAAGCACCTTCCAGAATGGTTCTGTTGTATGCATGGAAGTGTAGAAACAAAGGTATACTTTCTTTCCCACACTGCTGCCCTGTGTGCGAAGAAGGAGCGAGAGTTGGATTATCTTGTGGATAAGTGAAGTAGAAGGAAATAAGGAATTCTGTACTTTCAGGAGTGTTGGGTGGTTGAACTCACTTAGTTCCACAATGAAATTTTCAGAAGTTTCTATGGGGAATGGCAATTGCCCAGGTATAATGAGGATGACATGTGTCCCCCATAAAACCTGCAGTTGACTGAGCATTGCCCTAAGAAGAACTCTAGGTGTGAAGCATAAAGCACCTTCTAGCATGGTTCTGCTCTATGAACATATGTGTGGAAACAAAGGTTTCCTTTCTTTACATGGCACCATTGGAATAAATGGGAAAGAAAGCATACTGCTGCCTTGTGTGTGAGGAAGGAGATAGACCTGGATGAGCTTGTGGATTACTGAAGTCCAATGAAAACAGTAACTCTGAAATTTCAGGGGTGCACAGCTGTGCAATTCATTGAGTTCTACAATGAAATTTTCAGATGTCTCCATGGGGAATGGAAATAGCCCATGTGTTACTAGGCTGTCCTGTGGCCCACATAGAATCTGCAATTGCCTGAGCATTTCCCTAAGAAGAACTATAGGTGAGAACCATAGAGCACATTCTAGGATGGTTCTTCAGTTTGTAGAGAAGTGTGGAAACAAAGGTATCCTTTCTACCTCAGGCCCCTTTGGAATCAATGGGAAAGAAACCATACTGTCATTTTGTCTGAGGAAGGAGCTAGAGCTGGGTGACTTCGGTGATAAATGAAGTCCACTGAAGAAAGAAACCCTGGACTTTCAGGAGTATGCAGCTGTGGAAATCACTGTGTCTACAATGAAATTTTCAGATGTCTCTATGGGGAATGGCAATTGCACATGTAATACTAGGGTGCTCTGTGGAACACATAGAACCAGCAGTTGCCTGGCATTTCATTAAGAAGAACTCTAAGTGAGAAGCATAAAGCACTTCCAGGATGGTTCTGCTGTATGGAGAGTAGTGTGGAAACAAAGATATTCTTTCCTTCCCAGGCCCCTTTGGAATCAATGGGAAAGCAAGCATACCGTTGTCCTCGGTGCGAGAAAGGAGCTAGAGGTTGGGCAGCTTTGGCATAAGTCAAGTTCCAAGAACTAAGCAATCCACCACTTTCAGGAGTGCGAGGCTTTTGAAATCACTGAGTTCTGCATTGAGATTTTCAGATGCGTGTATGGGCAAAGGCAGTTTTCCATGGATTCCTAGGCTGACCTGTGGCGCACATAGAAGCTTCAGTTTGCCTGCGCGTTTCCCTAAGAAGAACTCTAAGTGAGAAGCATAAAGCACCTTCCAGGATGGTTCTGCTGTATGGAGAGTAGTGTGGAAACAAAGATATTCTTTCCTTCCCAGGCCCCATTGGAATCAATGGGAAAGCAAGCATACCGTTGTCCTCGGTGCGAGAAAGGAGCTAGAGGTTGGGCAGCTTTGGCATAAGTCAAGTTCCAAGAACTAAGCAATCCACCACTTTCAGGAGTGCGAGGCTTTTGAAATCACTGAGTTCTGCATTGAGATTTTCAGATGCGTGTATGGGCAAAGGCAGTTTTCCATGGATTCCTAGGCTGACCTGTGGCGCACATAGAAGCTTCAGTTTGCCTGCGCGTTTCCCTAAGAAGAACTCTAAGTGAGAAGCATAAAGCACCTTCCAGGATGGTTCTGCTGTATGGAGAGTAGTGTGGAAACAAAGATATTCTTTCCTTCCCAGGCCCCATTGGAATCAATGGGAAAGCAAGCATACCGTTGTCCTCGGTGCGAGAAAGGAGCTAGAGGTTGGGCAGCTTTGGCATAAGTCAAGTTCCAAGAACTAAGCAATCCACCACTTTCAGGAGTGCGAGGCTTTTGAAATCACTGAGTTCTGCATTGAGATTTTCAGATGCGTGTATGGGCAAAGGCAGTTTTCCATGGATTCCTAGGCTGACCTGTGGCGCACATAGAAGCTTCAGTTTGCCTGCGCATTTCCCTAAGAAGAACTCTAAGTGAGAAGCATAAAGCACCTTCCAGGATGGTTCTGCTGTATGGAGAGTAGTGTGGAAACAAAGATATTCTTTCCTTCCCAGGCCCCATTGGAATCAATGGGAAAGCAAGCATACCGTTGTCCTCGGTGCGAGAAAGGAGCTAGAGGTTGGGCAGCTTTGGCATAAGTCAAGTTCCAAGAACTAAGCAATCCACCACTTTCAGGAGTGCGAGGCTTTTGAAATCACTGAGTTCTGCATTGAGATTTTCAGATGCGTGTATGGGCAAAGGCAGTTTTCCATGGATTCCTAGGCTGACCTGTGGCGCACATAGAAGCTTCAGTTTGCCTGCGCGTTTCCCTAAGAAGAACTCTAAGTGAGAAGCATAAAGCACCTTCCAGGATGGTTCTGCTGTATGGAGAGTAGTGTGGAAACAAAGATATTCTTTCCTTCCCAGGCCCCATTGGAATCAATGGGAAAGCAAGCATACCGTTGTCCTCGGTGCGAGAAAGGAGCTAGAGGTTGGGCAGCTTTGGCATAAGTCAAGTTCCAAGAACTAAGCAATCCACCACTTTCAGGAGTGCGAGGCTTTTGAAATCACTGAGTTCTGCATTGAGATTTTCAGATGCGTGTATGGGCAAAGGCAGTTTTCCATGGATTCCTAGGCTGACCTGTGGCGCACATAGAAGCTTCAGTTTGCCTGCGCGTTTCCCTAAGAAGAACTCTAAGTGAGAAGCATAAAGCACCTTCCAGGATGGTTCTGCTGTATGGAGAGTAGTGTGGAAACAAAGATATTCTTTCCTTCCCAGGCCCCATTGGAATCAATGGGAAAGCAAGCATACCGTTGTCCTCGGTGCGAGAAAGGAGCTAGAGGTTGGGCAGCTTTGGCATAAGTCAAGTTCCAAGAACTAAGCAATCCACCACTTTCAGGAGTGCGAGGCTTTTGAAATCACTGAGTTCTGCATTGAGATTTTCAGATGCGTGTATGGGCAAAGGCAGTTTTCCATGGATTCCTAGGCTGACCTGTGGCGCACATAGAAGCTTCAGTTTGCCTGCGCGTTTCCCTAAGAAGAACTCTAAGTGAGAAGCATAAAGCACCTTCCAGGATGGTTCTGCTGTATGGAGAGTAGTGTGGAAACAAAGATATTCTTTCCTTCCCAGGCCCCATTGGAATCAATGGGAAAGCAAGCATACCGTTGTCCTCGGTGCGAGAAAGGAGCTAGAGGTTGGGCAGCTTTGGCATAAGTCAAGTTCCAAGAACTAAGCAATCCACCACTTTCAGGAGTGCGAGGCTTTTGAAATCACTGAGTTCTGCATTGAGATTTTCAGATGCGTGTATGGGCAAAGGCAGTTTTCCATGGATTCCTAGGCTGACCTGTGGCGCACATAGAAGCTTCAGTTTGCCTGCGCGTTTCCCTAAGAAGAACTCTAAGTGAGAAGCATAAAGCACCTTCCAGGATGGTTCTGCTGTATGGAGAGTAGTGTGGAAACAAAGATATTCTTTCCTTCCCAGGCCCCATTGGAATCAATGGGAAAGCAAGCATACCGTTGTCCTCGGTGCGAGAAAGGAGCTAGAGGTTGGGCAGCT